>JAMPIV010019630.1:341606-895955 GCA_024509875.1 Oreohelix idahoensis
ACTGGCTGACCAAACAATTCTATCAGATTTCCTTTGCGAGTTATATCCGTCAAGTGCACAAAGTAGAGTTAAAATGTTGATATATTTCTGATATAATCCACACAAGGACACGAAAGATCACACACTCTTTCTTGGGTTTGTGGTCCGCGGTGCTTTCTGTTAATTTACGAGATTCTTGGGGTCAGGGTCATGTTACCCTGATATGTCCAGTATGCCCAAGAACTCCAACTCTATTACAACCAGACATCATTTTGTTGGTTTCGCCGTCAAATTACCTCTCTCAGTCTATCAAACAAGCATAGTGCAAAGAGTTAATGTGTTCCTCAAATGTGTCCAGTACAATAATGATATCATCCATAAATTTTGGTGATGCATGGATTATTCAGGGTGATCCCACAATTTTCGCAAACCTCCTAGAAAACATACTCGTAGCTGTTTTCACACCCAAAATGTGCAACATGTTGAATTTCATAATGTCCTTTCTATCCTAAGTGGCTAAACGCCTAAATACGGTCGGTAACCTCAGGCTTATACTTGGAATTTGACTAAATAGCCGATGGCTAAGAACCACCATATAGAAAAATATAGTTTGCCTTGTTCAGGCTGGCAAATAGCTGTTTGGGGTCGGGTAATGGATCCAACCCTGAGTTTTCTGTGACAGCCCAAATTTTTTTCCAGTTTTCCGTGTAATCTATACACAGACGATGTTCGTACCAGAGGGGTTTCCTCAGCAAAAACCACACTGAACATATATGGAGTATTCCGCTGAGATAAATAATTTCCCTATTGTCAAATAGGTACTCTATCTCCTCTTTTCAAAGCTTTCTCCTTTGGCAAACGGGATTCGTGTAGGCTCCCATAACCAGATCGGTGTTGGGTCCCTACTAGTTTCATATCAAATATTATTCCAGCAAAATTCGTTGTGCCCCGGTTTGTTTTCCGTTAACACGTCCCCGTAGGAATCAGTCCAGAACACTTTTGAACCTGTTTTCCCTATCAGTTTTTTCGTCAAGTGTTTTTCCTGACTTTATACATGTGGGCAGTAGTGTCTCACATGTTTTCATGTCAGGGGGTACTCCGTGAGAGGTGAGTGTTTCATTTTTCATCCCCGTAGGCTATCGGACCATGGACATTAAGTGGGTTCCTTCCTGGATTTTACCCTGTCCCGAATACTTCGTTTAGAAAGGTTTCATATGAAATATTTTCTCTTTCCTAGCCCCTTCTTGTCGATTTTATAATTTGTTCTACGATCCTCTTCTCTAGAAGAAACAGTATATGGACCTTTACGCCATACCAATTATAGTGAATTTGTTTAATGGCCTTGCCGGAATTTGTTTATAGAATAAGCACCTTCTCAGCCCCCACAAATATTCTCTATCTCTTAGCGTTCTTATTAAAAATAGGCAGTCATGTTTTTTTCCTGGCGTGTCTGAGATTATCATTTGCAAGTAACACATGCCAGATGAGGTAACAGTCTCTTTCTGCCTTCTCATCTGTCCCATCGCCCTCAACAAAGGCTACAAATTGGACTCTTTTATTGGCCTCACCAACATTAGAGTATTCCGTTGCCCATTCCGGTCGAAAGTTCCACTGGACCTTTTTATTGGCCCTCAGCCAAATAAATAGGGTTACCGGTGGCCATTTCCGGGTTGAAGGTTCCAATGGACTTTCCTATTGGCCTCCCAACCAATATAGGTTACCGGGCCATTTCCGGTTGAAGTTCCAATGACTTTCTATTGGCCTCCCAAACAATAGGGTTACCATGGTGCCATTCCAGTTTTGAATTATGTGGAACGTCCTTCTATCATCACTCACAAATCGTCCCACTACCAATTCGTATTCCTGGGGGTATTTCTCCCCACTTTAAATTCTTATGAGGAGATCTTCTCTCTCCTTTATGGTCAACCAGTTCACATAATTCCGACCGAGGGATTGTCGGATTATTCTGGGGTACAACCACTTTTTTTGTACTCGACACAGAGTTGCCATTTTAATACATTCAAGTGAAGACTGTGTGTGAAAAAGGGGTTCCCATTCCACTTTGGTGTCTACATTATTACAATTATTTTTATTTCCAGGCCTAAGTCTGCCCCGTGGCGTGTCTAGGTCCTGAACAGTTTTTCCCACACTGTGGGTGTTCCATCATGAAATATGCCGCACGCTTCTACAAAATTCTCAATACCATATCTTTATATCTGCCAATTAATATTTTTTTGACAAACCTTTTGGCAGATAGGTGCCTACTTTCTCGTGATCACCATCTTTTCCAACATGTAAACTCCTTATTACCTAAGCCCTATACATTTTAGGAAGTACCAGCTGTCCATGACCATTTGTTCCAGTCCCAGTCTTCCTATACAACAATTTGTTCTTCATATAATAATCCCCTTTGCTTGGAGGTGTGTGGCATTTAGGTAATTTTTTAAAGCAAGGCTTGAGGGTCCTATGCTCCGCCTGTGCCTTCCTCATCTCCTCTGGATGAGTATTTATTGGTTCATCTTCTTCCTTTCTAGATTGTGAACGGGTCTGGACAGCTGCCAGGACCACAGGTCTCTTGGGATTCCCCAGGAAGACATAACGACACCCCAATATCAGAGGGTAGATGGGTGCGTCGATCACTGCTGCTCTGATTACTCCTTCCACATAGCGAGTTTTCACCGTTATCCTTGCGATGGGAAGTGTCATGAGTGGTATGTCCTTGGTCCCCCCTTGTATCTCCACTGTTTTTCTGTGGTATACCTGATCCGGTTCACCAAGTGCGAACTCACAACAGAATCAAAAATCCAAACCGGTATCGTTAAGGCACCTAATGGTGACCCCATTACATACCACATCCTCACACACTGGGGGGTGATAAGGTTCCTGCTGTCCAGTAAGTTTTACCTTTACTTCCTTTTTCCCCAACTTCATAGCAACAAATCCAGCAGGTTTCCTATTACAAACTTTGGTGTCATGTCCTTCCCTCTTACACCATCTAAAAAATAATCTACCTTGATGAAAAAGTTTTCTTTCATCATATTTCCTGTCATTTAGCTGTGGGTTTTCATTTCTAAAATCATTGCTTGGCCTATCAAAATTTTGCTTACCTTTGTTACCCTGATCTTTGTTGTCAAATGTATTAGAGTTGTGTGGAGCCTTATAATTGTCTACATGTTTCTTTTTGGCGCCAGCTACTTCTGCCTGGGCTGCCTGATACCTCTCAGCGACATTAAGTAACTCACCCAGCCTCTCTGCACCCTGTTCCATGAGAAACTTTCTCAAGTCTGGAGCCATGGACTCTCTCAATTGCTCAATAAGGATCATTTCTTTAAGATCTTTGGTTTTCCCCAGAGCAGTCCATTTCTCCAAGTACGTCTCTAAACGTGCAGAGAACTGGTGATAGGTCTCACCCGACAGTAGCTTGGCATTTCTAAACTTTTTCCTGTAAAATTCTCCATTCTTTTCATACCTTAGCAAAAGAGCCTGCTTTAACATGTCATAATTGTCTTAGTCATCTTTGCTCATTTTGCAAACACTTCATAAGATTTCCCCCTAAGACCCTAAGATAACTTTAAACTCCACCTTTCTTTCTCTAACCCATAGGTAGTGGCTAAAACTTCAAATCTGGATAGAAATGATTTAATGTCATCGTCCCTCTCAACAAAATAGTCTAAATGGAACCCCTAGCTGAGGTTGAGGCTCCCTGACTAGCAGTGGCATCGGAGGTAGAGGGGCTGGCACCATTTTCAGGAGCATGGCCTTGCAACTCCAACTCCCTTAGTCGTAGCTCGTGCTCCCTCTGTAATCTCTTATCTTCTGCTTCCCTTTCGGCCTTTTTCTCTTCTCTTTCCTTTTCTGCTTCTCGTTCTGCAGCCAATCGCTTGTCTTCCCTTTCAGCTTCCAATCTTCTTTCCCTCGCTTCCCTTTCGGCCTTTTTCTCTTCCAACTGGAGCCGTTTAATTTCAGCCTCCCTATCCGCCTCCAATGCCCTAGCCTCCGTGTCAGCTTAAAGCTGCAACCTTTTAATTTCTTTCTCAGCCTCTAACTTTCTTTCTGCCTCAAATTTTCTATCTTCCCTATCTCTTTCAATAAATTTATCCACCTCTGAAGTTACGTATTGAACCAACTCTGGTCCATCCATACCCATCTCTTTAGCAGCCAGCACAGCAGCAGATCTGAACTTGGCTAAATCTGCCATCCTGTTTCAAACAAATTCCAACATTGTTTTAAGGCAAATTTAAAACTCTAATTAACAATATCAACTCTAAGTACTTAATTAATTATTGGCCGTGACAATTCATTAACTTTTTCCTTCCACTTCAAATATGATTATTATTGAATCTCTTAATTTTATGGACACTATTAATACACTATTGCATTTTATACTGACTTATAACTTATAAGTTTAAATCCCGGAACAGGAGACCCCAATATATGTGATAAGTTTAAATCCCGGAGACGAGCTACCCAAAATATGTGGTGGTTTTTGATGTTATGAAATGTTGTTGTATTTGTTTCTATTGTACTGAATGAGGTCAGCTGTGAAGGTTCCTGATTATAACAAAGTTTTTTTTGGGTTGAGTTATCAGGACACCTTTCTGCTACCACCTTATGACCTCAATCAGACCTATTCTTGACTAGTATGTATGATAGCTACGTTTAATGTCTAGGGTAATGAAAGTGTGGTGTGATGGTAATTACTTATACAAACTCACACCCACAAACACCAATATTAATCTATGTGATCAAAACAACCAACAAACCGGTTGTTAAATTTCAGAAGTAGTAAATATACAATTTTTCTAAAACATTATTAGTCCTGTACCTAAGATTCTTTTGGTTAGGACTGTCAACTCAAATGAGATCAATTTATATATATATACATAAAATAATAGGCATACTTAATTAACTAAAAAGAGGACAATTTGTCCCCTTAATCATATATATTGTAGTTTTTATGGTATTGTAAAATTTCTAGCTATTTCTAAAGTGTTATATGAGCTGGGGCTGGTTGGGGTGTTAACATCACGCCCATCTTTGTCACAATGTTTCGTTTTTTCCCTTCTCTTGATACACTTTACTTCTTGGACAGATAGTCTTTATTTATATTTCCTTTTCAGGTTTTATGAAGTGGAAAAAGTTGATAAATTCTCCTCGTGCCAGGACTTGTTTACTTATCTGGCACTGGATGAGTGAAACATAGATGTATGGTCCTTGCCAACAGCCACTGTTGAACCCTTGTCCCAAAAGTAATAGGGTAGGCCGCGAGTACCTCTATCACTGCTGGAGTAACTTATTTTTTTTTCACACAGGAATCTGGCACCTGACTAGTGCCAGAAAAAAACCCTTTAACATGAAAATTATGTTCTGTCTTAGCATAATACCTAATCCACCAATTTTACAAACAATACTATATTTAACCTAGAAGACCTGGATCGAAGGATCCTCTCTGACCAACTCAGCACATCTCCATAAAATGAGGTAACACTTTGTACAAGTTTTCATATTCCTCTCCCTAATGTCTGCAACGCCTCTGCTATTCTCAATGATCTTTTTCCATACAATGTGATAGGTGTGATGAATTTACCATGATACAACGTTAAAATATCTCCAAAATTAACGAAAAAATGTAGGGATAAAAATAATGCGTAAGATACTAGGAGACATGCTCGCCCATGGCCGCCTTTCCTGCCACCATTCAAATTATCTAGTTAGACGCGCAGACGGAACGTTTACCCTTTGTAGACGGGGGGGGGTGGGGGGGGGGGGGGGGGGGGGGGGCGGGGGGGGGGGGGGGGGGGGGGAGGGGGGGGGGAGGGGGGGGGGGGGGGGGGGGGGGGGGGGGGGGGGGGGGGGGGGGGGGGGGGGGGGGGGGGGGGGGGGGGGGGGGGGGGGGGAGGGAAATGAAACGGAGATCAAAAAAAGGAAAGATATGACTGAACACGTGTTTTGAAGTTCGAACGGCAAAAAGACGCAATTGGTGGTGAAAGGAAAAAAATTCAGGTCACTAAGTTGACATAAGTAAGGAAAAATGGACAAGAAAAGGGACCTTAGCTCTTATTCGAGACAGTCATTTCTTGGGCGTTTTTCGATACTTGGTCTTTATTTTGAATGCCGCGTGCAAAACACATGAGAGAAGGTTCTCGAACAAATTTCAAAAACTAAACTTGAGAAAAAATATGTTTTTTCTTAATAATAGAGTTATGAAAATAAAACCTAGCTAGTTTGATAGCCCATCTTGAGCAGAGAAATAATATGCTTTCATTTATACAGACGGATAGATAATAAGGAAGATATTGACAAAAGACTGTATTGTTCATATCAGGACGAGCGACTGCACTGTTAAACAATGTCACTAAAGTTTCAAAAATTTGGTCTTGAGCATGCAAACGTAAAAATCGAGCTGTAATTAAAGAGGGGGGAAATGGTGGAGAATTGTAGCTAAAAAATAACTTAGGAGGCAGATTCGTGTAGGAAATGCATGTAGAACCAAGCGTGTTTTTTTTATGAAAAATCAAGAAGAGACAGACGAACTAACAGACCGTAATACATACTTGACTGAGATTTGACTGAAGTGACTTTTGGTTGGAGATTTGAAAGTTAGGGGGGGAAGTCGGCGATTGGTCAACGCAATTTTATAGTAAGCGGGGACAGAGATGTGAAAATTTTGCCATTTGACATAAGTCTGTTCAGAAGACGCAGTTTTAAATTAATAGTGGTGTTGATTCCAGAAGAATACAAATATATAGTGGGGACGCCATCATACAGCCAGCAGCTCAGCTGAGTTTTGCTGGCAAATTTAAACTGTGTTCTCAATTCTGAATTCTTGTCAGAATGCAGAATATTTATTTTGTATATTTTAATAATTCGAGTGATTGATACTGCCATATCATAAAAATGATTACGACAAGTAAGTGTTCGCTCTAGGTCCCCAGCCCAAGTTCAGGGTCTAGAGACATACATACAAAGAAAATATATAGGAACGCCTAAATAAAACTATGAAAAAAGATCTAGTGTTGAGATCAGTGGAACATATCACCTATCTTATTCAATAGCAGGAAGCTATTGAACATATCTCAGATGCAATGTAGTCTTGGGGAACTAGTACTATGTGAAACCAACTGGGTAAGATGTGCTGTATGGTCAGAGAGATCTGACCCAGTCTGTGTGGTGTTGTTGTGTAGTGTTGTGTGCAGAAGTGGCTTAGGAGGTAGAGTTCTGACACATGACCCAATACTTTTGTTTCAGAATTGTGAGTTTCTGTTTGGCACCAAAGCGGTGCCAAATGCTGTAGTGATATACACAAGTGTGGACCAGTGCAGTCTAACATTGTGTCAGAGCAGCAGAATATTGTACTCCAGCACGGAGAGGAAGGGCCACCAGACTCCTGTACAATATCGACGCAGTCGAGATAAGTGAGATCTGGCCTGCTGGATATTCACCAACGAATTACCCACGAATTACCAACGAATTATCAACTAATTTATCAACTAATCCACCAACTAATTCACCATCTAATAAAGACATACCATTGTGGGAAAATAAACTATGTATTCATCCCCTAAGTCAATGGACAATGTTTGGTAGTCATAGACTGGGAGTGATGACACCACCCCAACAGCATATCTAGTAATAAGTTCTCCTGGGACTATCTTAATATAATTACTATTAACCAGTCATTTGAAATAATTAGGTACACATTTTCCATTTTATTATGTCATACAATTATGCATTCCATTTATAATTCCATAATATTTCTTAGGTTCTGACCAACTAAACATTTGGTTCAGAACAAATAAATTTATCAAAAGATTTAAATTTTAAAACTAAAACAGCCTGAGTTAGTTCAGTGTGTTATAAATTGTATTAATATTATTAGAACTTATTAAATTATCTGTGTGTGTGTGTGTGTAGTAATGTAATCTACCACAACACATTACATATCAGTACCCTAGACTTTTAACGTAGCTACATTCATTAGAAAAAAAGATATGTGTGAGGTCGTAAGTGGTAGTAAGAAGGGCCTTCTGTAATTCACATCTACATTTATCTCAGGAGCCTTCACAGCTGACCTCATACATCACACTAGGTAACATCAACCATACAATACCATCAAAATCCACTACAATAGGTGATGTGATTCCTGGTGACAACCTATAAATATTTTACTACTACCTCTCTGGTAGCTTGATAACATGGTGGAGCAACAAATAGGCTTGTATAAGTCTACTAATGACTTCTTTACTTACAGTCGTAATGTTTTCTTCATTACCCAAGTCAAACAACATAATTAATAGTATAAATAATGTTAATAATTTCGGTCTTACCACACTTCAATGAATACACACAGGAACGTTGAATTAGCACAACCTCAGATGTACTGCTTGCTGGACTATGGCGCCCTTATACTTTTTATTAATTATATCTATATTTAGGGCACGTCACACTTCTCAACTCTCAATTGTCCTGCTTCTATGAACAGTCTTCGTGAAAATGGCACCGAGCCTTCAACTTTCCCAGTAATCTAAAGTGTTTCGACCAATGAGATCTAACTACTAAGTTTGTCAATTCAAATTTTTAAAACTAAGGTCCAATTTCGGTCCAATGTTAGTGTACCTCTGTCGGTCTGTCCGTCCGAACTTGGCATTCGTCAAAAATAGACTTGGTTTTGATCTAACTCTACAAAAAATATTCAGTTTGAGCCATCCCATAATTTCTTTCCCCCTTTCAAACTCCCCTCCAAATCATATTACATTTACCTCTCAGTCCTAACGTTCCCCTCTTTTGCACTTTGCCTAACCCTCTCATGCTTCTTTTCAACAACTCGTGCAAAAATACGTTACCGATAGCGAATGTCAGAACACCAGTGTGTTTGTCACTGTGTCTGTGACTATCTAGTATTATGACCATATCTTGGCTGTTAGTTGGTCTATAGGGTAAATGAAACCATATTATTGGTCAGGAGACACTATGGCACCCGAATATATAAGTTTATGAGCTTATGTATAATGGTTTCAAAATTCCATAATTTTTTCCATGTTAGTCTTCAATAATATTGAAATCTATAAACTACCACCTGTTCACTTTTCTTTCTACCGCTACTTTCAAACTAAAAAGCGACAGTCTCTGCCCGTATTAACGTCAGTTTTATAAGAGCTAAGGTTGTTTGCGTGACCCAATTGCCGAACATATTTTTTGAATTTGTGTCGTATTTTTCAAACGGCTAACGACACTATCGCGTTTTCGCTAGGTTTTAGATTCAAACCACGCGTGCAGACGGTATCATTTTTTCTGTCTCTCCCCTCTGTTTCACTCCGTTCACTGGAGGGGACGAATAGGCTTTTTCGTGTCACAATGTTTATAAATAGTTTTTCAAGGACACTAGAAAAACGATGGTACTATCTATTCCACAATACGGTCTGCGTTTAAAATCAACGCGCTTAACGGCGTGGGTGAAGAAGAGAAACTTCATAACTCCACTATTTTCATTTCTACCTTAATTTTTTATACTTACAATTAAATTAATTTTCTATCGGGGTGGGTATGATGATATCAATTGTTACATCATCAACCAACCTACATGGCGGGGTTCCCAACAAGTTTTTTTTCTTAAAGAGACTAGACATATTCGTAAGAGGACTGAGGGGTGTCATCAGTAATGTCCTCTTCAGTGAGTAGGTCGTGAAAGAAGTAACGACATTAGGATCTCGAGGTTGTGCACCAAAAATAAGCTCAAATAGGTAAAAAACCTGTAATGATCCCTTTTTTCACCTCGCGATAAGCAGAAAGAAGCAGCAGATAACACTCTGGGTCCCATCATGAGGATAATCATCAGTTATCTTCCCAAGTAACTGTTTTTAAGTGTTTCTATTTTGACGCTCAATTAAACCCATTTGACATGGCGTGAAATATACTACTAAGAGATCTGTCAATGTGTAGCATAACCGTTTACTTGAGACATAGATATTCGGATACAAATTGCGTACCATGATCCGACCAAATCTTTTTTTTTTTTTTTGTAAAACCCAATCGAGAAAAAATTAACCAGAGATCATCTGCAATATCAGCAGATGAAATGCTCTTAAGAAGTATGGCCTCTGGCCAACGAGTACCCATGTCAATACATGTAAGAATGTATTTGTGTCCTCTGGCAGAACTGACTGATAAATGGCCAACAATATCAATAGCCATTTTTTTTAAAGGACGGATAGGAATGTCGGCAGCTTGATAATGAGCTGCATGGTGTGGGACCACGTACCTTAAAACCTCTTGACATATATCGTACAGGAACGACAATATATAGTTTACATCTCCTATGAACGCCTGGCCAATAAAAATGAAGAAAAAAGCACCCTAGATTTAAAGTGCGTGAGAAAAACCCATATGGACCCGCACAAAGTGAGTCCATGAGCATGTCGTAAAGATACGCACTCTCCATGTCTGTAAGGTACCAAAATTTGAGAACGTACGGATGAAGTAGAAATCATCCTAACCAGTACTCTCCAGCTCCATTTTTAAGTAAGAAACAATGGGTTAAAGATTTTATTTTTTCTTGAATTGTATTATTATTCTGAGCCAACAAAAAAATTCTTTAATGATGCATCAATCTGTTGTAACTCAATAAAAGACTCTCGTGGATATAAACAGGGTTAACATCGTCATTATTAATTGTTTATGCCAGGAGTTTATGGTAGGTGTAACCTGGGTAAAATATCATGAGCTTTGCGCTCTCGTGGTAACTGCAGAAGCAGAATGTATTATGTTGCTTTTCCCAAATAGCATCCTGCTGTGGAGTAACAATCTTTAACACCCTGTACACGAACCGATAATCAAAAATCACTGATCGGTGACGGTAGCATACAAGCATGGGATTTTACCTGTAAAGAATGGCGTTAGCTACATGGTATGATAGCGGTTGGAAATGTCTCAACTGTACCTCCAATTGTAATGCATTTAACACTTTTTACCTGTCGCACATGGGAAACGGGTTGACCAATGATTGTCTAATCCCGACTGTGGAACAACATGAATCGAATAAAACAGACACAGGAATAATTATTAACAAATCCCTGTGCAAAGACAAAGATCTCCTATCCCATCGTGTGTGGATGCTGACATGGCGGACGCGGTAGACATCGCAGGAAGATAATGGCCGCAACTCAAACGTAGTAATCGTCTTAAGCTGAAATAATTTTGTGCATTCTGGACAACGAGAAAGCCTGCTCAAAATCGATTGGAGAACATGAGGGGGATGCAATTATGTACATTAACAACTGCATTCTGGGTGATCTACATTAGTTTGAGGATCATGCCTGGAGCTGAGTTAAAGCATGGCGATTGCGACTTATCATTTAAAGATCTGTCTCTTCCTCTAGAACGATTTTGACTATTATCCCTGAAATTGTTTTAATTATTTTGTAAATTGGGATCACCATTTTGCTTTGAAACCCAATTACCGTGGTAACTATTATCCCTTTGACCAAAATGTCTGTTTGGAGAATTATGTTTTTTGGTTATGAGAAAAAAAATTTTATCGTGATTGCCAAATCACTGTTGTGATTATTTCGTCAATAATTTCCTGAGAATTGTTCCCTAATTAAAAAATTATATGACATATTAGATTGTCTCCTGTTTTGTTGTGATAGAGAACCACCACGAAATGGTTTCCGTTTGAAAGAATTAAAATTTAGTCTCCCTTTCTAAAGTTTCTATCGTGACTGAGAGAGCGATTTCGGAAATGATTTTCCGTGTTGCATGGCAGATGCAACAGGTAATCCCTTCTCTGATCTGAGAATTGCTAACTACCATTGTTTGGGGAATGTGGCCCTGTAGGGGGGGGGGCAGAAAAAAAATTTGTCTACAGTTTTGTTCCATTCATTTAAATTTGCTGGGTATTAATGTTCATGGATAGGAACGAAAGGAATGACGCATTGAAAACCGAAGACATGACTTTATCACGAAGTATTTAAGAGTCGAACCAAATAGTGGGGGGGGGGTCATAGGAACGTTCTATCTTAGAACATGTTTCAAATCCATCTATCAAATGTGAAGACGTATAATTTTGATATTAAAAATCGCCGAAATCCTTTCTGGTTTCTGGGCAATAATGATTGAAACGTGAAACGATATCCGTCCTCAAATCAAGTTGAAATTTCCTAAGCAAAGCAGCTCTGACAGCATCATAATTGTTTTTGTCCAGTTTCCTTTCTTTCAACATATTAACTGTTTTGTCATTGCTTCACCTGCAAGTAATTGCAACAGGATGTTAGCGCAATACGAGATTTATCAATCTTATGCGCTTTCGCATGGGCTGTTTGAAACCTATCTAAATAAAATAGTATGTCAGTCGGCAGGTGGATTAAAAAAATCGTGGCGAATTTTGATATTGAAAATACTTCGTATTTTGTCTTTGTTTAGAGAAACCTGATTAACCTGAGCATAATTGTGGGGGGGAGAATTACATTCGTTTCCAATTAATTTAATGTTTTTCTATCAAGTTCTCTCTAAAAAGAAATCAGTTTTTGTTGCGATAAACTCAGACGTGTAGTCTTCTGTATTTCGGCGCCATCTCCCTTTGAAATCTTTTTTCGTTTTCTTCGCAGCCTATTCATCTGAAATCTTGTTTTTTTCTTCAGCGGCTAATTTCCTATCCGCCTCTAGCCTCACCAACTGACCCGTTTTTCTGTCTTCCATCTCCATTTTGGGAAGTTTTGGTTGTTTCTAGTTTTTTCAGCTTTTTCATACTTGACACATGCGAATTGTTTTACTTACTTCAGAGTGGGTCATACCAAGTGGGCTTTAACCTTGTTTTTAAATAAAGTAATCTAAAGTTGCCATTTTGACCTAATGTTTAATGAAAGTAATCTTACTTACCTAGTAAAAATATTTTTCTCAATAATAATTTAAAAATGTAATCTACCACTTAAAATGTGAGCAGTTTTTTTGTCCATAGAACTTGTACAATTAATTCTTAAAATTATTATTAAATGTTATATAATTATAATCATAAAAGTAATGCATAATAAGATTATATAGGGCATAAAAAACAGATCAAATACAGAAAGTAGACAATGCGAAGGTGTCGCAATAGTGACAAAAGACAAGATAATTAAGAAAACTAATGAAAACATTCACAGTGAAGAATCCACGAAAATAATAAAGCGGAAAAAGACTAAAAGAGAAAAAAATGTTTGCAAAGAATGCAATGAAAAACTGGGGGGGGTGAAAAGATCCCAAGGAACAATCAACAACACAATGGTATACAACATAAAGTGTGTGTGTGTATATAAACTGGAGTGATAGCAAGGTCGAGAAGGACGGTCACAAACAAAAAATACATCATGAAACATAAGGTAAAGGAAAAAAAATTTACAATAACAATATTGAAAACAAAACAATCACAAGCTAAATAAGACATGGTTTCTTCACAGAGAACTAACGCAGTAAAGACTGGGGTGTGAAAAAAAAATCCTTCAACAAACATAAAAGTTGGAACTCTCCACTGAAGGGAGTCTGCAGAGAAATGTCCCTAAAGAGCACTCACGAAGGCCCGGGAGTATGAATCTGTGGATGTTCCCTTCGTAATTCGCCAACCCAAAAAAAACCAGCCCACATTAAACATAGAACATGAAGCATAAATGTGACATATTAAAGATAGCCCGCAACGTATACAGTTGCAACGGTGGAACAGAACACCAACAAGTCCACTAAATCATTTTTTTTCAAAGAAAAAAAATCCCTGGGCCTCAGCGACACTAGTCTCAACGATGGATTCCGGGTGTTGCATGAATGTGCTTTACTAAACTTGTAGAAGTCCAAAGTTGACCCTGACAATGCACGTGCGTCTGGAGTCACTTGACGTTCAGACAGGGTGGCCATTATGTAGACTTCTCAAAGAAATTATGTGCCCCGTGGTTGTCGTCTTGAATACGTTGATACTATGCAGTTCGTTGTAGGACATATTGAGTATTTGATACTTGAGTTGAGTATTGAACTTTTCCCCTGTAAACTGGGCCCACCAGCTGATACGACGGTTTATTTGGCTGATAACGTCCCCGTATTTATACTTGGCTGTCAATATGTCTGCTGACTTAAATACTGTCAGCTTTGGTCGGGCTTACAATGGTAGACGACTAATGTTTCAACGCGAATGGGGTAGAAACAGTGTCGGCCGAAAAGATGGGGCCAATGGAAATGGTATACCAAAACGTTCAGGTATAACTGATAGATACTGGTCTCATGGTTTGATAGGTCAGTTTCCATAACGATTTTTATTATTCAAAAAGGACAATGGACAGCTTGTTTCAAAGACATGGACGGCAACATCACGAGTAGATAGACCTCGTACATCATAAATGGCATATGAAAAATTCAGCATGAAGTGAATATTTTTTTTATAGTAGCAATGTCAAACTTGACTGACCTCACTGGCCGCCGAAATCCCATGGACGGCGGAGTATTGCAGTGCATATTACTTGTATTGATAGATCCCCATTTTATAATAATATATATATTTTAAAGCCGGATATCATCACTTAAGATTCCACAGTATAATGATTCAAATCTTGACCGGCAGAGGATCTCTAGTCACACTAGCGGCAGGTCATGAATAGGCGTGCCGAAGCCCTAATAGGATGTTACTGAGTATTCATACCGAGTATCAAATCGGGATACTGGGAAAAAAGATGAGCCAGAATTGGCTACGGCTAATACTTCACCCTGGAAGGTAGCATAATCATTTAATAATCCAAATCTTCCCACAATTAATGGGGACTATTTAGAACAGAACAACGCCTGTCTTCATCACACGGCATTTTGGATCTCTCTTCTGACGCCCTCAGCGCTGTTTGGCAACAATCAAACCGCTCGCACCAAGTTTTGTGCTCTTTTAGTGCAAAAATTGGTACGTAATTAATCAAACTTATATTACGTACTCAGATGCGTACATATAGCGCATCTAACAAAGTTAGACTTTGGCATCTAGAACTGTTAAGTCTCGCACCCTTAACTCCTAGCGAAAAAAGGACTTAAAACACCAAGACAAGGACTTTTACTGGCGCCGACATTGGGTAGTGATCACGACATGGTATTGATGATGCTCAAGCTTAAAATCAAAACAAATGTTCTCGATTAAGATTCAATTTAGACAAACTGAAAGATCCAGAAATCGCTGGAATCTTTGAGGCAACTGTTCGAGGAAAATTTGCAGCTCTCAACTTTCTGGAGGACGATATCAACTCAGTCACAGAGAACATGAAAGACGTGCTCATTGAATCAGCAACAGAAATACTTGGTAAAAGAAAGAAAATAAACAAACCATGGGTTACAGATGACATTCTGAAGTTATGTGATACACGGCGGGAAATGAAAAAGGTTAAGAAAGAGGTTCCTGAAGCAGCATGGCAATACAGTATGGTGAATAAAAATATTAGAAAGAAAATGAAACAGGCCAAAGAAAAATGGGTAGCTGATCAATGTGAGTCCATTAATACGGGGCTAATAAAAGGTAACAGCAAGGCAGAGAACATGAAAGACGTGCTCATTGAATCAGCAACAGAAATACTTGGTAAAAGAAAGAAAATAAACAAACCATGGGTTACAGATGACATTCTGAAGTTATGTGATACACGGCGGGAAATGAAAAAGGTTAAGAAAGAGGTTCCTGAAGCAGCATGGCAATACAGTATGGTGAATAAAAATATTAGAAAGAAAATGAAACAGGCCAAAGAAAAATGGGTAGCTGATCAATGTGAGTCCATTAATACGGGGCTAATAAAAGGTAACAGCAAGGCAGCTTTTGACACATTAAGAAGACTATCAAAACCCCAACAGCCCAGGGTAACTGTCATAGAAGATAGTAATGGGGCTTTGCTAAATGACAAAACAGCTGTAATGAGAAGGTGGGCAGAATATTGTCAAGAAATATATAACTGTAAACTCGACCTTGGCCATAGCATATTAAACAACATTAAGTGTGAAAACAGGGAACTCGGAAATGCAGCAATATTACGGGAAGAAGTGGAAGAGGCTATATGTTCAATGAAAGGAGGGAAGTCACCGGGTGTGGATAATATTCCAGCAGAGCTCTTGAAATATGGAGGACCAGATATAGTAAAAATCATGACAACAATTTGCCAGAAGATATGGAGTACAAAAAATGGCCAAAAGAGTGGACGCAGTCATTAGTAATACCGCTTCCAAAGAAAGAAAATCTAAAAATGTGCAAGAATTACAGAACCATTAGCCTTCCTAGTCATCCAAGTAAAGTGATGTTAAGGATACTTGTGAACAGAATAAAACAGAAATAAGAAGAAATCTTGTCCTAGGAACAGGATGGCTTTACACCAAAAAGAAGTACAGCTACCTCAGAACAAATCTTCAATATTAGATTATTTATATAAAAATGCGACATGGCTGGTACCAAACTGTATCGGCTACTGCCGTTCCTTTGGATCTACCGGCTGTGTGGAGAGGGGGAACATGCTGCATGGGCAACAGCTTGATCTCCATATAACTGTGCCCAAGCTCGCGCCCTGGAGAGGACACTCCAGCTTCACCCTATAGGTGTCGGCAAAACACGGGAAGTAGCAGTTACCGGTTATAAGCATTTTGCCCAATTGGCGTAGGGCATGGCGCCAGGGGCTACTTCCGACAGTGGGAGAGATTCTAGGATCTCACTGGACAGCTACCGCCCGCTTCAAGCTGGGCAGCCCCCAGTCAATAAGGTGTTGTCCCGCCACTGTCTGCTTTCCCCATTGGGTGCATGGGGATTAGGGTCAAACCCGAACTGTGGACAGAAAATTTTGCACCAAGCAATTATCAAAAAAATAGAAATAAGCAAACTCTCAGATTGGGATGCTGGAACGTCCGGACTATGTTGACTGGACTATCCGAAAACCTACAGGATGTAAACGATGTAAGGAAGACAGCCATAATTAATGATGAGCTTAAACGACTTCAGGTGGATATAGCTGCACTTCAGGAAACGCGCCTGGCGGGCTCTGGAACGGTGAGCGAGAAGGACTACACATTTTATTGGCAAGGGAAAGATCTTAATAAAGCTAGAGAACACGGAGTAGGTTTTGCGGTCAAAAAAATCGCTAACTAAAATAGTTGAACCAGGCGAGAATGGATCAGAACGCCTGTTAACGCTCCGCCTGCAAACTAGCACAGGTCCCATCACCCTTGTCAGTGTGTATGCTCCTACTCTGTACTCTGCCTCAGAAGCTAAAGATGAGTTCTACGAGAATCTAACAGCAATTATCAAAAGCATACCTAGGCAAGAACAGCTTGTTCTCCTTGGTGACTTTAACGCTAGAGTGGGTGCCGATAATGTTTCATGGCCTTCATGTCTGGGCAGGTTTGGTATTGGCAAGATGAATGAAAAATGGACAACGGCTCTTAGAGTTGTGCGTCCACCATGACCTCTGCGTGACCAACACCTACTTTCAGACAAAACCCCAGCATAAGGTGTCATGGAGACACCCACGATCCAAGCACTGGCACCAACTTGACCTGATTCTCGTCAGAAGGCCACTCCTCAGGTCTGTGCTCTCCACGCGCTCGTACCATAGTGCAGACTGTGATACAGATCACTCCTTGGTTTGCTGCAAAATCAGAGCACAACCAAGAAAACTCTATCGTGTCAGACATGAAGGGAAACCACGCATTGATACCAGCAAGATGTCAGACCCTTTCATGATCGCTCAATTCACTGCGACCTTCGAGAAAGTGCTCAGTAGCCCTCAGCATGGTGATACAATTACAGAGAACTGGGAGCATCTACGGAACACCATTCAAAGTACTGCACTTGCCACCTTTGGTAAGAAAACAGCAAAGTCAAATGACTGGTTTGATGCTTCATCAGATGTGATGGCACCTGTCATTGAAGCTAAGCGCAGTGCAATGAATGAATACAAACGTTCACCGAGTGCCAGAACCCTACAGATCCTGAGGGCTACGAGAAGCAAAGTTCAACAAACTGTTCGACGCTGTGCAAATGACTACTGGCTCCAGCTCAGTGAGAGCATCCAGATCGCAGCGCAAACAGGCAACATTAGACAAATGTATGACGGTATAAAGAAAGCACTTGGCCCCCATAAAAGTAAGATGGCACCGCTAAAAACCATGAGCGGAGAGAAGCTAACCGATAAGGGTAAGCAGATGGAGAGGTGGGTCGGGCACTACTCTGAGCTTTACGCTAGAGACAATACCGTTACGCCTGCAGCCCTTGATGGTGTCAACAGTCTGCCAACTATGGAGGAGCTGGATGCCGAACCAACATTAGAGGAACTCAGCAAGGCCATTGATAGCTTGGCCTCTGGCAAAGCACCAGGCAGTGATGGGATTCCTCCTGATTTAATCAAATGCTGTAAGAGCACGCTATTACATCCCCTGCATAGGATGCTGTGCCAGTGCTGGGAAGAGACAACTATTCCTCAAGACATGCGAGATGCCAAGATAGTAACACTTTATAAAAATAAAAGAAGTGATTGCAATAACTACAGAGGCATCTCTCTTCTTAGTATTGTTGGTAAGGTTTTTGCCAAAGTCATCTTAATGCGACTACACAAGTTAGCTGAGCGCATATATCCAGAGTCACAGTGTGGATTCCGAGCTGGCAGATCAACAACAGACATGATCTTCTCTCTCCGCCAGCTTCAGGAAAAATCAAGAGAGCAGAAAAGACCATTATATATCGCCTTTATAGACCTCACAAAAGCATTCGACTTGGTTAGTAGGGATGGACTCTTTAAAATCCTCCTGAAAATAGGCTGCCCTTCTAAAATGCTGGAAATGATAAAGTCATTCCATGACGGCATGAAGGGAACAGTCCAATATGCTGGAAGCACGTCACAGCCCTTTGATATACGAAGTGGCGTTAAACAAGGCTGTGTTCTGGCTCCGACCCTCTTCGGAATCTTCTTTGCCTTACTCTTGAAACATGCATTCAGAGATGCAACTGAAGGAATATGCCTTCACATTAGGTCAGATGGCCGTCTGTTTAATCTTTCAAGGCTGAAGGCAAAAACAAAAATCAGAAGGGTCACTATAAGAGACTTGTTGTTCGCTGATGATGCTGCAGTCGTCACTCAAAGCCAACAGGAGCTTCAGAGCTTGATGAATCGCTTCTCTAAAGCATGCAAGGACTTTGGCCTCACAATAAGTCTAAAGAAAACGAATGTGCTGAGTCAGGATGTGGATGCTGCACCAGTTATCACTATCGATAACTATGAATTGGCAGTGGTGCACCACTTCACATACCTAGGGTCTACCATCAATGACAAACTCTCACTGGATACAGAAATCGACAGCCGCATTGGCAAAGCTGCAGCTACCTTTGCCCGCCTCACATCGCGTGTTTGGGGAAACTCAAAACTCACAATGAAGACCAAAGCTGCGGTATATAATGCCTGCGTCACCAGCACACTCCTATATGGCAGCGAGACCTGGACGACCTATGCTAAGCAAGAAAGAAGGCTCAATACCTTCCACTTGCGGTGTCTACGCCGCATCCTCGGCATCTCGTGGAAAGATAAAGTGACAAATGTCGAGGTGTTGTCACGTGCTGGCCTTCAAAGTATGTATACGCTTCTTAGACAGCGCAGACTTCGCTGGCTTGGCCATGTTCGCCGCATGGAAGATGGTCGCATCCCAAAAGATATCTTCTACGGACAATTAGCAGATGGCAAGAGAACAGTTGGGCGACCACAGCTGAGGTTCAAAGATGTGTGCAAGAGAGATATGAGGGCACTGGACATGGATCCAGCAACATGGGAGGATGAAGCTGCCGATCGCACTAAGTGGCGATGCTATTTACGGCGCCACCTCAGATTGGGCGAAGAGAGGCTCACACAAGAAGCAGAGGTGAGGAGAAAACGTCGAAAGGAGCACCAGGAAAATAAGCAGCCGAGGGCTGTCACCTCAGGGGCGCATTCCCATAGTCAGTTATGACTGAAGGGGCTATTATTATTATTATTATTATATAA
Source organism: Oreohelix idahoensis (assembly GCA_024509875.1). Taxonomy (NCBI): domain Eukaryota; kingdom Metazoa; phylum Mollusca; class Gastropoda; order Stylommatophora; family Oreohelicidae; genus Oreohelix; species Oreohelix idahoensis. The sequence continues at coordinate 361,574 of JAMPIV010019630.1, forward strand.
AAACATCTCCAGCAACAACGCGATTTATTCCATAACTTCATCGATTTCACAAAAGCCTTCGATCGAGTCTGGCATGAAGGCTTATGGCAAATAATGAGAAAATTCAATTTTCATACTAACATCATAGATATCATTGAAGCAGTATACAACTGTAGCAATTCTTCAGGGATGTATCCTGTCCCCAGTGCTTTTTAATATATATCTAGAACATATTATGCAGGAGGCTCTCTACGATTATAAAACAACCATATCGATTGGAGGTCGACCTCGTTGCAAATTATAATTTTATCTTCACTGGAAAACTGATGATACTTTTTCAGATCACATTCAGCCTTGTCATGGCAGCTAAGGCCATCTCTAGTCTTGTCTTATATAATTATACAAATCACTTGTATTATCTATTCTCTTGTATGGGTGTGAGGGCTGGACACTTACTGCAGATACGGAGCGAAGGATTCAGGCTTTCGAGTATGAATGTTATAGAAGAATTTTGCACATCTGCTATAAAGAGCACAAAACAAATGTCTGTGTTAGAGAGAAAGTAAACACGTATGCAGGCCAACAAGAACCACTTTTGTCAGTAGTGAAACGTCGAAAGCTTGCCTGGTTTGGGCATGTAACTCGTCATGACTCCCTTTCGAAAACGATCCTCCAGGGAACAGTCGAAGGTAAACGGAGAAGAGGAAGGCAAAGAAAATCCTGGGCTGATAACGTCAAAGAATGGACAGGGCACGGTTTTTCCACACTTGTACTCATTGCTGAGGATAGAGAGCAGTGGAGGACCCTGTCTGCTGATGCTTCCACCATGACACCCCTACGACCCATGACGGGTTACGGGTTGAGATGAAGATGATGTTCAGTAACGATCAAGCTCAGCCAATAATTTTAGCGAAGGATGGAGAACGAGTCTGTTCCATCGACCAAGGTTACTCACGTTGTCGATCAAGATCGGGACGCCACTTATTTTTGTTCATGTTCAAACTACATCACATCTTCTGATTTGAGGATGATTATATCAGAGCTGTGTGCTTTCTGTGCTTCTCTATGGCGCGGAGAGCTGGAGAACTACAGAGAAGGAAATGTCGAAATGGTCCTCTTTTCACACAACATGCCTAAGAAAAATTCTCCGAATCTTTTGCCCGAATATCATCACCAACCAAGATCTGCTTACTCGGAGGAAGCAAGAGGACATGCACACCACCATAGCTGGCAGACGCTGGAGCTGGGTTGGCCATGTCCTCAGGAGAGACCTCGATGCCATCACAAGAACAGCTATACTATGGACCCCTGAAGGAAAACGAAAGAGAGGCCGAGCAAAAACAACTTGGCGGAGGACTGTGGAGGCTGAGATGCAAAGAATGAACCAGAGTTGGGGCACTGTACGAAGGATGGCCGCCGACCGAGCAAAGTGGAATAAATTTGTTGTTGCCCTACAAGACGCCACCAGGCGTAATGGCCACTGACTGCTTTGACGGTCGGCGGCTAAGGATCAAAGAAGAAGAAGAGAAGATACGTAAGTTTATCACTTATTAACAATGTTTTGAACTTCAAAAGTAAAATTTACAATAGTTTTAATATTATTTAGAAATTTAACACGATCGCAAAGTTGTTGAAACAGCGTGGATTAAATGTGCTTTCACCAATTCAGATATTCACGCATCAATTTAATTATTTTACGAACTTGAAAAGCTAAGAAAGTTACTAATTAGAATAAAAAATGCATGTTTTGATTAATGTGTAATAGAATGAAGGTTTTTTTTGCAACTTAATAGGATGAATTATGGTCTCAAAAGCAAAGGATGTCACAAGGCCAATGTCAATGGCCGATATATTGTTGACTCAAGGCTAGGAGACCGGAAATTCCATAACTAATTAGCTGATGCTGTACTGAAATGTCAGGACTAGCAGCCACTAGTTGATAGTCGTTAAAATTCATCGAAAAGAAGAAATATATACACAAACTGCTTTAATAAAATGTACTTTACAAAGTTTAGACATGTATTCACATTAATTAATATATATTTTAATTTAAGCAGACTGTGCCCTTTTCAAGTTTTAAGGTTAGTCCTGTTTTTCAATACAATACAATTTTATATATATATATATATATACATATATATATATATATATATATATATATATATATATATATATATATATATATATATATATATATATATATATATATATATATATATATATATATATATATATATAATATATATATATATATATATATATATATATATATATATATATATACTGTTCAAAAAAAGAAACGCAACATTATTGCAGTGGTAATGGACACCAAATTTCAAACTTGTACCAAAATTTTATTTTACGGAATTAATGATTCAATCTTGGTATGAAGAAACTTTCAGACTTTAACAATGAAATGATGTTCATTAAATTTGGTTTGGACGTTTATTCTTTGCGACTGAGGCCTCCGTTTCAGTAAGGTGTATGGCCTCCTCTGGTCTCTATCAGAGAACGACATCTCCTTGACATGGATCCGATTAGCCGTTGGATCTGTTGTTGTGGGATGGCTGCCCACTCTTCCCGCAGTGCAAGAGACAACTGTCGGAGATTGGCTGGAGCCACGTCTCGCTGGCGGAGTCGTCTGTCGAGTTCATCCCATAAGTGTTCTATGGGGTTCATGTCTGATGACATGGCTGGCCACGGAATGGTCTGGACGTTGTTGTCAGCGAGGAACTGGGTGGTGAGTTGTGCCACATGAGGTAGAGCGTTATCCTGCAGAAAAATCGACCCCCGTGCAGCCAGAAGTGGAAGGACGTGAGGACGAAGAATTTCAGTGACGTATCGTTGGGCATTCAGGCGTCCTTCAATTTGGACCAGGTCACTTCTTCCCATGAAGCTGATCCCCCCCCCCCCACATCAGTACACCTCCACCACCATGTGGAGGAGCCTCATCAACGCTGTTCTGGGCGTAGCGCTCATGGACTTTGCGGTAAACTCTTCTCCGTCTATCGTGTCGCTGGAGCACAAAAAATGATTCATCACTAAACCAAACCCGTCTCCAGTCATTCCCAACGGTCCATTGACGATGCTGGTTCGCCCGCTGCAGTCGGTTCTGGTGATGCCGGTCCGTAAGAACAGGACCTCTGTAGGGTCTTCTAGCCCAAAGACCAGAGTCGTGCAGCCGGTTCCTGACCGTTTGATCTGAAATTCGACGAGCTGCTGAAATTGACTGGACTGTGGAGGACGCAGATGCAAGTCGATTCCTGAGGTGACGCAGCCGTATGAAGCGGTCTTCGGCAGGATTGTGACTCTGGGTCTTCCACTGCGCGGCCGGTGTGCCACTGAGCCAGTTTCTTGAAATCGCCTCCAAAGGCAACTAATGGTGCTTCTAACCACATTAAGTTGTCTGGCTACTACACTTTGTGACTGTCCAGTCTGTAAACGCCCAATGATGATGAGTCGTTGTTCTGTAATTCTGAAATTCGTGTCAATATCTCAATGGAGAATCACAAGATTTTCAGTTAAGCGAAAACATATATATATATATATATATATATATATATATATATATATATATATATATGTGTGTGTGTGTGTGTGTGTGTGTGTGTGTGTGTGAAAGAATGGGACGACCCCTCACGATCTCTGTTTCACTCCGGAAGTATCGGTATATTTGTGGTACTGATTTTTATTGCGTGCTCTCAATTGTCGCATTTTCTTTCTTTCGTTCTCTGCTAAGTGCACCAGATATTATGTATTTTCTTTCTTACACCGCTCTCAGGGATAAGTTATTACGTCTGTTTGTTTCCTGCCCCTTCGCGAAGCTTTGCAAGGAGCGGCAGAAATAATATTAACGGCAGGCAGGATGGTAACATTCCTTTGAACCAAATCTTGGCCACGAAGGATTAGCCCCACGAAAATCGCCAGTGTATTTGTTAAGCGCCGATAAAGGCCAGAGTACGGGGAGACAACTGATCGACAGACACAGATAAGAGATTACTGTCTGATAAAATAATGAACCCGTATTTATGGAAAACATTGTCGTGTGAGGTTACCGATGCGTTTGTAAGTGGGTACACAGGGCAATCGGATGTTTACCGCCCATTTTCAGAAGAAAAAAATGTTTGAAATGTTGCACTAGAAGAGTCATGCACAATATTCAAATCAGATATGATGATAAGCTATGCGCCATAACAAAGAATGTGTGGGAAGGCAGTGAATATAACCTGACGCTTCAGTCAGTGTTATTCCACTGTGACATTCGCTTGCCAAGATACCAGCCCTTGCTAGAGTGAAGCCTAGAATTCAGAATTCCTTCTTTACATACCAGACACCTTTTATTGGAGAATTTTGGACGTACTTTCGTATCCCAGGACATCTCTTTCATGTTAAATAATGAAACCGGGACTGAGGAAACTGAAGGACCCCACACGAAGTCAGAGAGGGAACTTATTAAATTAACGACACCCCAGACGCGTGTAAGAGGCCGATTCATGTCTCTTTTATTCATCTGAGCAAAAAGTCTGTGAGCCAGGATTGGCGTAAGTTGTCATTTTACATTATATTTCTCATTACTAACATGTGAACTAACATATATATGTAATTTACCATGTGAAGATTAATGTGCGAAAATCGCTAGTGGATGTCCAAGCCATTTGAGGCTGGTATCCTCAACGTATAGAATGATGATTTCATGAACCAGCACTGACAAGGGCTGGTGACTGCTTTATTGCTAGTTTCTTAAAGAGAGCTCAAAGCAAAAGGTAATCCCAAGTTCCATACGGAGCAGGAAGGGAAAGATGAAAGAAATGATGTACATTATAAGCATAAATACTTACAGTGTCAAAGCAGTGTATATGTCCATATACATACATTCAATTTAAAATTAATGTAAGTTTTCAAGCTGTAAACCAGTGTTAATGTCTATGTGAAAATATTCATTTTAAAGTTAATGAAAGTTTCAAACTTTTCAACTCAGCGTAAACAGAAATGAAAACATATTCAGTTTATATCGTGAACCCTTTTAAATCAGTGGAGATGTAAATGTACACATATTCTATCTGTACTATTAACCTTTTCATTTAGATGTAAAGTAACTATAAAAGCTATTTATTTAAATGTAAAGAAAGTTTTCTATCGAGGGATTACAGTTAATTCTCATCGAGGGTAAATTCTGAGGTAGAGGGATGGTGAAATAAAAAGGGGACACATAAGTATGTGTCGGGAAACGCAATACTCAGGAGAGCGCTTCTTTTCTATTCTTTTATCATAGTTGTTGGTGGTGGTACCAGTTGAATGGTACAATCTCTGGAACAAGAAGAGAACAGTGGCCTAAGCTTTAAGATGACGGACCAACTTTATAGACTCGCCCTAACACTCCTGTGAACGAGCTACACCCTACATCCTTGACCAGTGACGAGCATTATCAGTGATCCGCCCATCAAGAACGACACCAGCGGGACCAGAAACAATCACTGGCAGCTAAGTGCAATATATAAGCTGCCAAAGTGAGCTTTTTGTCATAGAACCTACTCTCAATCAGTGATGAACCTTTTCTTTTAAACTGTTCAATTATTTTCAAACTGTTAAAACTTAAGTGATTATTAAATTTTGTTATTTGCAAATTTACAAATTTAACTTCGATTTAATCATTTTAAATGTACTGCATGTTTGTCTCAGTCAATTTATTACACACACTCTAAACAGAGCACTACCAGAATAATAGGAATTAAATTAGTAAATTAGAAGGTGGGGGCTTGAACGAGCTAAGATTAATCATTGCTTAATTCTTCAAAACAGTTGTCGGCAGATTCTAGAATTAATGTGCTCAGCCAATGCTGCATTGTTTTCGCTTAACTGAATATCTTGTGAATCTCCATTGAGATAGAAGCGTTATTACCCTTCTATTTACAAATCTACCAAGAGTAATCTTGTTCGAAGGTAGACACATTTGAAGGCCATATTAGATACTCTTGGCCAATGTTGGACCACTACTGCAAAGCAGGAGAGACAATCCTGTCACAATTGGGCGACTCGCTTCAGGATTGATTATAATTATCGGACCTGTCTAGTAATTCCTAGACGTGATTGACATGAATTTCAGATTTACTGAAAGAATAGTGTCAAGAGTGATTTTGTAGTAAGACTGAGCATATATTGCATTCAAAAATAACAGTAAAAGGAAATGTATAAAGAATAATTGGAAAATGGGATAAAAAAATCAAAACTTTTGTAACTAAAGTTAAAGAAATCTTCTTCTTCCTCGTTCGCCTTTTTTCAAGTCGGTTTGCGTTGCACTATGTTGTGTGCCTTGCGGCCCAGTGCATCCGTCTTCAGCATGCATTTGTTCGGGACTGCTTCCCTAGCCTCTGGTTTTCCGTGACCTTCCTGCAAGGCAACAGTTGTTTAACATCAGAGTTTCTCTCCTAGGAAAGCTGTCTTTCCGGAATAACGAGTCTTTCCTACCCGGGTTTGTGTGAAGTTGTCCTTCTCTTGGGTGGATTGTCAACCAAGACTATCGTGCTCCTTCTGCACTGATGTTTTTTTCAGGGTTTACTTCCTGACTTTAGATGACAAACAGTGAAGATTGAGGCAAGAAATCACTTAACCCATGAAGTGGGGGTGGATTGGTGCAGACCAAAGCATGCACTACTAACCGGTGGGTTCTGTATCTACAACTATAAGGTTCCACCTACTCCTCAACCCTTTTAGTCTGACCCCTCACCAATGACCTGTCCAGCTTGGGTGACCCTGCCAGGAGTAAAACTTCCGCCAGCATAGCCCCCGGGATCATTGAAGGCACTCAAGCTCTCCAACCAACGGCAAGGTAGGCTTACATGTTGAGAGAAATAAATAAGAAGTTCACTTGGTGTTGCTAATTAAGTGTTGTAAATTTGTAGTTTTCTAGTTAAGTAGCTGTTGTAATTTTGTGTAGCTTTGTTAACAGACTTTTTGCTTAGAATGGCAGTGTCCCAAAATCTCCACACTTTTTATCTGAATGTCGCGAAGGAACTGGGCATGACCGGTCAAACTCTGACAGATTTCGTGATTAATTCGGTTAAATCAGAACGAGAGAAAGCGGCTGAAAAGAAAGAGAGCGCGAAAAACCCAAAGCAGAAAATGAAGCCGCGGAAAGAGAAAAAGAAAGTACATTCCAAGAAAAGAAGGAACAGGCCGAAACGGCATTGAAAGAAAAGAAGGAACATGCCGAAAGAGCCGAAAAGGAGGCCGACAGAGCCCACGCAGAAAGGAGAGTGCCCATCAGATCCGACTGAAGGAATTAGAAATTGAAGGAAGAAGATTATAGTTCTAACAATGGCGGGCCTAGCAGTTATCAAAGTAGCGATGGGGGAAACATTTCTCATGTGGTGGCACCTAGTGCAGTATCCTTCCAATTATATGTCTATTCTGAGACTTCAGAGGAAATAAACATCTATCTCTCTATGTGTGAATCCTTAGCAGCTACATATGGCTTGGAGAGGGAGAGATACAAAATGAAGCTATCCCAGAGCCTGAGGAGATCTGCTTATGATGTATTTCTCAAGATGCCCGTGGGAGAACAGAACAACAGCGACATGTTGAAGAAGGCTCTGCTTCAGCGTTTTATGCTTAACGCAGAGACGTTTCGTTGTAAACTCCGTGAGGCTAAAAGGCAAAAAGATGAATTGTTTAGACAATTTGCTACACGACTAAAACGTACCTAGAGAAGTGGGGGTCTCTCAGCACATTCGATGAATCATATGAAGCGCTGGAAGAGATGATTCTCGTGGAGCAGTTCAAGGACTCGCTCATCCCTGACATGAGAAGGTTCATGGCGGAGCACGGGGCCGAAACTCTTGAGCAAGTGGTACTATTTACTGATAGGTACCAGAGCGCCCAGTCGGAAGCGAATCCGTCTAAAAGGCGCCCACACAGTAATCACCCCAGACAAAAGGATCACCCAGATAATAACTCCAACAGTACGGACGACACAACACACAAAACAGCCCACCAACAGCAACAACAACCATAGGATCACCACAGGTTAAAACAAAGCAATTCAGCCCAGGGAACTGTAAGGTGTGCAAGAATGACACACATTTTTCATCGGATTGTAAGAGGTCGAAACCAGGCCCTTACAACGTTGCATGTTTGATCACTAGGTCGATAGGGAATCATGACTTACCAACATGTGAACAGAATCCCAGTCACCCCTCTATTACTGAACTTGTAACCGTTGACAACCACACTATACGGTGCTTTTATGACTCGGGTTTAGAATACTCGGCTTTAGTTTCTCCTTCTTTGTTGAAGGCCCACCAGTACACTGGTGAAACTGTAGAAATACAAGGTCCCCAAAAGAGTATAAAGCCAATGCTTCTTCCGGTTGCGGAAATTGATATCTCAACCCGATATGTCCGGGGAAAAATCAATGCCGCTGTTGTAGACAATTTAGTCTATCCTCTCATTTTAGGGAGAAAATATGTCTTCCTTGGAGATCCGTCATAGAAACCCAAGTAGACACCTAAAAGAGAGAACCCAGGAAACGCCACAGCGGCCCCTGAGCTCTCATCTCTAACCAGCCCCAACTTATCGGAGCTGCAGCAGGCACACAGGGCTGATAAAAACCTAATTCCCTGCTTTTCAAGGTTGTATGGAAACTACTCCCATACTCCTCAGGGAGCATTTTGTAGGGTAATTAATGATCTTTTTTAGATTTTCACAAGCGGTAAAAAAAAATTTTTTTAACATCGCAAGGTGCAAACAACTAGTGAAAGCTTACTATTCAGGTAACGTAGTTGGCAGTAAGTGCTTTCCTGGTATTTATTATTATTGTCGACAATGAGGAGTTCTCACCTGAGAATGTTATAATTAAAATGTACATCATTTCTTTCATCTTGCCCGCCCTGCTCCATATGGAACTTGGAAATACCTTTGCTTTTTTTAGTTCTCTTTAAGAAACTAGCAATAACGCAGTCACAAGCACTGCAGTGGTGGTTCATGAAATCACCATTCTATATGCTGAGGTTGCCAGCCTCAAATGACTTGGACATTCTCTAGCAATTTTCACATATTAATATTCACTTGGCAATATTTACATATTAGTTCACATGTCAGTAATGAAAAATATAGAATGTAAACTGTACAACTTACCCAATCTTCGATCACAGACTGTTTGCTCAGAGAAATAAAGGCAATTGCAGACGCTTCTTACACGTTTCTTGGGTGTTGTTATGTTTAACAATGAATTCCCACCATGACTCCGTGTCTTCTGTTTCCTCAGATCATGGTTTTCCTTGTTTAAAATTATAGAGTCTTCCTGGGTAAAATTTCTCAAAATGTTCAAACACAGGTCCGGTCTGATAAATGGAGCTAATTCTAGTCTTAACTCTGGCAGTCTGGTTATCTTCTTGCTGCAAGGCAAAATTTCAAAGAGTTCTAAAACTGGCAAAAGTGTCAAGTTATATTGTACTTGCCTACTTTGTTACGATTTTAAGCGGCGTCAAATCAGGAATGTGATTGTTCCTCTACATCAAACCCCCACCAATCGATTTAAAACTGCATATATTTAGGTGGGGTAATTCAAAATTATTTCCGCCTGAGATTCTGTGCGTGATGCAAAGGATCACGCCTCACATATATGGAAGTGACACATCCGTACACTCTCTCAGCAATGTGTTTCAGATGAAACATCTTGCTTTCCCATTAAGTAATGTCTTTGAAACAGATGGACAGGAAATGATTATGTCATTCATGTCTGCCCAAATGTGTCGCACAGACAAGTAATATCGTTATCCGTCTCTTGTGCAAACAAAATTCGTCTCTTTACCATCTTGGCAAGTGCGACACGTTCGCCTTATCAATGCTTAACCAAAGTCGCTGTGGCGATTTTAGTGTTAATCTGTAGTCTGATGTCGGCCACACCCGAGATTAACCAACATGATTGTCGGTTAATATGATCTCACCCGTTCCTTTCACAGCAGAGAGAAACGGGTAACCAAACGACTTATCACTAAGAGGAGTGTAAGAATGTTTGAAAATACAAACTATCTGGTACATAGCAGAGAAAGCAAAAGGTGCCTACCACTGAAATGCTCGTAATTAGTCAGTTCAACAAATGTCAGATAATACGGCCGTAGGGGACAAGAGAGCGACTCAAAATTATGTGACAATGATATAGGAGAAACAACAACTCTCTGTTCCAAGCGCTCAGCAGCCATTGTTTTTAAGGCTGCCAGTCCTCGTTTGCATTTTTGTATGATCAGTTCGACATGATACTTGAATGATAGCCCACGATCAAACGTTACTCCCAGATACTTCAGCCTGTCTTGCCTTTCAATGTTCTGCCCATTGAAAAGGATGTCTGGAATGTCTGCTTTCACTATGTAGTTGTTCAAAGAGCACCACCTAAAACAGGTCTTGGTGGGATTGACCTTTGATCGGCTGTCCTAACACAATTTAGACACCGCCTGTAGCGTCTCTTGTATGCCTCGAACCATTTCCTGTCTGTCTGAGCCAGTCCTGTACATGATTATGTCATGTGCGAAAGTTAATGCTCGTCCCAGTCCTGTTGGTTGGAAGGTTGCTACTTTTGCTGTGTAGATGTTAAACAGCACTGGCGATAGGAGAAACCTGGGGTAGTCCTGGGCAAATGTGCATTGGTTCTGATGTCCACGATCCCAAGCGAAATGCAACTGATCTCTCCATTAAGGCAACTGCTATCCACTTTGTAATCCAAGGGTTTACACCACATGCCTTTATACAGTCTATTAAGACTGTAAATTCCACACTGTTATAAGCATCCTCTAGATCAATTGTGACAGCCACCGTTTCTCTTTTACCCTGGAATCCCTCGTACATATCGTACGCAAACGTTCCAGCGCTTCCCCATGTTGTTTTCATAGGCCTATAGCTACCCAGGGTATCAGGAAGGATGAGTGCATTTTCGAGGTGGCTCATTACTTGTCTTGCAACTATCTTTTCAAGTAATTTACCATAGACATTCTGTATTGTAATAATTCGATAGCTGTTTCACAGCTGTTTTGTCACCTTAATCCGTTTGCTCCACATATCGATTGAATAATGCTCTTCCCTTCTTTTTGCCCGTCTTCAGGCTTACTACTGTAGAGCTTTTGATATTAGGGATGGGTTTACATGCACTTTTCATATTTATTCTTCGATTTAAGGACCAGAATTCCTGAAGGGTTTTTTTTCCGTGCCCACCTTTGTTACAAAGTCTTCCCACACTTTATCCTTGGCCTCCCTTGCCAAGTTCTTGAATCTATTAACGGCTCTTTGCTTTTTCTTCTTCATCTCTTCAACCTCTCCCTCATTCATCAATCTTTAGTTTCGTACTTTACGCCATTCCTTTGTTGCTCTTTCCTTTTCTATCCGTTTCCTCCACTGTCGTATTCCACTAGGGAGGTTGGGTGAAAGGTGTTCTCGCTGTCTTTTGTTTGGCATTTTGACGCAATGTGTGTAAAGGGTTATTACCGTCGAGTGGGCCTGAAGGATACTTGAAGGTCTGTTAAGGTTTCCTGTGTCTAGTGTTCCTACCATTTGCATTGAGTATGACGCAAGGTAGGTCATCACTTTCCTGTGCACCTAATTTATCCTAGCGTCCAATGGTGGTGGCAGCACTAGAGATGAATGCCAGATCTATGACACCATTTGTATCCCTGGGGATAGTTGCCAGTCTAGTTGGGTGTGATAAAGTACATTGATACAGCGATAAAATTATTAATTATAAGTATAAAAGTTAAAATAATATGAGTAGAAATAATAATAGTATAGTTGTAACGCGTCTTCTTTGCCCGCACCAGTCATCGCATTGAGATAAGAACGTAGTGTGAAACCTTATTGCCGCGCTAGTGGTATTGGACTTTATAACTCGCCCGTCAAGGGTTAACGGTAAATATTTTGAAAATACAAGCTTAGTTGTTCCACGAAAAGATAGTAAGAATAAAACTGGGGAGGCATAAACGAACGCATAAAAGTGAGAGAGAGAGAGCGAACACAGGCCAAAAATTGTCAAGCGTTAGATTCTTCGGACTAGCTAACCCAAGACAACAGTGCGAGACGATACCATGGCAGGTGTTCGGAAACGTGTCGCAAGCTTTGTAGAATTTAAAAATACCCCGCAAAACCCACTACTTTTTCGGACTATAGGCACACTGAGAAAATATATATAAACACACAGACAGCGTTTTCGCTGCAAAAGAGTCCATTTTATGATGTAACAGACTAGTAGTTTCAGTTTTGGACAACGCGGGAGAGAAGAAAAAAATGGCGTAATTTATATGATAATGGAAATTGAAACTAACTCTGGAAAAAATATGGACTTTTTTATTAATAGGTTTAGGATCATAAAAATTAGCTAGTTTAAGAGCTTATCGTCTCGTGATACATAATATGCTTGAAAATAGAAAATCCGACAGATAATAAGAAAGATATGGACAAACGACAGACAGACCCACACATGCTCGTTTTTACTTTCACTAACGGTGATTTTTTGACGCGTCCTTGAAAAAGGCAGGAAAAGGGTACCTGTATTCTATTGGAGGAGGGATAGACAAGGGGGAGAGAAATTATGGGATGGCTTAACACTAAATATATTTTAGCAGGGGAAATCTAAGAATTAGTGAGGAGAAGACTTGTTATGTCCAAAAATCAAGTCTGTTTTTAGCTTGTAATGCCAATATTTTCAAATTCCAACTAAAAAGCTTAGTAGTTGGATCTCATTGGCCAACGCATTTTATATTAAGGAAAACTTAGATAGGCTCGACGCCATTTGTATAATACAGTCCCTAGAACAGGACGTTGTAATTCTGTGAAGTGTGACTTGCCTTATTGAATTAAATATATAAAGTAAAACAAAAGGGCATCACAGTCCAGCCAGCAGGACATCTGAAGTCTGCTAATCAACGTACCTGTGTTTATTCATTGAATTTATGGGTTTTTATCTGGCACTAGCCCGGTGCCAGATGTCTGTGAAAAGCAGTTGAGAGGTCTTTTCATTTCCAGTAGTGACAGGGGTCTACAGAGTCCACCCTGTTACTTTTGGACCAGTATCAAAGTGTTCGTTTTACAGCAAGAATACGGACAGTTCCAGTTGTGCCAGTTAAGTATAATATCTGGTACAGGACGCTTCATCAGCACCAAAGACTAGAGCCCCCTTGTGTAACATAATAAAAATATTCCCCAAAGAATTAAACACTGAAAATTGTGTATTAAAGAACTGGGGATGATTAAATAATCCCAAACAGCCATCCAGTGTTAGAAACCAGTAATATTAACAATTAAGTGACACTATTAGTATATTTTAACAGTATTTGTTTGGACAATTGTCCCTTTGGGTTAAACATTTACATTTTATGTATATACCTTGAGTTCTTTTAATTTTGAAAGTCCTGACGAGAAGAATACTAGGTTCAGGACTAATAAAATTGTAGAAAGAAAATATTTACACATCAAAATTTAACCCAGGTGTTAGTTCATTCGATCATAGACTTTAATAAGTGTTTATATGTGTGTGTGTTAGTGTAAAGTTTCCATCACACCACACTTGCATAACCCTAGACATTAGACGTAGCTACCATACATACTAGTCAAGAATAGGTCTGATTGAGATCATAAGGTGGTAGCAGAAAGGTTACCTGATAACTCAACCCATAAATTGTTATAATCAGGTACCTTCAAAGCTGACCTCATTCAGAACAATAGTGAAACATAACAACCAAATTTCATAACATCAACATCCACCACATTGGGGTTCCATCATTCAGGATGGTAAGTTCCGTGTAAAGTAATACCTGGCTCAGCTATACCCTGCCTATTTTCCGTGATGTTCCCCCACTCATTGGATGTAGCATTGAAACCGCCTGCAATTAAACACCTTATGTTAGAATCTTCAGACAATTCTGCCCAAAAAATTCAAATCACCCTCTGCTGTAAGATGGTCAACATGAGCATATACATGTAGACTCGCCACTCCTGACCGCCTATATTCACAGCAATCCCCTGCAATTCCGCATCCTCACTAGTTTGGGAACTTGTATCCAGCCACGTATGAGGGAGCTGATGTTTTACATAAATAGCTTGCCCTCGTCTACCAAGCCCACATGGATGGGAGTAACATTTGTAGCCTGGGCAATTGATAACAGTATTGGCTTTTAAATTTTTCTCCTGGGACATGAGGTTATCGAAATTGTACTTTATTGTTTGTATAATGGCTGCGCGCTGATTGGCACTTCGACAATTCCAGTATCCTATACGCATGTATTACATCAAGATGTGATCTGCTTTCTTTCTGAACCTTCTCTTTCCTGCCCTTCTTTTTTCTCTCTCCTCTTCTCTCCCCTACCTCTCCTTCTGTATTTATATTTCTTCATTTCATTTGTTCAGGTATCGACGACAGAGCACAACCTCCATAGCTCCCGCGATGATTCTGAATAGTTAAAATTCTCGTGGTGTATTTGCAATAAATGGTGGAAATATTCGGTCACCTTGGTAGAGCCACCATACCAGGGAAGAGGCAAGGGATTCCTTACGGAGTCCATCTGCCTGGTGCCGCCCCGCTCGACCTCCAGACAGCCAATGTTCGCGACTGCTAAGACAGCAGCCATTCAGTCTCTCGGCACATTGGTCCACCTTAGACCAATTCACTGATGACTCAGTTATCATTTGAACCATGATTTGGGTGTCAGAGCATATACCACTCATCGGTGTGTTCTGCACACCACATCTTTAGAGATCCACTGACTCCAAGATCCTCTGCCAGTTTAGTTCAGACCCCGAGAGGGGCCGTTGTCCGTAGCGCACAACGAGGGTGTATGGCAGAAGTCTTGCATGAAATTCCGTTTAAACCAGCAGGGGTAGACTTATGAAACCGCACCGTTTCGCTTTGTGGCTAGCTGGCGGCCCTAGTGATAACCGTGAGGTTATCCCAACCTCTGTCCCCGTGGACTTAACTTCATTTCATGCCTGTGAGATGAAACCACTGTGCCACTAATGATAATTGCTATGCTACAATCCTAGATTTTAACACATGTGTAAGATTTATAGGGGTCGAGATTATAAAAACTGTCATCGAATTTTGGCACTTTTAATTTCGCCAACATTTTTTTTAGCTTCAATCACTTCATAGCAGATCTTCCGTTTCATAATCTGACGTCGTCCTCTGATGAGAACTGGAATGTAAATCGCGAGTTTCAAACATTCGTGTTGTTATAGTAAAAACTCTGCCTAACTGAAATTAAATTCGCTAATTTATTTTTGCTGAAACCATTCACCGGGTAGGTCGTCCTATTTTAGTATTTTTTTTTACTTACGCATCGTTATAATTGTTGACATTGCCATATATGGGTAGTGCGACTAATTAGTAACCTCGCCAGTAACAATTATGTCATTGGACCTGTCCTAATAGTGTCAAATGTTGTCATAATCAGGACATGCATAAGGATTGGCGATTTGTTCGAATCATGCCAGACAAATTAGACACATAATATCTTTACACCTCAATTACTTTCTAATCTGACAATATCTTTTTGTCCACTACCAGACTTGATGGAAGCAAACAAATGGCTTATCTATCAATAGTTTAACTTGTACAAACGGGGAGCTCGGTGAACAAAAGGTCTCCGAATGTTGGTTTAATCGTTATTGTCCCTCGCCTCGCTAAGAGTTGACCGTTCACAATCAAAGGATAAACATGCCAGAAGTGGCGTTAGCCATGAAACGTGTGTTATCTCAGACATGTGCACCTAGATTAAGACGTAGATTTCGTCAAAATACTGCCGTAGAGAAATAAAGAGTATGATGGAAAAGGACGAATGAATAAGACGTTATGTCACAAATGTCTGAGAAATATTGTTTCTCCAGTCTATTGAGAAGTTCTTCAAAATGTTCTGTCCGCCTCTTCAATTGCTCTGAGATTGTTTGCTCCAGTCTTGTCAACTCTTCTTGTATCGTTTGTTGTTTTATCTTATCTCGTTCTTTGCTTCTGTTTATAGTTTATGACGATTGTTCTTGAAACTTCTGGGTTAGCTTTTGTTTAAATTTGTGTTTCTTTGGTTGTTAAAAAAAACTTTTCTCGTATTATGGATTTATGTTATAATTCATGCCTTATACTGACGATCTCTTTCTTAACAGTACTTCTTCACAAATTTTATTCCATACAATTTTCATCAGTTGCCGTAAATGTGTCTCTTGCTTTATGTTTTTTTATTTCTTACATATCCCACATTAAATTCTTTACTAATCGCCTTTTACGACATGCGTGGTTGAATATGTCTTCAGTTGTATCTTTATTTTGCTAGCAGAAGATTGCAATCTGATGCTCCACTGCTAATGAACATACCTGCATGTCATGCAATGTTGATCTAGTCTTCTTGTTTCTGCATGTTTGATCATTCTGATTTACTTTCTTGTAGTCTGGAAAAATCTACGTTGTTATGTGGCTACATGCTTCTCCTATAACCAGTTAAACTGAAGTGCAAGAGTTTCTGAATAGTTTTCCCAGTTCCGTTCATTGTTACTAGTCCGTGTTTTCATGACTTCTTCAAAGACCCAGATACATCAAAATCGTGATGTCCTATCTTCTCCATTTAATTTCAGATCTTTTGTAGTGTGGTGTAAACTTTTACTTTCACATTGTATTCTTTGTCACTGGTTAGTGTATAACATTGGATGATGGTATACTTTTATTTTCTTTTGAGTTGTTTCGAATGTGTTGTAATAATTTAAGGTCCCACCACTTTCCATTCTATAATTGCTTTCCGTGCTTCCCTAGTCTTAGAATTACTCCTCTTTGTGGCTTAACCTTTCTTCTTCGTCATTACCATTACTTTCATCATCATTGTATCTGTCCTTAGTGCCCTCCCTGTGTATCCCTGCCAACTTGTTTTGCACAGACCAAGGATATTGACAATAGTTTGTCATTTCTGTTTTCCCTTATTAATTCAATGTAGGCTACACATGTTCAAAGTGCAAAATTTGGGGAATTTCCTATAATAAAAACCATGTAGTCAGCAACACAGACTCATTTCGGCTTTCTCTGTGTTACATCATAAGCCTCTTTATCAGATGGCTTGGTTGAGTACGTTTTGTATTCTTTAGTCGACCGGTCAATGATGTATGTTGCTGTGTTTGTGGTTTTAAAATTTCTGCAGGATGTAGTAAACAGGGCCCTCCTGGTCCCTTCATTGTCGTACTTTAAAATACATAGTAGGTCACAGTATTAATAATATTCGCTCATCTTTCGGGCCCCTGTAACAAATGGGATATATATATATATATAGAGAGAGAGAGAGATAGAGAGAGAGAGAGAGAGAGAGAGAGAGAGAGAGAGAGAGAGAGAGAGAGAGAGAGAGAGAGAGAGATGTACATAAATTCTCGAGTATAAGTCGGGAAAAAAATTTTTTTCCCCTTTTCGGACTTTGAAAAACGTACCCTGACTTATATTCGAGTTTTCGAGGAAAGAAAGAAAGATGTATGAAACCGGCCAGTGTTACCTCCCCCTCCCCATTTAATATTTAAGCTGAAAGTGACAAAATTAGCACAGAGCTCAGGAAATGTCTGTGCCGTATAATAGAACAACAGCGATATCATTGACGCGCTACGATAAAACTTAAATACATTGAGTAACAGATTGTTCTAGTATTTTTTTTTTTCGTTCGCCCGCTAATACTAGAGGCGAAATCTCAGGTTATTTTGATGTCTAGCCTGACATTGATTTTACGTGAGTATCCCTTTGTTTCTTGTACCGAGACAGGTGTCCCTCGCCATTCAGGCAAATACTCGCCGATTTCGGAGGTACCCATTAGAGCTGGGTCGGCTCAGAAGCCGCCAGTCCCTGGTCGACGACACACCTTCAAATGTCCTCGCCAGGTCTCGAGTTAATCCAGTCCAAATCCCGGTCGACGAAAAATCCTCAAATGCCGTCGCCCGGATTTGATCCTGTATCACCCGGTCGCCAGAGCGGTGTTCTAGTATAAAATCAAAGCAAATGGGATAACATTTTGCAAATTTATTAACTTCCATTCTTGATGTTGAAATTTTAGTTCTTTACTGAACATTGAACTTGGTGACAGCACCAATTTTATAATCTTCTGACAGCTAAGTCCTGCCTTAATAAGATAAGATTTATTTCTTTGGAAGCAAACGCCATGATGATGAGTGGTTTTAAAACAATAAAGGAAATCTATTTTCCTAATTAACTGTGTTTTTATAACGTATCTCCGCAGATATGAACATAGTTAATGTGTAGATTTATGACCATTTCACATTCAAATATTAGCGCAGTGGTCTATGGTTCGATCCCCAGATGAGGTGGGAATGTTTTAGGCCACAAACGGCTCCTGGGTCGACCCAGCCCCAAATGGGTACCAGAGCTACTCTGGGAAAGTTAAGGCGGCCGGCGTGATGCCGACCACATCACCCCTAGTGTGTCGACGGTCAAGATAATATGGGCCTAACACCATATTCCCAACATGCCTCAATGGGCGTGTAACGGGTTCCTTTACCTTTTTTTTTTACATTCAAATATTTGATTTTAATTTACCGGGAAAAGACAATAAAGATATGAATATTTTAACAGGGATGGAAAATGGTCTACCAAAGTCATAAAAGCGATCTTAACGTGAAGACTGTTGGTTTTACCCAGCTTCTAATTACCAGGATCCATTGCCGGATCTAATGTTTTATCGATGTATTCTGTGTCTTTATTTACCTTGCTAGCCATCTGTTCCTTTTAGTAATTTATTAAAGACACTTTGACGTTAGCATAACTACCTTAAGCTGTGGCTTGCAGCATTATAAAGTTTAACTGGCTTTCTTACACTTGCAGTTAAAAGCCCATAACAACAAAATAATTGATCTGTTAAAGACTAACTAAGAAAATTTAAAATAGCTGTATAGGCTTTTTAAATCAACGTTTGCTGTACTTTTTACATCTTAATGACAGCATTATTGCTATTGGGATTAATTAATCTATTACGTTATATTTTATTTCACAAACAGGTATGGACATGAAAGGCAACAGGATGCCGACACTTGGGGGTCGTTACCCAAGTGGGCCCGAAACCATAGAGTTTAAATGATATTAAAAGGCCGAAACCCTTGATCGATGGGTGTGGGCCCATTTTGAAAATCAGATTTTGTCTCATTTTGTGGCACTCTGTATAGAAGCTCATATCATCACAACATGTTAAGACAATGTTAGTTTTTTAGGTTTTGTCATAAAACGGAGATGTGTTTTATTCATATGAAACATGGTACCATTTGTGAAATTTGTTGCAAATCTCCAATGGGTTAAGAAGATTCTCAGACTGTTTCTGTCCCACGGAAATCCTACTTGCTTGCTTGTCATCAGACAGTTAGTTGCTTATCCTTTACAGGACGTGGCAATCAACCCCAGCTTTTATTGGCTGTTTGTGATTTTTCTAGGCAATTTTTTTTTTCATTCAGTAGTTTGCCATTGCTTTCTGAACGGTACGGCGCTTATACCATTGTTAAAAATCCACACAACGCGATCTGCTACCAAACCGCCTGCAGCGGGTTTCGAACCTGGTATATCTGGATTATGAAACTGCGTTCATAGCCATTAGGCCACAGACGCCGACTGTCATCAGACAACGAAACTGAAATTCAGTGTGGTCTCTTTAAACAGTTAGACAATCATGACTTTGTGACGATCGTGCTCTTCTGCCCTATAACCGTAAACTGATCCATGACGATAGAACAATACTTGGTGACATATCACATCCAGTAGGACTGAAAATACAGGGGGAAATGACAGATTGTGGGAATTAATACAGGATAATAAGACTGCAATTGACAAAACACCTCCACTACCTGTAGAATTACACATACATGTTGGAGCCATTATGGATAGAATTGGAAGGACAGACAGTGATAAGGACATAATGACACAAAAAGCAAAAGGAGCTTTGAGTGTATTGAGACATACTGATCAATGGAAATCAAAAGAGATCAAGGGCATAGCAAAAATAAGAATTTGTAACTCAAATGCCCTAAAGTGCATGACTCTGAAACATCATCATCTCATAATTAGCCCAGTACGGAGCGAAGGGAGCAACTGGTGATGGTATTGCCTACCCTGCTTTGCAGTAGTGGTCCAACAGTGGCCATAACTCAAGAGTATCTAATATGGGCTTCGAAGGTGTCTACCTTCGCACAAGATTACTCTTGGCAGAGTTGTAGATAGAAGGGTAATGACGCTTTTATTCCACTGGATTGTTCACAAGATATTCAGAAAAGCAAAATCAGTGCTGCACTGGCTGAGCACGTTAATTCTATGATCTGCCGACAACTTTAGTGAAGGATTAAGCGATTATTAATTTTAGCTTGTCAAGCCCTTACCATGATTTACTCAGTGGAATTCTTATTATTCTGGTATAGCTCTGTTTAGAGTGTGTTTAGTAAATCGACTGAGACAAACATGCAGTACATTAAAAATAAATAAATCGAAGTTAAATTTGTATATTAACAAATAACAGATTTAATAATCATTTAGTTTTAACAAGGGTTATAATAATTGAAGAGTTTAAAAGAAAATGTTCATCATTGAATGATAGTAGGTTTTATTTAAAAAAAAGTTCCCTTTGGCAGCTTATAGGTTTCACTTAGCTGCCAATAGTAGTTTCTGCTCCCGCTGATGGGTTCTGTTCAGATAGGTCACTGGAGTTCTGTCGTGCTTAGATAGGTTTTAAAGTTATTTATGGTCCCGCCTGAGTATAGGAGATGGTGATATTACGTGAGAAGTAAAGGTATAAGAAATAGATTTTCACGAGTGAATAGTGTAAGGAGAAGATCTGTCT
Organism: Oreohelix idahoensis; assembly: GCA_024509875.1. Taxonomy (NCBI): domain Eukaryota; kingdom Metazoa; phylum Mollusca; class Gastropoda; order Stylommatophora; family Oreohelicidae; genus Oreohelix; species Oreohelix idahoensis. Next base: position 382,369 of record JAMPIV010019630.1, read on the forward strand.
CTGGACTGAATAGTTGTCTCTAGACCAGCCTATCTATACGACTATAGTTTAGTATAAAAAATCTTCCACCCCTTTATATGTAGAAATAGAAGTTACCTAAACACTCACACACACACACACAAACAGCTATGTGACAACAAGACACACAAACGTGAAAAACTATGGTTAATTGGGTATGGGTCTGACCAACACACAAAGTTAAGTTCTTTTTGTTGTTTCATCATCATCTCAGCCCGTAACCGGTCATGGGTCGTAGGGGTGCCATGGTGGAAGCATCAGCAGACAGGGTCCTCCACTGCTCTCTATCCTCAGCAATGCGTACAAGTGTGGAAAAACCGTGTCCTGCCCATTCTTTGATGTTATCAGCCCAGGATTTTCTCTGCCTTCCTCTTCTCCGTTTACCTTCGACTGTTCCCTGAAGGATCGTTTTCGAAAGGGAGTCATGACGAGTTACATGCCCAAACCAGGCAAGCTTTCGACGTTTCACTGTTGACAAAAGTGGTTCTTGGTGGCCTGCGTAGGTGTTTATCTTCTCTCTAACATAGACATTTGTTTTGTGCTCTTTATAGCAAATGCGCAAAATTCTTCTATAACATTTATGCTCGAAAGCCTGAATCCTTCGCTCCGTATCTGCAGTGAGTGTCCAGCTCTCACACCCATACAAGAGAATAGATAATACAAGTGATTTGTATAATTTGATCTTCACAGGAAAACTGATGTTACTTTTCCAGATCACATTCAACCTTGTCATGGCAGCTGAGGCCATCTCAAGTCTTGTCTTGATTTCTTTAATTGATCTTCCATCACTGCATATAGTGGACCCGAGATATTTAAAGGTGTTAACTTCTTCTAACGTTTGCCCATTTAACGTAATGTTGGTCGGAACATGTTTCTTATGGCTATTCACCAATATCTTGCTTTTTTCTATATTAATTTCCATCCCATACGTTCTTGTTACTTTCTCCAGTCTAGAGGTAAGCTCTTGAAGTTCTGATTCTGATCCAGCTATCAGATCAATATCATCAGCAAAACGTAGGTTGCACAGAGGTCGGCCTCCAATCGATATGGTTGATTTATAATCGTAGAGAGCCTCCTGCATAATATGTTCTAGATAAATATTAAAGAGCACTGGGGACAGGATACATCCCTGCCGAACTCCTACAGTTGTTTTGAAAAATTCTCCAATGTCGTTGCTTGCAAAAACAGCACTGCTTGCGTCCTTGTATAGTGCTTCAATGATATCTATGATGTTGGTATCAAAATTGAATTTTCTCATTACTTGCCATAAGCCTTCATGCCAGACTCGATCGAAGGCTTTTGTGAAATCGATGAAGTTATGGTATAAATCGTGTTGATGTTGGAGATGTTTTTCGATAAGTAATCTAATATTGAAGATTTGTTCTGAGGTACTTCTTTTTGGTCTAAGGCCAGCCTGTTCCTCTGACAAGATTTCTTCTGATTTCTGTTTTATTCTGTTCAAAAGTATCCTTAACATCACCTTACTTGGATGACTAATAAGGCTAATGGTTCTGTAGTTTTGTTGTTTATTATCATTAAACTTGTACAACATCAAAACATATAGAGAAACATACATCGTATTTACAGTATGTGAAATCCTGCGCCAAGTGCCAACGTGTGGCACCCAAGCATTGGACCCCCAGTTCCTATGGGAGAAATGCCAATAGTGGGGACACCATTTGAACGGGTTGCAGTCGACATTATAGTACCCTTAGATAGGACTAAAAGAAGGAACAGGTTTATCCTGACCTTAGTCGACACATGCACTATGTGGGTGTCGTTAATTTTAGATAGGTTAGAAGATATTTATGGTCCCGTCTGAGCAGAGGTGATAGTGGTAACTATGTGAGAATAAAGGTCTAAGAAATAGATTTTTGCGACGGAATAGTATAAGAGGAAGATCTGTCTCTGGAATGAGTAGTTTCTCTAGTCCAACCTATCTATACGAATATATTTTAGTATCAGACAACCTTTCTCTCCCTATATGAAATATGAGTTACACTAAACACACCCACACACAATTATGTGACAACAAGACACACAAACGTGAAAAACTATGATTAAATGGGTATGGGTCTGACCAACACACAACGTTAAGTTCTTTTTGTTGTTTATTATCATTAAATTTTTACAACATCAAACATATAGAGAAATCAATAAATCGTGTTTACAGGCATTTGAAAATAACCGAATAAGTGTCATCCCCCTTGTTGAGAAAGGATCCCAAAAGAAGTTAATAACCCAAAGGTCAAAGATGAACACTAGGTTACTGAATAGACAGTGAAGAACAAGTTCCCACTCTCGTACTATTCAGTAAAGTACACACAATTAGCGAAATAATAAAATAAAGAAGTTAGTACAATGATTATAACAAAGGAAAATATTCACTCTCTCTCTCTCTCTCTCTCTCTCTCTCTCTCTCTATCATGCGTGGCCACAAACAATTTCGCTTACCCACTCGTGGTGTTGATATACCTTGAAAAAATTACAATAGTTCCTGAACCTATACTGTCAGGTGGATTATCCAAATATGGCCCCAGTCCAGCCTATATATCGAATAATAATTATAAGGTGGACGACAAATTTGGTGGTTTAATTTCCCTGGATGAAACAATTGTCACCGCGAATAGTTACTGAAGCAAGACGTGCTCTGGACGTTCACAGTTGCAAAAGGAGAAAAATAATTCCAGTATTGCGAAGCATCTGGTTTCTAAACCAAATGTTACAATATGTAAAAATGATGTTAATGGTAAATCATATCGGCTGGCTCTATGGTGATTGCCGATTTTGAAACAGCGTAGTTCTCTGGATCACTCCGTTGCTACGGCTGTTGTTGCTGTCGTTTTTGACGGAGTCATAATAGGTAAATCTATTTAATACTTTTTTGGTCAAAGTTGAGGATAATTGGGTATTTACTTCCATGACAGGTTGTTTGAGGGTTATCTGCCCTTTCTTTCAATTATTGTCGTTGATCTATCTTAACGATGCTCAGTTTTATGCTGTCTAGGCATGCGCAAGTTCTGAGCGCGAACTGAGGAAACTTCCGTGAGGGAGATGGTTTTTTGTGGGCTGCCGGACATGTTGTCCGTGGTGATTTTCTCTATATCATCGTGGGGATTGGAAAGTTTTCGATATGACTGAAATGTCAATGTTTTCCCCAGTGATTCTTTGTTCGTCAAGAGTGACGACATTTATTAAGTGTGTATCCGGAAGATTCTGTAAAAGGTAAATGACATTCTTATTAATATGCCTTTGGTTGCAGAACATTTGAAATTACCTATCTGCGAGTGAAGCTCACAGATCTTGAGAGACAGAATTCCTTCTTTGCTTCTTGTTCTAGCCAAATGAGACTATGTGTTTTCAATTGAACAGAAGCCTAATGATGATGATAAATTATTGTGGACGCCGCAGGTTGGCGATATATATGTTTAGCATGGTTTGATCGTGCCTGCTAACAAAGGATACACAGCTGTCTATATATTGAGGCCCTGTATTACGGCCAATATTTTTCAGCAAGAGGAAATATATCTGTCGGGCTATGCCAGTTGAATAACAGCCTTAAGTATTATTGCTACGCAATTTAGGAGCTCGTTTGTTGGACGACAGAGCTAAATAAGTACCTGACGCGCTGAGTCAATGGTACGGAAGCTATATTATAAACTGTAACATTAGGACAGATGATGTTTGGGTATGTCCTAGTTGATGTATGATGCAAGCCTTTGATTACGAGATATTTACCAAGTCATTCATTATTTATGTGAAGTCCTTGATCTTGTCGATTTGACTGTCCTGTTGCTGCTACTGTCAGTTTCGTAAATAAATGTTTGAAACGTGCCAGCAGTCTTCAATTCATCATTGACTACTGCATGCGAGTGTATGGGTGCCTTATTGACTTTACTAAAAGCTTCAAGCATTCGCGTTCTCGTCTACACCCACACTCAGCACATCATAATACCAGTACCACACATCTATAACATGTACGCTGTTTTGTGTGAGTAATCATATTACCCCTGGCAGCACCTCACGCTGGTGACCTACATCAACACCGCAACATTACACAGTCCAGGTGATAAACGACACGTTCACTCTGCCAGCTTTCACATTACGCATAAACAGTACGTTACAGCTGTCAAACGTCAGGAATATATTTCACACCCCAGGGGGCTTATAACATTTTATAAATACTTCTGGTGTTTAGAGTCCAGTTAACATTTATGATTTAAATGTCAGTTAGTCTATGTGGCCGGTCCTGTTCGCAAACGAACTTAGAGACGTATAAGTCAAAGGAACACAACTTTAATCCAATCAGCAAAATGTAGGAAAAGTCAACATGGATTACAATGTACCAAAGTATAGGCCAAATGAAGCCAATTTTTAAAAAAACCGCTAGTCGCCGTTGATCAGGTTCACAGATCAGAAATGAAACAATCCCCACGAAATGCTATTAACACACTCCCATAATGGTTCTAGAATAACGCGTTTAGATTATCTAAAATTCTGAGCGACTCTGATAACTAAATTGGAGAGGACGCAGTGTATATATATACAGATCAAGGGTTATTATCTCTAAAGGGTGTTATAATTCACACATTCTGCATAGCAGAGAAATCAGGAAACTGCGTTTCGCAGATGAAAGGTTTGTTCGTTCATTCTATTCAGCGATGCTGACCGACATCAGAAGACTTGGCCGTGCAACGGGCCTCTCTAAGATTACGTCCCCTTTCGCAGATCAAACATTTACCTCCCCCTGAATGTATAAACATCAAAGAGTGTCGGGAAAATATTATCGCCCGTGTATCTCTTCAAACAGTCCGTTGTTTCCACGCGCATCTGTCTAATGGCCGATAATTGGCAAATCAGCTCGCGTGAAAAACTCGGGTTAACAAACGTGATTCGCTCCCCTGTTAATACGGGCAGGTTGCAAAAAGTTTGTAAACAACTCTGTTGTTATGTTCCCAGAAAAAGTGCGTAGATTCAAAGGTGAGTCATACAGACAGAAAATTGCATGGTTTGGCTTAGCAAATGGTAGACACTAAATGGGAAAGCAAAGGCTGTCTGATTACTGTATTTATATTTCCATTTACGTCACAGTACGTCTGGGCTTTGAAGATGTGAAACCCTTTCATATCTCATTTATGGAAATAGAGCTACTGTAATCCGCAGCTTCCGAGTGATTGCTATCTTCCATTGCATCATCCTCCTCCATGCTCCAATTTCGACTCATAAAGTCCGCTCCTACATTCTCTTTTCCTGGTATATATTGTACTTTGAACGAGTACACGCTTAACAGCAAAGCCCAACGCATAATCTTTGCGTTAAAATCCTTATTGGCTCCTAACTCCGTACAGATATTCATGATGTCCCCTGATTCCGTTCACAAGTGCTAAACATTCACTCTCCACGGTCGAATAAATCCTTTCTGCTGTGTTGAGTTTGCTGCTGCCGTAGGCCACTGGAAATAGCAAGTTTGGATGACTCTCGTCTGCTTGAAGCAGTATCGATCCGATTCCTTGTCCGCTGGCGTCTACGCGCAATACGAAAGGTTTTGTCAGGTCGGGTAACAGTAAAATGGGGTATTTGGATAGTCGTTCCTTGAGAGTGACGTAAGCGTTTTCACACTCTGCCAACCAAACAACTTTATCGGTTTTTCCCTTCTTTGTTAGGTCAGTAAGAGGTGCTGTCAGGCCATTGAAGTTTTTAATGAACTTTTGGTAGTACGCACACAGTGATAGGAACGAACGAGTGTCTCTCTTTGTTTTTGGACTCTTTGCTGCACGTATTTTCTCTATGTTTTTGGCAACTGGCCACATACACCCTTGAGAAATGGTATGCCCCAGGAAATCAAACTTTTCAAAGCCGCTTAAACATTTGCTAGGACGGGTTGTTAGACCAGCTTCTTTAAGTCTCATGAGGAGCATTGCGACCGTAGCAGTATGTTCTTCGTAGTTATCCGTTGCAATCAGTATATCGTCCATGAAATTGTGGATATGTGGACTTTGCAAGGGTTCTAAAAGCTTTCTCATCATTCTGGTGAAGACTCCTAGTGCGTTGTGCAAACCGAAAGGCATAACGTTGAAAGTATAATGTCCTTCACTGGAGCTAAGAGCTAGCAAGGGTTTAATTTCCTCCTTGACTGGTATTTGGTAATAACCTTTACTGAGGTCAATCTTGGAGAAAATTCTTGCCTTGCTAAGCTTGGTGGACAGTTCAGAGGCGTTTTGGAGTGGCTCAGGCTGGAATTCCGTTACTGTGTTAAGTGAGCGGTAGTCGATACACAGCCGACCTTCCTTATTGGGTTTCTGCAACAGTACGATGCTCGAGCTATAGAGCGATGTAGACTCGCTAATAATCCCAGCTTGACGTAGCTTGTCAATTTCTCCCCGTAGCGTGTTTGCTTTCGCATACGGAATCGAGTAAACTCTGGTTCGCACAGGGGTCACGTCTGCCAGCTTCATATCAAACTCTTCGAGATGTGTTCGACCAGGTATGTCCGTTAAGACTGCCGAGTACTGTTTCAGTAACGCCTTAGTTTCTGTCTGTTGTGCATCTGAGAGAGTGTCGCCGAATTTAACAACTTTAAATGATTTCGTTTGTTGCAGTGGATATTCCATGCAACTATCGTCATCTTCCTCATCTTCGGTTGCTATAGCGACCGCCAGGAGATGTTCGGGGGAAGGCACCGGTCTTTCCAAATATTTCTGTAACAGATTTAAATGGAAACTTTTTCCTTTCCTTTTATAGAGATCTTGTAATTCGTTCTCGAGATCTTTTTAAGAACGGTAAACGGCCCTTGCCCCCAGATACGTAGTTTGTTGTTTCCGGTAGGACCTAACAACAGAACTTTCTCTCCTGGTTGCAATTCTCTTTCTTTCGCTGTTCTGTTGTATCGTTTAGCGTGCTCATGCGTGCTCGCTTAAGGTTGGTTGCTGCAAGGTCCCATCCTAGTTTTAGCCCTTCCTTTAACTCCGATACATACTTGAATGCTGAGACGACTGTCTCATCAGCCTTCTGGTCTGTCAGTGACCGTAGTAAGGCTTCTAGCGGGCCCTTGATAGGTCTGCAGAATATAAGTGTAGCTGGTGGTAAACCTGTAGAGACCTGGGGGACTTCCCTGTAGGCAAATAAAGCTGCAGGAATGAAAAGGTCCCAATCTTCAGGTTTCTCTTGTCCCAACTTACGTAACATCATGGTGAGGCTTCCTTTGACACGATGTACTAACCCACTTCCGGCCGGATTGTACGGGCTGGTGTAGATGTGCTGGTCCCTCAAGATCTTAAAGATCTCCTCCATTAACAGGCTACGGTATTGGCATCTGTTATCCTTCAAAACTTGTTTAGGGAATCCCAACCGTGTAAAAATCTCCACTAGGGCTTCTGCGACATGCTTGGAATCTGTGCATGTTAGCGGTATAGCTTCGGCCCACATAGTGCATGTGTTGACTAAGGTAAGGATAAACATGTTCCTTCTTTTAGTCCTTTCTAGGGGTACTATAATGTCGACTGCAACCCGTTCAAATGGTGTCCCCACTATTGGCATTTCTCCCATAGGAACTGGGGATGTCCAATGCTTGAGTGCCACACGTTGGCACGTGGCGCAGGATTTCACATACCTGATGATATCAGTGTTCATTCCTGGCCACCAATAGTGAGTAATTATTCGCTGTATAGTGGCGTTTTGTCCCATATGTCCGCTGAAGGGAAGAGAGTGCCTCATTTCTAAGATTTGGGCTATGTACTGCGTCGGTACTAGGAGCTGGTTATGTCCCTGTTCAGGGTCGCCCGTTCTTCGATACAGCACTCCATCCTTATAAAATATGTCTCCGTTGTGTCTGGTGTCCTTGGCCATGGGCAGTTTTCTAAAGCAGGGCTCCAAGGAAGGGTCCTTTTGTTGCGCCTCTTTTAGTTCCACAGATAACATATTAGGTGCAGGCTCCCGTTCCTTTTTGGTTTGCTCTCTTGTGGTTACTGCTGCCACAATCGGCTCTTTCGATCTCGCTATAAACACATATCTCAACCAAGTATGATTGGGTAGATCTGATCATCCATTATAGCCGCTTTAATAACACCTCTGACGAAATCCGAGTGTATTTCCACCAGTGCGACGGGAAGCGTTATGGGTGCATCTCCTTTCAAAACTCCACATAATTTGACGGTTTCTTCTGTCTCTTGACCAGGTTTGACCAAATGCCTCACGACAATACAATCAAAACTCAAATCTGTATCAAACAGACAATAAGTTGAAGTCCCGTTTGATATAACAGTTCCTCACGTTGAAGGCCTCTCACCCTCAGGTTGATAATCACCGACATTCCTCCTCCTTTGCGAGTCTGTTTGTAAGCAACCGATCCGATTTGTCCCAGTGTGCTTGCCCTGATCAGATGTCCCTTGCGCAGGGATTTTACCCTTGTTGTGTCCTTTCTGGCTTGCCTGCCATGAGTGATGCTTGGGCTGATCATTGGGTTTAGTGGGGTATCGAGTTTTGTAGAATTTCGTTTTTCCTTGAGGAGGGGTATGGGGTAAGGTTTCTCTAGGCTGTTGATTGGAAAATGAATGGGAAAACTGCTCTATGTTATTTTTGTGAGAAGGCTCATCTGTAGGTTTGCGTTTTGAGCTTGGAAGCTCGGCTAACGCATTTACATAATGTTCCGACTTTCTTAAAATGTCTTCCAGCTTTACAGATCCCTGTTCAGTAAGAAATCTGCGGGTTTCATTTGACAAGGTGCTTTTGATTTGTTCGGTTAGAATAAGCTCTTCTAACCCTTTGTAAGTTTAAGGGAGCTCTGAAAGCTCCAGACACTTAGTCAAATATCCATTCAGACGGTAAGAGAACTGAGGAAATGCCTCGGTTCCTTCCTTTATTGCTATTCCGGAAAAGTTGCAAAAATTCGCGAGCGTTGATTTCGAAGCGCTCAAGTAAATCTTTCTTCAACATGTCGTAATTGTCTTGATTGCTGTTTCCCAGTTTTGCATACGCATCATATGCATTGCCTTGTAAAGCATGGGAAAGCTTCAAACACCATCGCGAACTTTCTAAACCATACAGTGTTGATATTCTCTCAAATTTTTGTAGATAAGTGTCAATTTTCTCATTGGGGCTTGGGAAGGATTCTAGGGCAAAAGACATAGCCGCCACTTGGGGAGATTAAGTACTGAAATGATCAGTTGAGAGCGACTGAGGTGAAGACGGCTCTCCGTTGCTGGAGCTAGACGCTGCACCGCGACTATGGACCTCTAGAGTCTTAAGCGCCAATTCGTGCTGACGTAGTTGCTCATTCTCTCTTTCCTCATGTTGTCTCTCTTTCTCCCTCTGTCTTTCCTCATGTTTGTCTCTCCTTCTCTCACTCCATGGCTCTGCGAGTTTTTTTTCCGCCTCAATTCTTTTACTTTCCAATTGACGGTCTTCTGTCTCTTTCTTCTCCGCCTCATATTTGGCTAGTTCTTCGTTAACAAAGGCTAGCAACTCTTCACCTTGCAGTCCTATTTCCTTTGCTTCCTCCCTTAGCATTGTTCTAAGTTTTACTCGCTCAGCCATGGCAAATAACTGACTGCGATTTACTCGAGAAAGAAGTAGAAAATTATACAGTGCTCCCTAACCAGTTAAGAGAAATACCAACAACAAAAAATGTCTAATTTTTATTTTCTTTGTTACCCCCTGTTATCAGTTATCTAATCTATCGCTGCTATTAACTGGCAAAAAGGCTCCTAATTGTCGCAGAGTGAAGATAATTTGTCTATTTGAAAATTTCTGTCCATCCTGCATATTGCTTTATTTTCTGTATATCCTAAGTTTCCGAAAAAAAATGTTTCTCACGCACTTGCCTTTTCCCCACCTTAACCCAGGTGAAGATACGGTCAACCAGCGTTCACGTTCGTTAGGAATTTCCAGACTCGTCTGTCTAGAAATTTATGGCCTGTCTTCTTCCTCATTGTTAATACTTCTGAGCTCGGAACCACAGCACGTACTAGTGACATTCTATATGCAAACTAATTTGCAGCGAGACTTTTGCTATCGTGGGAACGTTTAAAATGTAGCGGGTAAATCGAAAATAATTCTTTCTTTCTTTCTGTCTTTAAGAAACTAGTTTAGACTTCACTTGGTGATAGCGTACTGTAAGAGAGAGACGCACGTCTTAGCCTTGTAAAGTAAAAAACTATGCATAGGGAGACTTGAGTTAAACACACATAGTGCCCTCTAGTTTAACTTAACAGACTAAAATTCCGGAGCGGGTATGTATTCGCTTTTCCAGTATATAGGAAATTAGCTCAAATATATAGATATGAAATATATTATTATCATGGTGAAAGTCTAATGAAATATATTACTATCATGGTGAAAGTCTAAGTGTATTATATAAACGGGTTTCCTTTACCATGTATGTATCATAAGTGCTTACGAAAATTCATTTATTTTCACTGCTTGTATTTTAAAGCGATGTTATGTTACAATGTTTGTATCATTCATAATTTCAATGATCATTTTACTTTTCAATGTTTGTAACATTAATGTATGAGCATATTATTATGAATGCGGGAAGGAATGAACGGTGGAAAGCACAGGAGGATTCTCTAGCGGACCCTCATGTAACTTTGTCTGACAGGGGAGGAAGCAAGTCTTGTTATTGTTTATGTACCTGGACTGGCCAGCTAATTCATTCACAGCAGACAGGAATGTTTAAGAATGGACTGACCTATTTTAGGAACGAGACGCATGCATGGATATCAACATGCCGACGCTGGACACTGCTTAAATTGTTTCTGTTGTAATCTGCATGTTGCAGCAGAAGAGTAGTTACACATGTATTTTTGTTTTGTCTAACAGATTTATGCAGTGCAAAGTCTTGTCTCGTATTGCTGAAAAGAGGTTACCTTTGGCCAGTGGCCATATAGTCCTCGTCCACCAGTCACAATAATTCCCTTCAATTATTTCAATTATTTCAATCATTTCAATTACTTCAATTACTGCAATTATTGCAACGATTCTCAACACCAGATATTACCCTTAACAACCATCACCCGTACCATACTCCACCCATTATAACCCTCCATCCCACCTTTGGAAGCAAATTCGTTATCTGTGGATATCGCATCAACTGTGGATACGTTACACCTTTCTTGGATTTATAAAATCGTGTTCAGATTCTGTGCCCTTTGTGGATACCTTATTCGAACAGTGAAGTCGTTACCCCAATCTTGGATTTATAAAATCGTGTTCAGATTCTGTGCCCTTTGTGGATACCTTATTAGAACAGTGAAGTTAATTTCAAGCATTGGATTACGATATATTTTTTCCAAGAGACCCCCAGGATATAAGTTGTTTCCAACATTCACACCAAAGGAACAAAGGAACAAACATTCATTTACACACAAACATTATTTCACATATTTTCCAGCAAAAGCCTATCAGGCCTGCCGGGAACTTTACTAACACAATTCATTCATAATCCTTGTTTTCACTCTTGGTGTAATAATTTTTTTCTTCTTTAAAATCATCAAATTGTTGTGAGTTTGTTTTCCCGTGATAATCTTTATTATTATTTGATGTAAAAATCCTTATTGATTTGTTTACATTTCTAAATTGAATAAAATTGAGTTAACCTCGATAGGATTGTTCGTTCAGTTCAGACTACCAAATCCTCAATCTAACTTTACTCCTTTACCCTACTATTTGTGAGTGACACAGTGTGTGCAACAGAGTAATATTGTCGCCAGAAAAAAACAAGAAGAGCTGTGTGTATGGTTTTCTTAGTGAAGAACTCACTGACTCAGCCTGTGCCTTCTGCCTATCTCTTTTGCGCATCACTATCACACGTCCGTGTGCACTATTGTCCATCACGCCTATACAGCTGTCAAGCTTTACCTACTATTAATTATATTTTCATGCGACAATAATTGGGAATCTCGTCCTTGGATTTGAATTTCTGGATTCTTATTTCACAGTGACTATAGGGAATCTTGTCTTTAAATTGTTCTGCAGAAACTGTAAGGAATCTTGAACTATTAGTCTATACTGTGGACTATAATTTTATAACGCCCTAGACAACGACACTTCTGGTAGTATCTGAAAAGAACAATTATAATTTTAAAGTAACAGAACGTTGCTGTCACTAATTTAATTCAGGGTTATATAATTACGTTAAATAGTTAACTAAGGTAATTAAGTGGTACATTTAACAGGCAGTAGAGTGTGTATGTGTGTGAGATATTGAAGGGAATTGTTTATACTTGAGTATTGCTCAAGTGATAAGACCTTAATTCAGCAGAAATAAGGAATTGTCAAAAAATCCAATTATACTAAACTTCCATTAATGAGCTACATTACTTCATAGAATTAATAGTACTCCCTTGGGCTTAGTAAATTGATTATCAGTTAAGTTTTATTGGTTTGTTGTATTACAATACTTCATAGAAATATTATTAATACCCAGAAACTAGTGTAACATACTGAGAGAGTGTAACAATCTGCACAGAAATATAGAAAATGACTGATTTACTAAAACTAAGGATGGGTCTTTTAAAATACACTAAAGAGGTTGGAATGAGTGAAGAAGAAGGTAATGCATTCATAGAGGCCGAAATAGAAAAAACAAAGAGAAGAAAACGAAAGGATACGGGCTCATGAGTTCCGGCTCAAAGAACTAGAGGTTCAAAATCGTCCCGCTTCTCCCACTAACGCTTCATCACCTGACAACGCCTCTGCTGGTCTAGCACTCAACTCACCTGCAATGACTTTCCCAATGGAAAAATTTTGCGAGCGAAATGAACAAATTGATCTGTTCCTGGATAGATATGAGCGAACTGCTTCATCGTATGGCCTGCCCAAAAGCATGTGGAATCTTAAACTTTCTCAAGGATTAAGAGGGACGGCTTACGAAGTTTTTACAAAATTAACCCCAGCAGAACAGAACGATTATGACGCTCTCAAGCAAGCACTGTTACGACGTTTTCAGCTTACAGCCGACAATTACCGAAAGCGTTTTCGCCGATCTCACAAAGAAGGAGGAGAAACATTTGGCCAATTTGCTGCTAGGATTGAATCATATCTTGAAAAGTGGCGCGATTTGGGAAAATTTCCTAAGACTTACGAAGGATTACATGAACTCTTCCTGGTAGAGCAAATCAAGGAAACAATGTCACCAGAGATGAGAAAGTTCCAAGTGGAGCACGGGGCAGACCGACTCGAACCAATCCTTACGTTAGCAGAAAGGTTTCAAAATGCTATAGCAGAGACTCAAACCTTCAAACGGAAACCTGCCGAACTTCAACCTAAACCAATCACCCAGCCCACCCAAAATCAGCGATCACAGGTAAACGCTCCAACGCAAGATACACGCAGAGACCGGTCAACTAACTCAAACACGAAAAATGCACAGGAAAACCCCCCCTTACTTCATGAGGAGGGAGAGGAAATATTGTCATCATTGTAAGCAGACCTCGCACAATACAAAAGAATGTAGAAATCGGCCCAGCCCGCACTTGGCGGCGTGTTTACAAGGAGACGCACCAGAACAGCGTCAAGACAGAACAAAATATGGTAAACCAGAACGGAATTCTGTAACGGATCAAATTATCGCAAACGGGAAATGTGTGCACTGTCTTTATGACACAGGATTACAGTTTGACTGTATAATCGCTTCACATTTGGTCACACCTGAGCAGATAACCTCGGAGACAGTAGATCTGTGTGGAGCCGTGAAAGGAGACACTCCTATGACATTGAAAATAGCAAACGTTTATATTGATTCAAAATTTGTTAAAGGATGGATTCGAGCTGCCATTATGGAGAATCCAATCTACGACGTAATTCTTGGATGTCGCTATGTGTTCTTGGGGGAACCAAGAAAACCTCTGATAGCTGCAGCAGTAACTACAAGAGGTCAGGCGAGGACAGAACAGGAACCAGGACCAGTGACAAACCTGCTACCACGGGAATTAAAGGATGCTCAACACAAGGATCCAACACTGGGACCATGTTTTAAGAAACTGCCACTTGCCAGTAACCCGTTGAAAAAGGGAAACTTTTATTCAAAATCGGGATTCCTATACCGTAGGTCGGGCAACACTGGACAAGAACATAGCCAGTTGGTTGTTCCAACTACTTATAGGTCACAAATTTTAGAGATGGGACACGCTCTTCCTTTTAGCGGCCACATGGGACAAAATGCTACCATGCAAAGAATAGCAGCGCACTATTACTGGCCTGGGATGAACATGGACATCATCCGATTTGTAAAATCCTGTGCGCAGTGCCAAAGGGTGGCACCAAGACACTGGACACCCCCTGCTCCATTGGGGGAAATGCCTATTGTCGGTACGCCATTCGAAAGAGTAGCTGTAGATATAGTAGGCCCACTCTTAAGAACAAAGCGGAGAAATTGCTGTATTTTGACTCTAGTCGACACCTGTACTATGTGGTCAGAAGCAGTGGCGCTCCCTTTTTCGGATTCTGTGCATGTCGCAGAAGCGCTCGTGAGTATTTTCACAAGGCTCGGATTTCCACAGCAAATACTCACTGATAATGGATCGCAGTTTAGAGGACATCTGATGGAAGAAGTCTTTAAGATCTTCCGTACTCAGCATATTCACACCTCACCCTATAATCCACAAGCAAACGGACAGGTAGAGAGATATAACGGGACCCTCATCACCATGCTGCGAAAATTAGCACAAGAAAGACCCGAAAACTGGGACTTATTCTTGCCGGCTGCCTTATTTGCCTATAGGGAAGTGCCGCATGCCTCCACTGGTCTACCTCCTGCAACATTATTATTTGGACGGCCAATAAAGGGACCCATGGAAGCATTGCTTAGGTCTTTAACCGACCAGAAAGCAGACGAATCTATTGTATCTGCATCAAAATATGTGCAAGAACTGAAGGAAAGGTTAAAGATAGGTTGGGAATTAGCCAACACTAACCTCCGACAAGCTCGTGCCAAGCATGCAAAACGGTACAATAAGACTGCGAAGGAAAGAGTACTACAACCTGGAAAGAAAGTACTGCTGTTACTCCCAACAGGGAATAACAAACTTCAGATAGGATGGCAGGGACCATTTGAAGTACTCGAGAAAATCTCTCGAACAAACTACAAAATCTCCATACGAGGGAAGGAAAAGATTTATCATGTTAACTTACTTAAAAGGTACATGGAACGCCTCGCTGCTCCTCAAGCACATTTCCTGACCTTAGCGGTTGCAATGGAAGCGGATAATGACCCCCACGAATATGCTGAATACCCGCTAAAACAGGAAGAATCACACACGGATGTGAAGCTCTGTGAAACATTAACTGAATTGCAACAGCATGATGTCAAACAACTGTTAGCCGAATATTCAGAAGTGCTCACCGATAAACCGGGACTAACCAACCTCTTGGAGTTTGATATAAAAGTATTAGATCCTAAGCCTGTCAGGACTAAGATTTACCAAGTCCCATACGCTAAAGCCAACGCTTTACGCGAAGCTATTTTGCTAAGTGTCTATTCCTTCAGGGTCGAGTACATCCCAGGTCCTGAAAATGTAGGAGCAGATTTTGTAAGCAGACATTCAGTAGAGGAACTCACTATTAGTGCAGAAAATAATCTTCTAACGCCAGCAGATAAGAAACAATCTGAGGAAACCTCGGAAGAAGTACAGAGAAGGAACTAATGGACGACACCGGGAATGATACACACTAGCCAAATTATCATCTCTCTCTGATTTAGTTGGGCAACTAACTTAAGTTCGGGGTATCTGTCGCAGAGTGAAGATAATTTGTCTATTTGAAATTTTCTGTCCATCCTGCATATTGCTTTATTTTCTGTATATCCTAAGTTTCCGAAAAAAATGTTTCTCACGCACTTGCCTTTTCCCCACCTTAACCCAGGTGAAGATACGGTCAACCAGCGTTCACGTTCGTTAGGAATTTCCAGACTCGTCTGTCTAGAAATTTATGGCCTGTCTTCTTCCTCATTGTTAATACTTCTGAGCTCGGAACCACAGCACGTACTAGTGACATTCTATATGCAAACTAATTTGCAGCGAGACTTTTGCTATCGTGGGAACGTTTAAAATGTAGCGGGTAAATCGAAAATAATTCTTTCTTTCTTTCTGTCTTTAAGAAACTAGTTTAGACTTCACTTGGTGATAGCATACTGTAAGAGAGAGACGCACGTCTTGGCCTTGTAAAGTAAAAAAACTATGCATAGGGAGACTTGAGTTAAACACACATAGTGCCCTCTAGTTTAACTTAACAGACTAAAATTCCGGAGCGGGTATGTATTCGCTTTTCCAGTATATAGGAAATTAGCTCAAATATATAGATATGAAATATATTATTATCATGGTGAAAGTCTAATGAAATATATTACTATCATGGTGAAAGTCTAAGTGTATTATATAAACGGGTTTCCTTTACCATGTATGTATCATAAATGCTTACGAAAATTCATTTATTTTCACTGCTTGTATTTTAAAGCGATGTTATGTTACAATGTTTGTATCATTCATAATTTCAATGATCATTTTACTTTTCAATGTTTGTAACATTAATGTATGAGCATATTATTATGAATGCGGGAAGGAATGAACGGTGGAAAGCACAGGAGGATTCTCTAGCGGACCCTCATGTAACTTTGTCTGACAGGGGAGGAAGCAAGTCTTGTTATTGTTTATGTACCTGGACTGGCCAGCTAATTCATTCACAGCAGACAGGAATGTTTAAGAATGGACTGACCTATTTTAGGAACGAGACGCATGCATGGATATCAACATGCCGACGCTGGACACTGCATAAATCTGTTAGACAAAACAAAAATACATGTGTAACTACTCTTGTAATCTGCATGTTGCAGCAGAAGAGTAGTTACACATGTATTTTTGTTTTGTCTAACAGATTTATGCAGTGCAAAGTCTTGTCTCGTATTGCTGAAAAGAGGTTACCTTTGGCCAGTGGCCATATAGTCCTCGTCCACCAGTCACAATAATTCCCTTCAATTATTTCAATTATTTCAATCATTTCAATTACTTCAATTACTGCAATTATTGCAACGATTCTCAACACCAGATATTACCCTTAACAACCATCACCCGTACCATACTCCACCCATTATAACCCTCCATCCCACCTTTGGAAGCAAATTCGTTATCTGTGGATATCGCATCAACTGTGGATACGTTACACCTTTCTTGGATTTATAAAATCGTGTTCAGATTCTGTGCCCTTTGTGGATACCTTATTCGAACAGTGAAGTCGTTACCCCAATCTTGGATTTATAAAATCGTGTTCAGATTCTGTGCCCTTTGTGGATACCTTATTAGAACAGTGAAGTTAATTTCAAGCATTGGATTACGATATATTTTTTCCAAGAGACCCCCAGGATATAAGTTGTTTCCAACATTCACACCAAAGGAACAAAGGAACAAACATTCATTTACACACAAACATTATTTCACATATTTTCCAGCAAAAGCCTATCAGGCCTGCCGGGAACTTTACTAACACAATTCATTCATAATCCTTGTTTTCACTCTTGGTGTAATAATTTTTTTCTTCTTTAAAATCATCAAATTGTTGTGAGTTTGTTTTCCCGTGATAATCTTTATTATTATTTGATGTAAAAATCCTTATTGATTTGTTTACATTTCTAAATTGAATAAAATTGAGTTAACCTCGATAGGATTGTTCGTTCAGTTCAGACTACCAAATCCTCAATCTAACTTTACTCCTTTACCCTACTATTTGTGAGTGACACAGTGTGTGCAACAGAGTAATATTGTCGCCAGAAAAAAACAAGAAGAGCTGTGTGTATGGTTTTCTTAGTGAAGAACTCACTGACTCAGCCTGTGCCTTCTGCCTATCTCTTTTGCGCATCACTATCACACGTCCGTGTGCACTATTGTCCATCACGCCTATACAGCTGTCAAGCTTTACCTACTATTAATTATATTTTCATGCGACACTAATGCAGACGACTTAAACCATAAAGATGGTAGATCAGGCTAAAAACTGAAAAAAACTACTATTACTTCTGTGGGGGGAAAAAAACATTTTCAAAAAATTAAGGAGAAAAAAACATTTCCCTTATTAAAATCCACCACACTCGTCCACACCTGAAGTCACTTCTGGAGTTAGGGAAGGCTATTAACTTGGCGATAGGCAGAATGCTCTTCCTTTGCTAAGCTCACACTCTACTGCTCCAAAAATATTTTGTGATTGATAAACAATCACGCGTACCAGCGGTCTTCTTGTACAAAATTACCATTTATCACATATCTAACGAAGATCACCATCAAATCAAAACTGTATGTAAACTCCGTGATGCCGTGGAAAAAAACCAATTTCTAATTTGTGTGGTCAGAACCCAGTAAATAGGAACGTTGTCTAGGGGATAATTATTATTAATATTCTTTAACTCACAAAACAAGATGCACAGCAAACTCTATCTAGACTAAGATTAAGATTCAATATCAGACTTTAGTCCTTTATCTAGACTCAGACTTAGGTCAACATTAGGAAACTAGAACCCAATCTGTCGTAATTAGATAAAATCCCAGGACCGAGCCCCCATTCTGTCGTAAATTTTAGGTTAGAAGATATTTATGGTCCCGTTTGAGCAGAAGTGATAGTGGTAACTATGTGAGAGTAAAGGTCTAAGAAATAGATTTTCGCGAGGGAATAGTGTAAGAGGAAGATCTGTCTCTGGAATGAGTAGTTTCTCTAGTCCAACCTATATATACGACTATATTTTAGTATCAGACAACCTTTCTCTCCCTATATGAAATATAAGTTACACTAAACACACCCACACACAATTATGTGACAACAAGACACACAAACGTGAAAAACTATGGTTAATTAGGCATGGGTCTGCCCAACACACAAAGTTAAGTTCTTTTTGTTGTTTATTATCATTAAACTTTTACAACATCAGACATATAAAGAAATCAATACATCGTGTTTACAGACATGTGAAAATAACCGAATAAGTGCCCTCTTACTTGTTGAGAAAGGACCCCAAAAGAAGTTAATGACCCAAAGGTCAAAGATTAACACTAGGTTACAGAATAGATTGTGAAGAACAAGTTCCCACTAAATTACTATTCAGTAAAGTACACAAAATTAGCGAAATAAAAAAATAAAGAAGTTAGTACAATGATTATAACAAAGGAAAATATTCTCTCTCTCTCTCTCTCTCTCTCTCTCTCTCTCTCTCTCTCTCTCTCTCTCTCTCTCTCTCTCTCTCTCTCTGTCATACGTGGCCACAAACAATCTCGCTTACCTACTCGTGGTGTTGATATCCCTTGAAAAAATTACAATAGTTCCTTAACCTATACTGTCAGGTGGGTTGCCCAAATATGGCCCCAGTCCAGCCTATATACCGAATAATAATTACAAGGTGGACGCCAAATTTGGTGGTTTAATTTTCCCTGGATGCAACAAGTGTCACCGCGAATAGTTACTGAAGCAAGACGTGCTCTGGACGTTCACAGTTGCAAAAGGAGAAAATTAATTCCAGTATTGCGAAGCATCTGGTTGATAAGACCAATGTTACAATATGTAAAAATGATGATAATGGTAAATCCTATCGGCTGGCTCTATGGTGATTGCCGATTTTGAAACAGCACAACTTTCTGAATGAATCCAGTGCTGCGTCTGTCGAAAGTTACATGTTGAATATATTTTATATATATACCACTCACGTGGGCTGATAAATTGGAAAAAAATATCTAGGAATTGATAGTCCAGTCAAACTTAATATTTAAATGTTTATGTGTCTATTAGTCAGTCCTGTTCACAACATGAACTTGTGGACTCGAAAGTCATGAAGAAGACAGCATAATTCCCATCAGTAGTGGAGACTATAATCAAGGAAAAAAACGCTGGCTGCGAGAAATAAACAAGACATTAAGAAAAGAAATGCAACTATTCTATAAATACACGGACGGGGACGTGACGATCTGTCTCCTACTCCGGCAGTCCTGCTTAAAGTTAAAAGGCACACGGTGACTTTATTTACAACTATACGATCAGCTTTTTTCGCCCGCGTTGCGCTTTCAGATTCGGACCAAGGTATGCACCTTCCCGCTGCTCTGCGCGCGCGTTAACAATCAGCTCACACTGTGAACTATTGTTTAATTATCCCTACGCGCACTTACAAATATCGTCTGTCGTTAATAGTTATTTTATTGTCGGCGCCTGTTAGTTTAGTCATAAGGTATAACAATAGTCACTTACTATAAAACACAAAAATGAAATAAACGTGAATCCTATTCGGTCACTGCTTATATCTATTCATTTGCTCTCAGATCCCTAATGGTGTTAATTTCGCATTAACGTGCGAACCATAGGATTGAGAAACTGTGGAGCAGATGAAAAGTTCTCTGATGGCCCGCCACCGTTCTCCGACTCTGCTTGTCACGATGATAACGGGGCATCGCGTCTGGGATCAGCTCGCGTGAGAAACTAGGTAAACAAATCAGGGCTCGCTGTCTGTTATGCTGTAAATTAATATGAGACAAACATAAAAGTATGTTATCAGGCACTCGTAGGAAATAAAGAAGTTGAACACTAGACAACAGAAAAACAACAGACATGAGTGGCTTACAGAGGATTCGAATCCTACGCCTTCCGTGCGACAACCCCGCCCAGCCATGCAAGCGAATCACGCTATCCTCCCTGCCATCTACGCATCACCAATAAATGATGCTTCGATGACAGGTCATTAGTGCGAACCGCAAGACATAACACCGGAAGTTTACCATGGGCAGTTCAGCCTATTAATGACGCAATCACTTCTGTTGTTCCCCTTTTATACAGTATAGGCCAGTCCACACAAGACAAAGACCTTAAAATACTGTGTCCAGTAAATGATAGTAGACTTAGAACAGTAAGAACAGGACAGAGTGTAGGTTTGGTATTGTATAAACATTTATAACACATAAGGAAGGGAAACCCGAGGCCTGTAAACAGTAAATTAATATGAGACAAACATAAAGGAATGTTATCAGGCACTCGTAGGAAATAAAGAAGTAGAACACTAGACAACAGAAAAACAACAGACATGAGTGGCTTACCCAGGATTCGAACCCTGGACCTTCCGTGCGACAACCCCGCTCAGCCATGCAAGCGAATCACACTATCCTCTCTGCCATCTACGCATCATCAAAAAATGATGCTTCGGTGACAGGTCATTAGTGCGAACCGCAAGACATATAGTGTATCTCGCTTGCATGGCTCGGCGGGGTTGCCCTCTTACAAGACTTATCCTATGCTTCTTGGGAAAATATAATTGACTCTAAAATATCCCTTCAACTTACAATTACAGTCATGCGCAGCATAACGTCCGTTCGGACAACGTCCGACCGCATATACGTCCGTGGTCCCATAAGGTTATAATAGAGTTCAGAAATCCCGATCGGAGAACGGGACGAACCGGACGTAGCGAAAGCAACAGCTTCCCACACGCAACACGTGTATCTCATGTCTCTTGTATACAGTACAAAGCGATTCCGATGCCAGGCGTATAATGGTACAGTACATATATAACCTATAATACAGTACATATGTCTTGAAAGTCATAATAAACGCCTATGTTACTGGCCTATGTATGTACTGTAGTGTACTTACTATCGTTATTTTAATGTGAACTTTCGAAAATACATTACCGTGAAGTGCATCATGGCTCCCAAACGCAGCAAACCCAGTTCTAGTGATAGCAGCAGCAAGAGACAAAGGAAAAGTATCGATTTGGAAGTGACCTCCACAGCAACATCAAAGTGGTGTTCCTCCCACCAAACACCACCTCTTTAATCCATCCAATGGACCACGAGGTCATTGCAGCTTTCAAGGCCTACTACCTGAGGAGGACCTTTGTTCAGGTTTTTGCTGCAACTGACGGCACTGGCAAGACAGTGATGCAGTTCTGAAAGAAGTACAACATATACCACTGCATAAAGAATCTTGCTTGGGCCTTGGATGATGTGACCAAACAATGAATGAATGGTATTTGGAAAAAAAATACTGAAGCGGTATGTGCACGATTTTAAAAGTTTTGAAAAGGATGAGGAGGATTTAAAGATTAATAGAAATGTTGTCGACATGGCAAACAGCCTGAACCTTGGTAAATTACGATGAGGATGTTGAAGAACTCCTAGAGGTGGTACCTGAGGAACTGACTAATGAAGAGTTGCTGGAGCTAGAACAAGAGAGAATAGCTGAAGAAGAGGCAAGGGAAAAGGAAACTGCAGAAGAAGAAGAAGAACAGGCGCAGAAGAGGTTCACTGTTATGAGGTTAGCAAAATTCTTTGCAGACCTTAACAGTTTGCTGAAGAGTGCTGAAGAGATGGACCCAAACACTGAACGGTTTTCATTGATAGAGAGGAATACTCATGCAGTGTTTGCAGCATATAAAGAAATATATGAAGAGAAGAAAAAGCAAACCAGGCAAACAACACTTGACATATTCCTGGAGGCAGCATGCTGCTGCAGAGGCTAACAGACCTCTTCCGCTCAGTGTGGGATGAAGAACAGATACCACAGGAATTAAAAGATGCCACCATCGTTCACATATACAAGCGAAAGGGAAATCATCAATCATGTGACAACCATAGGGGAATCTCCCTGTTGTCTATTGCGGGCAAAATCCTGTCTCGAGTCCTGCTCAATCGTTTGACTGTTCATCTCGAATCGCAGGACTTACTTCCAGAGAGTCAGTGTGGTTTCCGAGCAGGCCGCGGGACCGTCGATGTGATATTTGCTGCACGCCAACTTCAGGAGAAATGCCAGGAACAGCACAGTGACCTATACACAACATTTGTTGACTTGACCAAGGCCTTTGACACTGTCAATAGGGATGGACTATGGAAAATTATGGCGAAATTCGGCTGTCCCGATAAGTTCATCTCAATTGTCCGCCAGTTTCATGAAGGTATGATGGCTCGCGTATTGAATGATGGAGAACCTTCCGAACCCTTTCCCGTCACGAATGGTGTCAAATAGGGTTGTGTGCTCGCCCCGACACTATTCAGTATGATATTTGCTGCCATGCTGTCTAACGTTACGCATGGCGGTGGCGACGGCGTGCACATCGGATGCGGGACAGATGGGGGTCTGTTCATGTTGAGACGATTGCAGTCCTTTACGAAGGTGAATGAAACAACGATCTCTGGCCTCGTCTTTGCGGACGACTGTGCCCTCGGCGCCTGCACAGAACTGGACATGCAGAACAATATGAGGAGGCTTTCTGTGGCGTGTGATGACTTTGGCCTTACCATCAATGCGAAGAAATCTGAAGTAATGTTGCAACCTGCTCCTGGGAAACCTTGCTCTGAACCAAATATCACAGTAAGGAACCAACGTCTCCAAGTGGTGGACAGCTTCACTTATCTAGGCAGTACCCTTACCAAAGATGCGAATGTCGACTCCGAGGTCAACAACAGAATTGCAAAGGCAAGTGCAGCTTTCGGAAGACTAAGAGTGAATGTCTGGGATCGACAAGGAATTAGTGCAGCCACCAAGATAAGGGTGTATCATGCAGTGGTACTCACTGCCCTCCTGTGTGCCTGTGGGGCATGGACAGTGTGTGGCAGACATGCCGGGAAGCTTAATCATTTCCACATAAGCTGTCTTCGCAGGATCCTCAGGATCAAGTGGCATGATGGAGTATCTAATTCTGAGGTCCTCAACAGAGCACATATCTCAAGCATCTACACATTGCTGCAGAGGGCCCAAACTAGATGGGCCGGACATGTTCGCATGCCCGAAAAACGCATCCCAAAGCAGTTGATGTACAGCGAGCTCTCCACGGGTAGGCGAACAGCAGGGGGACAAAAGAAACGCTTCAAAGACACACTGAAAGCATCGTTGAGCAGCTTCAAAATTGATGTCTCCTCCTGGGAGACTATAGCACAGGATCGCTGTGCCTGGCGGACAAACATTACTCAGGGTGCTCGCATTGCAGAACAGAATTTAGCTGATAGGGCAGAAGGCAAGCGTGCTGCAAGAAATGCCAGAATGCACAGCAACACTACTGTCGACTCTAACCATGTGTGCCCCGTATGTGGCAGGGCCTGTAGGGCCAAAATAGGATTAATT
The DNA here is from genome assembly GCA_024509875.1 of Oreohelix idahoensis. Classification (NCBI taxonomy): domain Eukaryota; kingdom Metazoa; phylum Mollusca; class Gastropoda; order Stylommatophora; family Oreohelicidae; genus Oreohelix; species Oreohelix idahoensis. The sequence goes on from JAMPIV010019630.1 coordinate 406,453, forward strand.
AGTCACATGAGATCACGGCACAGATGTGTCACAACTCAAGTCTGAAGCTGTCGCCATCTTCGCTTGCGATGGGCAACTATTATTATTATTATTCCTGAAGAGGCCAACATCTCCTCAAGAAGAGCCTCAGCCAGGTCCTTCAGGCATTATAGGAGATGATATTGTCATTGTTGGTGACAGTTCATCAATGGAAATTATTAGACCTGAAACTCTTCCAGTGGAACACTATGAGGAAGCTGAGGACAGTGATGTGGATGATCCTGCTCCTCTTACTTAAATTGTGAGTGATATAGGCTAAGAAAGTGTTGTGTGTGTGTGTGTGTGTGCGTGCGTGCGTGCGTGCGTGCGTGCGTGTGTGTGTGTGTGTGTGTGTGTGTGTGTGTGTGTGTGTGTGTGTGTGTGTGTGTGTGTGTGTGTGTGTGTGTGTGTGTGTGTGTGTGTGTGAGATAAGAAAGTGTTTTACATTCAAGTTTAAAAAGTGAAAAAAATTTAAAAGTTTAAAAATAAACAAAGTTTACAAAGTAGCCTAAGGTTAGTTTATAGAAATAAAATAAGAAAAGTATTTATTGTACATACAGCTGTACAATGTATTATAGTGTACATAAAGTAATTTAGTGTAAGTTCAGTATCTTGTACAGTACAGAACTGTACCAGCAACAGCTTCCAGATTCACCCAACTCTACGTTAGCCTTGCAAGCTCCAATTGTGGTTAGTACAGATTACATATTAGCCTATGTACAGTACACAGTATTTTACATTATTTTTCTACTTAAACCATATACTGTACAGTATAACCTTGCCTGACACAGTAAATTAGCTGAAATACAGTACTGTATGTGTACAGTACTTTAGCTATTTAGTCAATACAGGTACACTACAGTATCCCATATAACTTTGCTACGTATAAAGTATGGTGTTCGCAAAACGTCCTATTTCACAGAACGTATCGTGGACGTTAAGAGGCGCATGACTGTACTTTAACACAAAGAAACGTGTATCAGTGAAATAATTCAACAACTTTAGAAGTAAAATCAAATCAAAACATTTAATAATTACTGAATATCTTACAGTGAAAGTACTGTTAAAAATTTGAAAAATTTACAACACAGATTACGCAAATGAATTATTTACAGTGTCTTTCAGTTTATGACTCTAGTTTCATCACTGACATTCTGTAACCTTTTTGGGTAAGATTGGTGATACTTGTTGGTACAACACTTATCTCTAAAATATGCGATTGGTCCTTGAGTCACGTTGCTAAGACCAGCTGAAGGTTATTGGTTTGGTTCAAAGTTCAAGTCTCCTGGTCCTGACGGCACAATGCTGAAGCCAGGTCGTAGTAGTGGTCCACAAATGGGTTGAACTTCTGGTCCTTATGCTCAGTGATGAGGCCAGGCCGTATCCCGTGGATATTCAAAACAACAGAAACCTGGAACACTACAAGCCCATTGTATGGCGCTTGTCGGGTTTTGCCTACCAATTCCTGTGTGTCTGTCTCAGTGATGTGTGTGTTCTGATGTTGTTGTTGTTGTTTTGACAATGTGATGGGTGGAGAGCGGGCACTTAACAGCTGACCGTTATTGCCTCTTCTCGTTCCATCTTAGTCTACTCTGTTCAACCTTAAAATTGGTTATAATTGGGGTATTTAGTGTCATTTTATTTACTAATTTTGCATTAATTTTAAATAACTATTGTCTTTTGCAGTTGCTGGTTTTAATTTGTATTAGTATTTGTTCTTTTTGAGTTGCCCCCCCCCCCCCCTTAAAACCTCGTTGTCTTTCCTTGTCCTATGAGTAGTTAGTAAGTTTTTTTTTTCTGTTGTTTTTTTTTTTAAAGATTTGTTAGTTCTTGTTGCTTAATTTCTATTTGTTTGAATGTTTTTTCTGAAGTAAGGTGAAGGATCCGGTTACACGCCCATTGAGGCATATTGGAAATATGGTGTTAGGCCCATATGTTCTGATTTAAATTTCCCCGGCATATATCAAGCCAAAGTTCGGACGTATCGGAAAGCAATGACGTCACTAGCTCTAAGTGTCCAAATTGCTTCCGACCAAGTAGGCAAAAATATGGCAGTTGTGCTTGTCGTGTAACAATAATCCGCCCTGTCTTCCTACAAACAATGCACAGTACGTCCAGCTTAATATTTGTAAATACAGTACAATATCAGCTTCCTTGTGGATAATCTTGTCTTAAGTCCGAGTGCTCATCAATTTATTATAGAATTTTATATCCGATGTTTGTGTGTTTGCGCCTCGGATGTATCGCTCACCATTATAATATCTTCGGACGAACAATAGTGATGAAATACATTATTCCACACTTTCCTTGCCCATGCCGTTAGTTTTTTGTGAAGTTTGAGTCATATCCAACCGTTCGTTTAAGAGATATTAACCTAGGTCTAACCTCGTCTTACACATTTAATAGTTCTCGATAAAAGCCATTATTCACACCATAATACGCGATTTCCCGTGCAGAAGAGAGAGCTACTGTCGTTCCGTGTTGCTAGGCGTCCAGGTGTAAATAAATACATGAGTATCTTTTACCTATTTCATGACACCACATTTATTTGCTCATTAGCTCTTCTCAAGCATTATTAGTTACCCCAGGCGCCAATGGCATTCAACCCCTTCGTCTGACAAATACCTTCATTTTTTTGCTCATTAACTCTTCTCAAGTATTATTAGTTACTTGCAAGTAGATTTCAGTTATTAGCGTGCAGTGGCTTCAAGCCTCGTTGGCTTTGCGCATGTGGGTCAGTGTCTGTCCCTAGTCGTGTTGTGCTGTGGCGCAAGAATTTGTTTTCAACATAAAAGTTACTGTCACAATTGCCTCCGGCTGTTGTTGTTGTTGTTGTTTTGATGAGGTGATGGTTGGAGAGCGGGAACTTAACAGCTGACCGTTATTGCCTCTTCTCGTTCCATCTTGGTCTACCCTGTTCAACCTGAAATTTGGTTATAATTGGGGTATTTAGTGTCATTTTATTATTTTTAATTTTGTGTTCAATTTAAATAGCTATTGTCTTTAGCAGTTGCTGATTTTAATTTATATTAGTATTTGTCTATTTTATTTTCTCTTTTGTATTGTTTCTTGATAACTATTGTCCTTTACACTTGGTTTTACTTTGTATTAGTATTTGTTCTTTTTGAGTTGTTTTTTATTTTTTTTTATTTTGCGTGTTTTTTTGTTTTTTTGTTACTAGCCTTATATGTTTTCCTTTGTTTTATGTATATATCTTTTAAGTATTGATTGGGTATCTCTTGGGGGATCTATACTTAAAACCTTATCACCTGTCATGTCTATATTGTGATTTCTATAGTAAGTTTTTAATTCAAGCCTTTGTTGTTCATACTTTTTACTGTGGATCAGGTAGTGGTCTATATCATTCTCTTCCTGACATTTTTGGCAGTGTGGTTCCTCTATCATAAAGTATGCTGCACCGAGACGGAGACGCCACAGTTTTTTGTTCGATGGTATCTTTAATTCTTCTCTGACCTGGCACGTCCTTGTTGGTTCTTTCAGCAGTTTGAACGCGTGTCTGCCTTTTCTACTGTTCTTCCATGTTGTCTTCCATTCCTCGTTTATAGTTATCTTCACTTGGCTCTTGATCTCCGACCTTCCCAGTCCTGCTCTTATATTGTTTTTACTTATTCTTCCATTCTTGGCGTTCTGATCTGCCAACTCGTTACCATCTATACCTATGTGTGCTGGAACCCACACTAGACTCACACTACATCCTCTGTTCCCTAGTGATGTATTAATTGCTAGAATCTCTTCCTTTATGTCTGGCCGGCTACATTTACCTGGGTGTTCTAGTGCTTGTAGTGATGATAGTGAATCTGTAAATATCGTAACAGCCTCTGGTTGGATATCTTCGATTATTTCTAAACTTTTTAGAATTGCTACCATCTCTGCGGTAAAAATCGTAGCACCTTCAGTTACACTGTAGCTCTTTTTAATTCCCCACTGTGGTATTACAACTCCGGTACCTAGTTGCCCACTATCACCCTTGGATCCATCAGTGTAGACATCCAGACTTTGTTTTGTTAGTTGATTTATGAACTTTCTACTTATCATTTTGGCTTCCTTATCTTCTATGTTTTGTTTGATCTTTTAAGTGAGTGAGTAATCTATGATTGGTGTTTTTAGTTCCCAGGGTGGTATTATGCTTCTATATTTATTACTATTGTTAATTGTGTTTGATAGTTCTTTGAACTGCGTTAGATCTTCTATAGTTCTCCACCCTGTTTGATATCTATCTTTATTTAAGGGGACGTCCCATACACTTGGTTGGTTTTTGACAAATGCTTTGTGTGCTGGGTGGGTCACTTCTTGTGCTACTTTACTCCAAGAATGTAATCTTAGTTCTTTCCGTCTTAGACCAAGGGGCTGTATGCCAAGATCTACTTCTAGTGCTTCTACTAGTGTTGATATAAATGCACCTGTAATGGTTCTCATGGCTGCATTTTGGATTCTGTCTAGTTTTGCTTTGTTAGAAGCTGCAGCTGAGTCATAGACTATGCTGGCATAATCCAGTTTCCCCCTGATGAAGGACTTGTAGAACATAAGCATTATTTTATTGCTGGCCTCCCCATCCATTACCTATTACTGTGTTCGGATTTAAATTTCCCCGGCATATATCAAGCCAAAGTTCGGACGTATCGGAAAGCAATGACGTCACTAGCTCTAAGTGTCCAAATTGCTTCCGACCGAGTAGGCAAAAATATGGCAGTTGTACTTGTCGTGTAACAATAATCCGCCCTGTCTTCCTACAAACAATGCGCAGTACGTCCAGCTTAATATTTGTAAATACAGTACAATATCAGCTTCCTTGTGGATAATCTTGTCTTAAGTCCGAGTGTTCATCAATTTATTATAGAATTTTATATCCGATGTTTGTGTGTTTGCGCCTCGGATGCATCGTTAACCATTATAATATCTTCGTACGAACAGTATGTAGTGATGAAATACATTATTCCACACTTTCCTTGCCCATGCCGCTTGTTTTTTGTGAAGTTTGAGTCATATCCAACCGTTCGTTTAAGAGATATTAGCCTAAGTCTAACTTCGTCTTACACATTTAATAGTTCTCGATAAAAGCCATTATTCACACCATAATACGCGATTTCCCGTGCAGAAGAGATAGCTACTGCCGTTCCGTGTTGCTAGGCGTCCAGGCGTAAATAAATACATGAGTATCTTTTACCTATTTCATGACACCACATTTATTTGCTCATTAACTCTTCTCAAGCATTATTAGTTACCCCAGGCGCCAATGGCATTCAACCCCTTCGTCTGACAAATACCTTCATTTCTTTGCTCATTAACACTTCTCGAGTATTATTAGTTACTTGCAAGTAGATTTCAGTTATTAGCGTGCATTGGCTTCAAGCCTCGTTGGCTTTGCGCATGTGGGTCAGTGTCTGTCCCTAGTCGTGGTGTGCTGTGGCGCAAGAATTTGTTTTCAACATAAGCGTTACTTTCACAATTGCCTCCGCTGTTGTTGTTGTTGTTGTTTTGATGAGGTGATGGGGGGAGAGCGGGCACTTAACAGCTGACTGTTATTGCCTCTTCTCGTTCCATCTTGGTCTACCCTGTTCAACCTGAAATTTGGTTATAATTGGGGTATTTAGTGTCATTTTATTATTTTTAATTTTGTGTTCAATTTAAATAGCTATTGTCTTTAGCAGTTGCTGATTTTAATTTATATTAGTATTTGTCCATTTTATTTTCTCTTTTGTATTGTTTCTTGATAACTATTGTCCTTTACACTTGGTTTTACTTTGTATTAGTATTTGTTCTTTTTGAGTTGTTGTTTTTTTATTTTTTTTTTATTTTGTGTGTTTTTTGTTTGTTTGTTACTAACCTTATATGTTTTCCTTTGTTTTATGTATATATCTTTTAAGTATTGATTGGGCATCTCTTGGGGCCTCTATACTTAAAACCTTATCACCTGTCAAGTCTATATTGTGATTTCTATAGTAAGTTTTTAATTCAAGCCTTTGTTGTTCATACTTTTTACAGTGGATCAGGTAGTGGTCTATGTCATTCTCTTCCTGACATCCTTGGCCGTGTGGTTCTTCTATCATAAAGTATGCTGCACCGAGACGGAGACGCCACAGTATTTTGTTTGATGGTATCTTTAATTCTTCTCTGACCTGGCACGTCCTCGTTGGTTCTTTCAGCAGTTTGAACGCGTGTCTGCCTTTTCTACTTTTCTTCCATGTTGTCGTCCATTCCTCCGGCTGGCAGAATGTTGGATTTTAAAGCTGCAACCAAGGTGGAGTGGGTTCTTTTTCTACATAAGACAACAGGAGGCGGAGACACTTGTGAGTCATGACCAAGGTAAGCCCGCCCCCTCAAAATGTGTAAAGGAGTATACAGAGCCAAAATACGTGTTCTACGGGGGGACCACTTCTGATGATCAGATTGCCTCCTGTTGTATCGCTCTGTATAGAGTTTCCTCTCATACTTCAGGCGCCTATGGCATTCATAACCTTCGTCTGAGAAACACCTAAATTAATGTTTTTTTCCAATGATATTTAATTTCGCTTGGCTCAGTGTATATGAACATATAAGGAGGGGAAACCCGAGGCCTGTAAACAGTAAATAAATTAACAAACAACACACAAAGGTATGATCAGGCACTCAGTGGGAAAATAAAGAAGTAGAAGACCAGACAACAGAAAAACAACAGAAGTGATAGGCTTACCGGGATCGAACCAGGACCTTCCGAACGGCACCCACCGCCTAGCCACGGGAGCGAATCGTCACTGTCCACTCTGCCAGCTAAGCATTACAAAAATAATGCTTCACCGACAGAGGTCAGCACGAACTCCCACGCGACCCGGATATGTACCTGTTGATATTTACTGTTGTGTATAGTAAATGTTGCTGAATGTAGTGAGACGTGGCTGGCTGTCAAACATTCTCACATTATGAAGCATAATCACGAAGCCTGAACACACACTGGATATGACTCGACATGTTTAATCGGCCATCTTTAGAAACAGGAAGAGGAAGAAGGAAGTTGGCATAAGGGCAAGTAACTCTAGTAGGGAACAAAGTAACGATGGAGACATATATACACAAAGACCACATCAACATCCCCCCTTCTTTATGAGTGAACAAAGTCATTCATCCAAGAGGGTTTCTTGCGATCTCTTTGAGGTCTCTTATGGCTAAATGGTAGGAGAGAATGTTTCTGTTCTTTGCCAGGACTAGAAGTAACTGGGGTTGAAGGATTAACTTCTGGAGGATTGGAACTGTTCACTTCACTAGTGTTCTCCATGTCTGGCAAAACAACCTGTTGCTCGGGTAGAACTGGAGAGGAGAAATCAATTTCCAGGTCCGCGGGATCAGGTGTGAAAGGTGTTGTTTTAGGTCTTAGATGAATTCTGTTTCTGACATATTGACCTCCATTCTCCCCTTCACTAAATACGATCTTTCAGAGAGCCTCTTATCAATCCTTCCAGGTGTTTGGTTGTTCAGGGTCTTGATAGTAGACTGGCTGGTGAGACAACTTGGGCAGATCATGAGCAGTTTTATCATAATACGTCTTCACTGATCTGTCTCTCTTGCCTCTACTTTCAGTAACTCTACTGTGAGATGCAACGGGTTTCACTGCAGAAGGTATCAGTGTTCGCAGTTTCCTGTTGAACAGTATTTCTGCTGGACTTTGATCAAACCCTTGTCTTGGCGTATTACGAAGTTCAAGTAGTGCCTCATATGCATCTGTATTGTTTTGAACAGTCTTTCTCATCATACCCTTGATGAGTTTCACAGCAGATTCAGCTAATCCTTTGGCTTTATGGTGACCTGGTGCTGATTTAACATGAAGTATTCCCCATCTAGCAGTAAATGATCTGAACTGTGCAGACGTAAACTGAGTACCTGAGTCAGATACAATAACTTTGGGAACACCATAACGAGCAAAATGAGACTTCAATTTCCTGATGACTAACTGTGCTGTCATTGTAGGTAGAAAGTCTACTTCAATGAAGTTGGAAATGTAGTCAATCAGAACTAAATAATATCGGCCTTCTATAATAAAGATGTCAGTGCTAACTTTCTCCCAGGGTGATAAACCTCTTGAGTGTTGGTTTAAAGGTTCTTTAGTATTCCTTGCCTTCGTTTCTTGACATTCTGGACAACTGTCAGCTATCTGTCGAATCTCAGCCGTCATGCCGATCCAAAACAGACAACTTCTGGCCGGCGCATCATGCTGTCAAATGCATGTGTGCTTCTGCTTGATTTCAGGCCTCAGTGCTTTTGGGATAAGAATACGCTCTCCTTTAAGTATTATGCCTTGTTCTGTTGTCAGAGTGTCACGAATGTCAAAATAAGGCTTAAGCTCAGCTGGTACATCAGACTTTCTTTTAGGCCACCCATCCAAAATGGTCGACTTCAACCTCTGGAGCACGCTGTCTTTGAGAGTTTCAGCTTTAATCTTTTCCATCATCACATCTGGTATTTCAGGTAATCTTACAGGTGGATCAGCTCCTGCATTGCTCTCTCTATCAGTTGAGAAATCCAAAGTGCCATTATGAATACAAACTCTGGACAGTGTGTCGGCTACAAGAAGATCGGAACCTTGTACCCATTGGAATTCAAAGTCATATCGATGGCTGCGCATCAGTAAATTCTGCAGTCTTCGAGGAATTTGACTCAGAGGTTTCTTAACGATGGCTGCCAAAGGTTTATGGTCGTTGATGACTGTAACTTTCCTTCCATAAGTGTACTGGTCAAAGCGTTCCAAACCATATACAACAGCTAAGAGTTCCTTCTCAATTTGAGCCCAGCGTTGTTCAGTTTCAGTTAGAGCTCTTGAAGCAAATTCTATTGGATGACCATTTTGTAGGAGGACAGCCCCAAGTCCATGGCTGCTACTATCAACTTGAATACACAAAGATTCATCAGGATCATAGTATGCAAGTACTGGAGTAGAAGTAATCAGCTTCTTAATTCTCTTGAAGGCTTATTCACATTCAGCAGACCAGATAAAGGGAGTATCCTTACGGCTAAGTTCTCTTATTGGATGAAGAACTTCTGAAAGATTGTTGAGAAACTTTGCTAGATACTGTATCATGCCGCAAAATCTGGGAACCTCATGACAGTCCTTAGGAATGGGCATGTTTAGTATTGTCTCAACCTTTTTTTTGGTCTGGTTCAACACATCGAGCAGTAATAAGGTGACCCATGAAGGTAATTTCTTCTTTCTTCTCTTGAGCTTTAGCTTCATTCAGTTTAATGCCTTTCTCTTTACACCTACGTTTCAGTGCTTTAAGCTTCAGATCATGGTCCTTAATTGCTTGCTGCCTGTTTGATCCACAACCTGCAATAACTATGTCATCAGCAACATTGATGCAACCATGAAGACCTTCAAGAGCTTGTGCTAGATGCCTCTGGAAAATTTCACTGCTTACATTCAACCCAAATGGTAATCTAGACCATCTGAACCTACCAAAAGGTGTAATCATTGTTGTAAGTTTACTAGACTTCTCATCAAGTTTGATGTGCCAGAATGCTTCCTTGATATCCAGCTTTGTGAAAATCTTGGCATTATTGAGTTCCGGCAATACATCATCCAAAGTTGGTAATCTGTAATGCTCTCTCTGCAAAGCCTCGTTCAGGGGTCTAGGATCAATGCATATTCTTAAAGAACCATCAGACTTTTCAACAACAGCCATTTGGTTAACCCATTCAGTCGGTTCCTCTACTGGTATTAATATACCTCTGTTCATTAGATTTTGAAGCTCTGATTTTACCTTGTTCTTAAGTGAAATGGTATTTTTCTGCATGGCAGTGCCTTTGGACGAATATTAGGATCAATATGCAACACAGCTTCACCCAGGACACCTAGATGGTTATCAGAGTTATGATCATTATCTGAACTGGCAGTAACCACCTTAGCAATAAATTTGTTTGTGTTGACTGTCACAAACTGCAGATCCTGCAGTGTGTTGTTGCCCAGCAAACATGTGAATCTATTTTTCACAACAGTAAACCTTATATTGTGTTTTATCCCAGTCTTAGGATTCTCAGCAGTTAATAGAACTTCTCCCAGTGGAGTCATCTTAGTACCATTCCACATAACAAGCCTCTGTTTAGTGGGTAACAATTGTTCTTGCATCACAAAGCGTTGACAGATTGTATTCACATCAGCTGCTGTGTCTAGCTGAAATTTTACCATTTTTTCATTGACAATGAGTTGTGCAGATGTACAAGCTTTGCTAGACTTCACACAAGCAAGAAAAACTTCAGAACCTTCCACTGACTCTGTGTGAACAGTGTGAACTCTCTTGCATTTAACTTTGAAATGGTTTCTTCCCCCACAGTTTGAGCAAAACTTCCCCCATGCAGGACACTTTTTCTTAATCAACGGATGTTTCTGTCCGCAGTAATGACACTCCTTTCTAGGTTCAAAGTACCCACTGTCAGTGTTACTTTGATAGGCTTTACCAGCAGCATGCCCAGTGTCTCTCTTGGGAGATTTATGATTTAGTGATTTTTTTCTGTACCTTTTCAACCCTTGCTTCAGAAGGTTGTACTGTATTATTCATCTCTCTTATGTCTTTTCCAGTTTGCTCGGAGACTCTGCATATGTGAATGGCTTTCTTTAGATCGAGGTCAGCTTCTCTCAAGAGCTTCTCTTGTAACCTTTTGTTGACAGTAAAGACAATTTTGTCTCTTATCATACGATCCTTGTCGTTAAAGTTGCACAAATCTGCCTTAGTTCTTAGCTCACTCAAAAAGGAATTAAAGGGCTCTTGAAGAGGTGTGTTCCAGAATCTGAACGTATGTAATACTTCATTGCTTCGTGAGCTGCAATGGTTCTGGAGAAAATCGAGAATTTTATTAGGATTAGAGCGGTCTCCTTCCTCTGCAAGTTGATCAAAAACTTCAACGGCTTCAGGTCCAGAACAGTGAAGGATGATGGCCGCCCGAACAAGATCAGGTTTAGAAGCGACTTCTGCTGCATCCATATACAGTTCTAACTGTCGTCTCCATTTACGAAATGTGTCTGGTTCGACGTTATTTATGTCTAGGCAGGGTGGTGTCGCGAGAGGTTCCTTAATTTATGATGAATAAGACAACCAGGTGTATCAGGTGATACTAGGATAGTTGCCAGAGAAGAGTCTGGTCGTAAAAGAAATACCCCATTCTCAGAAAAGAGCAATGGTGTATAGAGTTCATAGGTATAAAGTCAGGCTGTAAAGAATTTCTGGCCGAGATAGTAATATTCAGTACCAGAATTCTATGGTGCCCCTCTCAGAATTATACCTATGGGCTGTTATAGTATCTAGGGGATTTAATTAAATTCAAAGTAATTCAAGGCTGACATAAAGTAATAAAAACAGTGCACTACAATTTCTTAATTTTATTTATGTACAGTCATCTGTTTAGTTTTGTTTGTGTAAACACAAACCCTAAAAATAAAATCACACTGATGATGTTGCATGTATCTACACCGAATAAAAGTCAATCACTAAAATTAAAGTCTTTTCCTAGTTGTTAAGGCTCCCTTGTTATGAAAAGTCTTAGTGCAACTAATCCTCTGGAACCAATGTTAATGATAGTACTTGAATTTATCTTCATTATTAGGGGAGTAGCCTAGATATTGACAACTGTCATAATGACTTCACTGTTACTGATATCACTTGACTTCACAATATTTCTAAGTTATGTATCTTTTGAACATGTCACACTGACTACAATGTTACTGAGATCATTTGATTGAATTTATCTTCAAAGTATTTTTATGTTATGTAGCTTTTGAAAATGTCACACTGACTAAAGTCTATGTTGCTTCCAGACTAATTTAATCATCACTGTGTTCATCACTACTACTATGACCGGGTGTGTAACGCCAATGCTCTGCGAGTCAGTCTTGTCTAATTTGACTTAACTTTTTCGCTTCCGCCTTTTCCTTGAAGCCAGAATATAAGATGGAGAAGCCCAACACTGAGGGTCCCCACTCTTCCAACTGATGTAGGTACAGGGTGCTTGTTCAAATCTTACACCGCTAAGTACAACACCAATGTTCTTCTCTGCTAACAAGATGAGTGACAGGATACCTCTGACCTGAAATGTAATAGGTCTTACATAGCATCTGGCTCTAAAATCCTCCTACCCAGATTGTAGATTAGTGAGGCAGTTCAGAATAAGTGATGATAACACAGGAAAGGTAGACTCAGTCAGTGACAAATAGGTTTATGCAATAATATAAAACAACATTACAACACACAGGAAAGGTAGACTCAGTCAGTGACAAATAGGTTTATGCAATAATATAACAACATTACAACACATACTTTCCTAATATGTCCATAATTGACTTCACTAAAACTGCATAGGCCTTATGGGGAGTGTTGAGTGTCTAAATAAGTTTTATGCAATAATATAACACAGCATTACAACACACACACTTTCCCAATATGTCCAGGATTGACATCATTAACTGCATAGGCCTTATGGCGAGTGTTGAGTGTATAGGCCTACTCAAACAATACATTAAATTTACAATCTTTCCTCTTTTACTATTTCCTGATAGTATTGTCTAGTCCAGCAATCAGAAAAGGCTTTAAAAGCTTCTAAAACTAACAACCTTAATTCCGTCCGGCCTTAGTTTAAATGTCGAACATAATTTATACAGCACAAAGCAGCTTTCCTTCTATGAATCACACAATGAGATTTTACACACACAATCACTTCCCTTAAACACTAGTAATTAATATTATACATATTATGACTTAATTCTCTTACCCACAATCTCAGATTCAACAGGCTTTTCATAAACCCATGCAGTCTGCTTCACTGGCAAATGGCGAAGGAGCTGGGGTAGAATCTGATTCTGTCCTCTGACGAATGTGGTTCTGGCGGTTCAAGAGAAATCTCCGTTGTTGTTGTTGTGTTGTTGTTTTCGTCTACTATGTTGCTGTAATACCCTGTTCAACCTGAAAGTTGGTTATAATTGGGGTATATTGTGTGTTAGGTTCTTCGGTGCTAGTCGTCTGTTAGTCCTGAAAAGGACTGGTCCTGAAAAGGACCACTAGCTGGTTGTCTGGTTTCCTCTTCGTTGCTTGTCGGTCGTGGTGTGTTCATGGTGTTCATTTCCTGCCTTCCTATCTGTCTTGTGTCGTTTTGTTAGTTTTTGCTTTCCTCGTTTCTGTTTCTCTTGTCTTCCTGCTTTCCTGTATCTGTAATAGTGTTTTTTCTATTATTGCTGGTAGAAGTTTTTCAAGTGTTTCTTCGATGACTTCCTCGTCTGATTGTTCGTTTGTTTTGGTCGCTCTTGTGTTTGATGTCATTTCCTCAATGGCTCTTCGCTCTGTTTCGATTCTCTTGAGGATTGTGGAGTTTTCTTCCTTCAGTTCTGTCAGCCTCTTGACATCTGTTTTTATCTGCTGCTGGATTCTTTTCATTTCTTCCATCATATCTTTGACGCTCTGTAGATTTATTACGTCTTCACCACTGTCGGTTGGTTCTTCGGGAGCCTGCTTGCTTCTGTTTACGACCTGTAGTTTCATTTCTTTCACTTCAGCGGTCAGCTTGTGTAACTGTCGTCTATCTATTATGCGCTGTTTTTCTGCACCATCCGCAGCCACTCTGTGTTTTGCCTCCTTGAAGGGGATGTTTTGGACACGGCCTCCTTCAAGATGCTCTTTGTTTCCTGAAACACAGGGCAGCCTCGGTACCTTGCCCCGTGGTTTCCATGGCAGTTTGCACAGGTACGGTTTGCATTAATTGATTTGTAGTTGTGGTCCTCCTTCGCCCTGGGGCAGTCGCCATATTGGTGGTTTCCCGCGCAATATCGGCAGACAGCGTCTCTCCTGCATGTTTTCTTGGTGTGTGAAAACTGTTGGCAGTTAGAGCACTGCATGACCGGAGGTATATATGGTTCTGTCCTTTTTGTTGATGTTTCGAGCGTTAGTCTCTCGGGTCTTGTCGATCCTTCTACCGTAACTATCATCAGGTTGGTATCTTTCTTGGCCCAGGTTTTTAGCCTTTCGACCTGCGTGATTTTAAGATTTGCGTTTTCAGCTTGAAGGCGTCTGTGGACCTCGCCTTCGGAACATCTGGTATCCACCCCTCTGATGACCAACTTCTTTGTTGTCTTGTACTTTTCCACCACCACTTTTATTTGGTGGGGCAACTGGATTTCCTTTGGACCGGATTCCAGTTCGATCATCAGCGAGGTTGTTTTGTCTGTGTTGTTGAGAGAAAGCACTACTCCCTTTTCGTGCCTCCCTACTTTGGCGATACCTCTCCGTCCAGTTATCACCTCGAGGATGTTGATCACTTTGTTGTCGGGTAGGGCCCTGAGTGAGGCCTCACTTCCTGACGTCTGGGTGATCTTAACAATCCTCTCCTGTATCGTTTCTGAGTTGCTTGTATTTTGAGTGTTTGGTCTTTGTTTCCTTCTACAGGCTTGGTTCGAATCTTGTTCTTGGTTATACGGTGTGATATCTTGCGTCTGAGCCCTTGAGTTGTCAGCTGTTGTTTCCTCAGGATCAGGAATGGTATCTTGCTTCTCGGTGGTTTCGATGTCCAGCACGCCTGGGGCTACTTCTACTGTTGCTTCTTGAAGAGCGAGCCTAAGGGACTCGTCTCCGTCTTCAAGTCTTCGAAGTGCATCTAAAATGGTCTCTGCGATATCTTCCTCTTGTACCTGTCTGTGTTGAGGAGCTGCCTCTATCACTTCCTTCATAGTGCTTGCAGGTGGGTCGGCTGTCATCTCGGCATCGTGCGGCTTCTCTGTCATAGACCGGGTTTCTGCTGACGAGTCGGGTACGTGTGGTGGTGGCAGCCTGGATATAAGCTGTTGTTTTCTTTTCTCCAGCTGTCGTAACGCTCTCCAAATTTCTTTATGTTCTGGGTCTTCTTTATCTAGGCAAGGGGTCGGGCCACTCAGACTCTCAGTCGGGTCGACGCATGTCACAGCTAACTCCGTCGTGTCCGGAGTTATAGAAGGGCCGGTCCCGGCACGAGTACTTGGGGCAGTCTTGCTCTCTGGCTGTCTGTCATTGTTGATTGTGATATTGTGATTACCCTGGCTGTTCTGCGCTGGTGGGCTGGTGTAGACCTTCCTCTTTTTAGCGTGTGGCTTATGTCTGGGCATTTTGACGATAACGCGATCTTTTCTCGAGTAGTGGCGTCCTGAGAAGGACGTTGGTGTCTTGAGCTGTTGTCAAGAGAAATCTCCCAGATTTGTTTCCCTTTTTATTACAGGTCGCGGACAAACGGAAGACAAGCGATTCGATTGGCTGGCTGGGTCAGTTTATGTTTACCAAAATTTCAGTAAAACCAACACTTTCTGCCCGATCTTTCAAAACTCCGATAATTTATTCTTCCGGTGTTTCCCAACCGATTCCTTCCATCCAGGTCTTGTTTAAACCGGCCAATTGGGCGCTACCATTTAAACAAGCTAACCTTTTTCTGCCTCCCTTGTAGTGTTTGCAAACACAGTTGAACCCGGGGAAACCAGCCTGCGCTCCAAGTTATTACTGCATGTAATCCTCATAACTCCTGTGTCCATGCTTCTACAACTTAAATCCATGTATCTAATGAAAATTTAAGATTCCTGTTATATTACTGTACTCACTGTTCCGAGGGACATACCCTTTCCTATGATCTGAAGTCACAAATGCACATTCACGTTTGCACAGATTTCATCCAGCTATCCTGCAGCCTACGGTTCTGGCTACGGGTTTCAGCCCGTGCAGCGATTGGTCAAAAACATTTGTTGACATATTTCGATATAGGTAGGCAGTGTAGGCTCTCGTTAATTGCCCTTAGATATTGGTTCAGGACTACGCTACAGGTGGTAACCGAAACATGGGCCGTTCTGCCATGACGAAATGTCTAATAATGGTATGCAAGCAATAACCTACCAACAGAAGAGTTAAACTTGGTGTTACCAGTTTATTTTCCTCTCACCTCATGTCTATGACGTCAGCACACGTGTTCAGCAGAATAGTTCGAATTCTGTAGAAATAAACACCGCTGCCACCATGTTGATATTTACTGTTGTGTATAGTAAATGTTGCTGAATGTAATGAGACGTGGCTGGCTGTCAAACATTCTCACATTATGAAGCATAATCACGAAGCCTGCACACACACTGGATATGACTCGACATGTTTAATCGGCCATCTTTAGAAACAGGAAGAGGACGAAGGAAGTTGGCATAAGGGCAAGTATCTCTAGTAGGGAACAAAGTAACTATGGAGACATATATACACAAAGACCACATCAACAGTACCATAGGACGACCCAGTCTAATTATAGACGCAATCACTGCTACAGTTCCACTATTAAACAGTATAGGCCAGATTACACAAGACAAAGGCCTTAATACTGTGTCTAGTAAATGATAGAAGAATGAGAATAAGTAAAGAACAGAATGTAGGTTTCTGGTATTTTATAAACGTATAAACATATGAGGGGAAACCCGAGGCCTGTAAACAGTAAATAAATTAACGAACAACGCTAGGCGGTGGGTGCCGTTCGTAAGGTCCTGGTTCGATCCCGGTAAGCCTATCACTTCTGTTGTTTTTCTGTTGTCTGGTCTTCTACTTCTTTATTTTCCCACTGAGTGCCTGATCATACCTTTTTGTGTTGTTTGTTAATTTATTAAGTGTGTATGAATCCCTTTCTTAAAATAATATTGGCTTGATCAAATACCACATAACCTGTTTGCTTGTCTCCAGTGACGAGGTTTTATTATATACAGTAGAACTCCATTTATCCGAACCCCAATTATCCGAACATCCAATTATCCGAACCCTTTTTCCAGAAAAAAAAAATCAATCGCCACCAGTCACGTTAGACTACATTTCTGAATCTTTTCACGCGGCAAGCTTTAAATGTGTGCGAACAATTTGTAGAGGATGGGATGGGCTAATGGTCGGTCGCTTACGTACAGGAAGTCAGTTAGATCATAAAGTCAGTTAATATTTGGTTTACCAATCCAGTGTACGTGTGCGTTCTAGGCAGAACACTGGCTAAACAGACAGTTCAACTTAAAATAATTGTGTCTGCTACTACAGCAGAATAATTTTGGTGTACAAGTATTTCTCTGTGCGATATGGCATCTTCCAGTAGGCCTAAAGCATATAAAAGGAACCGCAATGTTTTGTCAATTGAAACGAAAACAGAAATTATCAAGAGACTAGGAAAAGGTGAAACTGTGTCTTCACTTGCGAGAATTTTCAATGTTGGGAAAGCTACCGTCTCTGACATCAAAAGTAAAAAGGATAAAATTATGAGTTTTGCATCGAAATTGGAGAGTAAAAATGGGTCGAAGAAACGTAAAACCATTAGAAATGCGAAATATTTGAAATTGGAAGAGGCTTTGTATATATGGTGTTTGCAAAGAAGAAGCAAATCGGAACCTATCTCTGGCTCTCTATAGTGTGAAAAGGCACTTCAGTTCAACAATCAACTTGACGGTCCTCCTGACTTTAAATCTCGTCATGGCATACGAGAACTGGAGATTCAAGGGGAATCTTTATCTAGCGATGCAACTGCCGCTGAAAATTTTAAAGAAACATTCTTGGCTTTTTTGGAAGAAGAAGGTTATTCACTCGATGATGTGTATAATGCCGATGAGACTGGCTTATACTGGAAATCATTGCCTCAAAAATCACTTGCATCTCAGCGCGAAGCAGCTGCCCCTGGGTTTAAAAAGTGCAAAGAAAGAGTAACAATTTTGGTAGCCGCGAATGCCAATGGAAGTCATCGTTTACCGGTGCTAATGATCGGCAAAGCCAAAAAAACAACGTTGTTTAAAGAATGTGACATGTCTCCCACTGTGCTACAAAGCACAGAAGAGTGCTTGGATGAATAGTGAAATATTTCTTGATTGGTATACAAATCACTTCATCCCAAATGTGAAGAGGTTGAGAGAACAAGAAAAGAAAACTGGAAAAGTAATTCTTCTACTGGACAATGCACCATCTCATCCAGAGACGGATACATTGAATGCAGTTGATGCAAATTTTAAAGTAATTTTTCTGCCTCCCAATGTAACAGCACTGATTCAACCAATGGATCAGGGTGTTATAGCAAAGCTTAAAAAGATGTACAAGAAGGAAGTCCTGCGTCGTTTATTGTTGGCTGAAGATGAAGAAAGTGTGGTGGCGTTTTCCATAAAGCTTAATCTCAAAGACTGCTGCTATATGTTAGCTGATGCTTGGACCACCCTGTCACAAGATAATCTCAACAAGGCTTGGAATAGATTGCTTGGGAAAAAAGGAGGAAATTAAACTACTGCAGTGGACAAAAATGATGATTGTATAAATGAAGTTGTGGAACTGTTTCGATGCCCGGATTTTCGGACTGTGACAAAGATGATGCCCACATGTGGCTAGAAGATGATAATGATTCTGGTTTTCAGTTTTTGAATGACGAAGAAATTTTGTCTTTTGTGCAAAAAGAAAACCAAATACATGTAGTGACCGATGACGAAGACTCCTCAGAAGTACATGATGTACTTGTAGATTATGAAGAAAACCCAAAACGTCGACCAAGTCCTGAAGAGGCCTTTATAGCACTAGAAACAGCGATGGCTTGGTACGAGCAAGAAGATGACAGCTGTCCTACACAGCTTCTGCTGTTGAAGAGAATGCGGGACTTAGGAACCAAAAGGAGACTATCCAGTTTGGTGCAAAAGAGGATTCCTCATTATTTTAAATAGTGGGCTACATCTGTGCAAGTACTTGTATACGTAAGTTGCGCCTGGTTTTGAATCGTTTGTAATGTTATTTTGAAAACATTTCTCTTTCTTAAAAAAAAAAAAATTAATACAAGTAGTACATGCACTGCAGTGTAATGACAGATTTTGGTGATACAGTAATCTAATACAGTGTGGGTATTATTATTACAGTACAAGTAAATATGTTTTATAGTGTCTTTTCCTTGTGATGGTTAATTATTTTTTAGAAATATGTGTACATGTACTCGATACATTATGTAATCCAATTATCCGAACATTTGATTATCCGAACGATGCTCGGTCCCATGGGGTTCGGATAAATGGAGTTCTACTGTAGTATTTTTTCAATTAATGTAATTTTTGTTCGTTTGTTTTTTGCGCGGTAGGACCTGCTTGACAAGAACTCAGAAGCGAAACTGGAAATAGGCTTAGCTCGAAGTGAAGAGTTCACCATTTGGTTGTCGGTAAAACCAATTTAATTTTGTCTATGCATTTTAAATATCGATCTGAGCAGTTTCGAATACTATTTGTCGCTACGCATATGACTGTTGTTGTTGTTGTTTTGAAGAGGTGATGGGTGGAGAGCGGGCATTTAACTTTATTGATAACTATTGTCCTTTACACTTGGTTTTAATTTGTATTAGTATTTGTTCTTTTTGAGTTGTTGTTGTTGTTGTTTTTTTTATACCTCGTTGTCTTTCTTTGTCCTGTGAGTAGTTAGTAAGTTTTTTTTTATTATTTTGTGTGTGTGTTTTTTTTTAATGATTTGTTAGTTCTTGTTGCTTAATTTCTATTTAGTTGAATGTCTTTTTTTAAGTACTAACCTTATATGTTTTCCTTTGTTTTATGTATATATCTTTTAAGTACTGATTGGGCATCTCTTGGGGCATCTATACTTAAAACCTTATCACCTGTCATGTCTATATTGTGATTTCTATAGTAAGTTTTTAATTCAAGCCTTTGTTGTTCGTACTTTTTACATTGGATCAGATAGTGGTCTATGTCATTCTCTTCCTGACAGTCTTGGCAGTGTGGTTCTTCTATCACAAAGTATGCTGCACCGAGACGGAGACGCCACAGTTTTTTGTTCGATGGTATCTTTAATTCTTCTCTGACCTGGCACGTCCTTGTTGGTTCTTTCAGCAGTTTGAATGCGTGTCTGCCTTTTCTACTGTTCTTCCATGTTGTCTTCCATTCCTCGTTTATAGTTATCATCACCTGGCTCTTGATCTCCGACCTTCCCAGTCCTGCTCTTATATTGTTTTTACTTATTCTTCCATTCTTGGCGTTCTGATCTGCCAACTCGTTACCATCTATACCTTTGTGTGCTGGAACCCGCACTAGCCTCACACTACATCCTCTGTTCCCTAGTGATGTATTAATTGCTAGAATTTCTTCCTTTATGTCTGGCCGGCTACATTTACCTGGGTGTTCTAGTGCTTGTAGTGATGATAGTGAGTCTGTAAATATCGTAACAGCTTCTGGTTGGTTATCTTCTATTATTTCTAAAATTTTAAGAATTGCTACCATCTCTGCGGTAAAAATCGAAGCCCCTTCAGTTACACTGTAACTCTTTTTAATTCCCCATTGTGGTATTACAACTCCGGTACTTAGTTGCCCACTATCACCCTTGGATCCATCAGTGTAGACGGCCAGACTTTGTTTTGTTAGTTGATCTATGAACTTTCTACTTATCATTTTGGCTTCCTTATCTTCTATGTTTTGTTTGATCTTTTAAGTGAGTGAGTAATCTATGATTGGTGTTTTTAGTTCCCAGGGTGGTATTTTGCTTCTATATTTATTACTATTGTTAATTGTGTTTGATAGTTCTTTGAACTGCGTTAGATCCACTATAGTTCTCCACCCTGTTTGATATCTATCTTTATTTAAGGGGACGTCCCATACACTTGGTTGGTTTTTGACAAATGCTTTGTGTGCTGGGTGGTTCACTTCTTGTGCTACTTTACTCCAATAATTTAATCTCAATTCGATAAAACCATATCTTTTTTCAGCTTTCATCATATTTGGAATAAGTGCAACCTATATGTAACTTTTCTCTTGGGTAGTTCAGGAATAACATGAGTTTTGGTAAAAAGATGTGCTGCCAAAGTAATCTAGAATTTTATAACATTATCTCTTGGAATTTAGTGGTAGATCCGGATACTTGGATTACATGAACATTTCATGTTGCTCCATAATTTTTGTTTTAAACTAGCTTTTTTTCAGTTTAATTGTCTACATTACTTTTTTTTATGTACATCATTTCCCGGTATTACGCTATTCGATTAGCCGTTTCTCCATATAACGCTGTTTCTACTTTATGGCATATGCTTTAAAAATTCAATCTTAACGCTCTGTGCTAAATTCCATGGAAGGCAGGAATATAATTTTCACTTGCTCATGAAGTTCATTTAGGTTGGTAGTATCGCTAAGAGACATTGTCATTATTAGAAAATGATGCATGTCCCCAAAACCGAATGCTGCTCTATGGTAATCCGTAACATAGAACACCATCTTAGTTCCTACAATGTACTCCTTGAAGAGAATAAAGAAGGTGGCAAAGCAAAGCAAGCTAGATAATTTTCCTTTTGTTTTTTGTTTTTAAAGTCTCATCGAATATCTTCTACTCCCGTTCATCACCAAGTTACCGCGCCTTTTACGTCTGGAGCCAGAACAACTTTTTCAATACCTAAAAAAGCTTCTACTAACCAGTCGTCTGATGATAAAGTCATCTCCGCAGTGACAACTGTAGACATAGGCGACGGAGGTAGCAGCCATTAAAGTCAGGTAATATCGTGTATATATTTTTTATAAGAACGTATGTAGTATTTCTTTTGTGTTAAATATTTTTTGTAACGATAGGTAGCTAATAAATTAAATGCGGTTAACTCTGTAGTTGTTGTGTTTTGTCATTACCTTTTCCTTAATTTCGGACAACCGTTACCTAGGTAACGAATTAATTTGATTTCTATTAATGTTTACGGGAAATCAATTTTCTTCTGGCGCTTTGTTTGTTAGCGCTCGATTTTTCAAGAACTAATTAACAGAGATTTCTGTATAATAGTTTTACTAGATTTTGCTATTGTTTTACTATTGGCCTATATCAGTGAATACCAGAGGTTCTGAAACTGGTGTGCGTGTACGCTAAGGGGGTATGAGAAGCTTGTGAAGGGGGCAGGGGAGCATTTGGTAATTAATGGTATTTTCCTATTTAAATATTATAACAGAAGTACTGTTAACGGGAAAAAAATGTTGTTGGTTGTTGTGAGAAAACGGTGAGTCTTGTTCTCAACCAGATCTAAATCAAGATACAAGAGAGGCTGATAATGCGAGTATCTTTTTCAAAAACTGAACCAAGCATAAAACAGTTGGTTTAAAAGAAACAGAATCAGTGGTCTCACTAATTTTTATGTCTGTGTACTGATAAACATTTAACAAGTTTACGATACCAAACATGATGCTTTGAAGTTGTCTTTATGAAATAGTATTGTTTTTATTTTTATTTTCTTTCAGACACAGGCACGATAAACTTATTGTCTTTATTTCCTCTCGTAATGAATAGAGATAGGGAAAGGTTTCCGTTTAGCTAATGGGAGGGACGAAAAAGGTTTGGAAACCCATGAAATAGAAATTAAGCACAAGAACTTGTTCATAGATCAGCACTCGAAGATAGTGAAAGGTTTGTCTAAGTCAATAATTAATTTAACTAAAAAACAAATGTATAACTTTACATAAGTACTGTCATTATTGCTCGACAACAGTGACATGGATTTTACCTGTAGCCATAAATCTAACTAAAATAACCGCTTTCACATTCGTGCATATTCTTTCTTATGAAATTCAAGTCACTAGAAAATAAAATTAAAATACTTAATACTTAGACTTGATTTGACTTGACTTTGGATTCACTGTCATTGAGAGTCAGTTCTTGGTGACCTTGATGCCATTATGTGGTACTGCGCAGTTTGTATAAGCTGTTTTGGGCTGCCATCAAGTGTATTGTCTATGGATGGATTGTGTTGTAGGAGTTGTCTCATTCCGTGGAGTGCAGGCCACTGTAGTAGATGGTGTTCTACTGTCTCTACTTAGAAACTTAGATCACAACTGGGAATACGATATGTTATGGCAGGCAAAACGTATCGTGTAGAGTCTGCAATACAAAAAGGGAGCATTCTCTTATCAAATGTAAAACATGTGAATAAAATGTAAAATATATGAACAACACATGGTTTTACAATACGAACGTGTTTACAGTCATGTCACTTTCCTAGTACTGTAACACAGATGAACAAGGCCGTACACAAAGTATAATATCTATCGTCAAGCTGTTTATAACAACAAAAGAAAAGTAATACATGAAATGTACACGTTTAACATGACTACGAATGTCTGCGAATAGATTTTCAAATTAAGACATAAACATGTAATGATTTTTTGAGAAAGCTGATTAACGCAAATGAAGAGGTATATGACTCTGAACTCGTGGGCCATGCGCCAACCGTGCTATGACAATTTCAAAACAGCATTCTGTCTTTAGTTGGATCTGGGTGCTCTGCCGATATGGCATAATCAATGTGATTGGAGTGAATTTTTGTGAAGGGCCAAATTAAAGTATGGGCTAGAGCAACCCTACAATTCCTTATTATATGGTGGACATGTGCACCACACTGGCCCAAATATTATAAACTTTGCAATGAGGTCTACTAATTTTACTCTTCTTACACGGAAAACTCTAGGAATGATATCAAGTCTGTTGATATATGATTGACCCGGAAGATGCTCATCTTGATTTTCCTTCCACTTAGCGTTGAAAGTGAATGTAGTAAATAGATCAGGGTGACTGTACTAATGTACATAGTTCATGGCGTCTTGTGTCCTTTCATGCATGTAGCCCTTGGGATGCTTGTGAAATTAGGAAGAACACATAAATGGCCAACGTCTCTTCTAGAAAATTATTATTGATATCATCTCACAAGTGTGTATGAGAGTCAGCTCTATGCTCTTTGTGATGGGTCCTTATGTATCTCAGTCTCTCTGACTCTTTCTTGGCACACATATTAACGGCCAATTGCTGGAAATGTTTACAATGTGTACTTATTTCTAGCTTCTATGAAGACGGTTAAAAAATTCATAGCGAACTACGAAATGATAAGTTTAATAGTCAAAGCAAGAGACTGTATGTCTATATTTCGTGACTGATTAGGTGAATTTCAAAGTGATAACCTTTATATCCATTTATAAACAGCAAAAGTTTATTGTTATTTTTTATAAGAATCGTCATCACTCCACCCTGGGCAAACTCATAGGTGGTCATACTACTTCAACAAATGTCAGTCTACGTCAACAAATGTCAGTCTACTTCTGCAAATGTCGAAGACTATCAATGCTTAATGTCCTTGTTGCTTCCTGGATTCATCCTGTCATACGTCCGTCCGTGCTAGTCTTTTGTTGATGCCGAATTCCAGCAATCTCAGCTTTGTTGATTCATCATTTGCGGTGTGGTTCTCTTATAGGCGATCATTAATTGTCCTAAGTATGTGCAAGTGCTTCATTGACTATAAGAAGGCTTTTGACTGTCCATCATGAGAAAATAACTGAATGCCTCGAAGACATAGGTATTGATGGAAAAGATATAAGATACTCAGTAACCTTTATTGGGAGCAAACTGTCACAATAAGATCTGGAAGGAATTATTCACCATACATAGACATAAAAAGAGGTGTCAGACAAGATTGTGTGCTGTCCCCCTGCCTATTTAATCTGTACACCTAAATTTTTTATTTAAACAGATACAGGAAATACCAGGACTGAACATCAGTGAAAGGTCAATAAACAACCTTAGATATGCAGATGATGCCGTGTTGTTAGCGGAAAACGAACAGGAGGAACACGAACTAGTGAAGCAAGTGAACAGTATAAGTCATGAACATGGACGACATTAATATTGAGAAAAGAAAAACTATGATAATTAGCAAAACAGACGATAAGCCCACATTAAAGATAAGCGTAAATGGGAAAATCCTGGAACAAGTCAAGAGCTACGTATATCTTGGTAATATAATAACAGAAGATGGCAAATGTGAAACAGAAATCAAGAAGAGAATAGGAATGGCCAAAGCTACATTCAACAAAATGAAACATATACTGACATCCAAACAGTTATCTCACAAATTAAAACGGAGAATCATAAAGTGTTACATACATTCTGCATTTCTGAATGGTGTAGAAACATAGACGAATAAGCATTAGGAAGAAAGAATTGAGGCACTTGAAATGTGGATATATAAAAGAATGGGGCGTATCTCATGGAAGGAGAACAAATAAGGAAGTCCTAGAAAATCTAGGTATGAAAAGAGAACTAATGAGTGAAGTTCGGCAGCTAAAATACTTTGGCCACATAAAAAGGCATAACACCTTGCAGAAGACCATAAAAGAAGGGAGAGTTGAAGGCAAACGTGCAAGGGGAAGACAGCGCTATAAGTGGGAAGATAACATCAAGAGATGGACAGGAAAGAGTCTATCAGAGTGCACCACCAAGACAAGAGACATAAGACGTTGAAGATTTATTACAGCCAACCTTCGTTGTGGAGATGGCAGCTGATGATGAAGATGAATTGTCTTTACTGTGTCTTCCTTATCCATATCCAATGTCACCACTTTTGTTGCTCTCAAAGTTAGTCCGTCAGCTCCCTCATTACCGCGTAACTCTGCATGATCAGGGCAGTAGATACACATCAGTTCCTGAAGATTCGAGCCTTCTACTGTTTTATCATTTATCAGTTGATACATTTTCATACTGCTTTCCCATTGCACTGAACTCTGCACTCAATGCCAAGGCTGATGATGACTTGCTGGTAGTTTGTCTGGTTCTCACCTGACTTACTCTACTCTTCCCACTTTGATATATTCTAAACTGGTCACTGGCCCAATCGTCGCCTTCGTCCATAGACTTTTGCCAGGGCCATCGCATGACTAGATTTGATCGACATCAATCCAAGCATGTAGTGCATAGTCACACTTTAGCAAACAGCCTAAAACAATGAGCATCCCTTCATTTTGAATCCGTTCCAGTGTTCACATTGTGGCAGCGTGAGTATTCCCAACTCGTACTCGATTACTGAGATGACTAGTTGACGATACAGAAGAAACATCAATGGGTGATTAGGGCATCATATGATCTATAGGGTTCACTGATATGCTTGACATTATTATCTATGTATTTTATGGCAATGTCCGTTTTGCCAAACTACTCTCCACACACGTTTACAGCAACATCGTTGCATTCCGTGGCATTAAAACGGCATGATGGCCTCTTCTAAGCACCAATGATTGCTTGAAATTCCAGTGCAGCTGCGTTCTCCAAAACGAACGTGAAAGATTTTGTGTAGCTATTCGTTGAATGTACTATTTTCTGCAGCTTTATAATGTGGTCAAAGCTTGTTCCATTGACAACTTAAAACCACACCATTAGATTTTTCTTAAAACATTACCCATGCTAGATACCTTTGGAGCCCACTAGAAAGTTTACGCTGTCAGACAGACGGTAGACAGACGTACTTTGAGCCATATTTATATATAACCCTTTTAAAGAAGTTAAGGACCAGTAGGTAAAAATGACCCAAAAATAATAAAAATTATAAAAATTATATTTCATAAGCAATTAATCTGATATTGATTTTTCTCGAACGACGAACATTCAACACGTGCGGCATGGGCCACCAGCATAACGTGTGGCTAGTGTTCAGCTCAGCAAGTAAGCTGAAAAAATGCTTCTGAGACGCCAAAATGTGGGTGTTTTTAATGATGTCTGAGCATGAAAAAAATACATGCTATTCCAAAAATGCGTGATGCATGTGAGAGACTATAGTGTTGGTCTTGAGCTTGTGATAAACGAGCGCAAAGGCATTATTGCTCCATCTTTTCCTACATTTTTCATATTGTATTTTCTCCGACATTTGCTCTTTCATCTCATATTTGCGACCCAGATTTGCTATTTCATTGTTGTGATTACTCGCGACCGGTATCTAGAGAACCACATTTGCTCTTTCATCGGCGGAAATAAAGTCCTTTGATTGAGTCCACATGCCTGACATTATCGTTTGAAACCCACATTGTATCGAGATAAATCTGGTAAAAACACATCTGGGCATGCTGTAATTTCTGTGACACCACATTGGACGCCCAGATTCACCAGGGGAAAACGTCTCATGCTGTAATGGTGTATCTTGGGTCGGCCGCGGTTCAGACAAGCGTTGATTTACCACATTGGACGCCCACCTTGGCCAGGTGAACAATAAACAATCAGAGGTCAAACTACACCCACGTTTGGACTGACAGGGGAAAAGAGCGATCCTGTGAATGAGGGACCAGAGGGGCCATTAATAATTGGTTGGTATGAGCTGTACAAGAAACCCATATTGGGCATGCAGAAATATAATCTACGGCGTAGCTTGTTCTAGGAAGGAGTCCAGTTTTTACCTTGTGAGGAAGAGATTAAACCCAAAAACGCATAGCCTAATACACGTGTTTATTCAGAGTGGATGATAATTCAGTTCTGTGATTAATTGTGTTCTTAAAGGATTTTGCGAAGGGAAAAGAAGGTTAGTAGATCTTATACTTATTAATACATTTTCTTATTTTTGTTTATTTTAACCTCACAGCTAAAATGTGCGAAAGATAAAGTTTCAAATAATTCTTGGCATAACTGATTAATAAAATCAGAAGATTTTCCTAGAAGATGATAGGATGATAGGAGGTAATTAATAGTTCATATTTCACCTTTATCATCATCACAGTCTCCCATGCGCACACACTCTCATGCACAAGATATTTAACATCATTAGAATTGAACTCAGAGAGAGAGAGAGAGATGAATAATGAGCAGTAGTTTAAATGCAAGTCAACCAGTGATGTTAAATGGTTACGGGCTGAGATGATTATATATATATATATATATATATATATATATATGTATATATATATGTATATATATACATATACATATATATATATATATATATATACATATATATATATATATACATATATACACATATACATATATACATATACATATATATATACATATATATATACATATATACATATATACACATATACATATATACATATACATATATACATATATATATACATATATATATACATATATACATATATACATATATACATATATACATATACATATATATGTATATATATATATGTATATACATATATATATATATATATACATATATATATATATATATACATATATATATATATACATATATACATATACATATATACATATATATATATACATATACATATATTTATATATATATATATATATATAAATATATATATATATATATATATATATATATATACATATATACATATATACATATATACATATATACATATATATATATTCTAATTCATTAAGTGTAAATGACTAGCGCTTATTTCACGGGTTATTAAAAACGATAAGATAAGCTATTCACTTGTGGTTTCTAATCTAATTTTATAACCGAGTGGATAATAAATTATACATTTACGCGGGTTAGGATTCAATACTGATATTGTGGTTAAATGTTTTTGTATTTTCTTCCAACTCCGTCTATGCCGGTCCCAAGCCCGGATGAAAAAGGAGGAGGGCGGCCTGCATGGAGGCCGTAAGGAGGCAGCCCCTCCACCATGCAAAGGCACAACAGGCCAATCACCTGTTTGCTTTAAACTATGATTACGAGCAATATAAGAGAGAAAACCTGACTGATTCTAAAGGCGACGAACTGGAACGGACTACGGACTACGACTTATGGAACTTGGAACACAAGAAGTATAAATGGGAAAGAAGAGGAGCTGATGGAAGAGATGAGGAAAGCAAAATTAGAAATCCTGGCTATTACCGAAACAAAGAAAAAGGGACAAGGAGTCATGGATCTCGATGGCAACACGCGGTTATACAGTGGTGTACCCACATCTGAAAGAGCTAAAGGGGGCGTGGGTTGCATTGTGGCCAAAAACCAGAAAGATAGTATCAAGGAATGGAACTTTGTCTCGGAGCGCATTATGGTTGTAAAACTAAAAGAAGGAGAAACCATAGTCAACATGGTCATAGTGTATGGGCCAAATGAGGATGAGAGAGCAGAGGTCAAGCAGGAATTCTTCGAGCTGCTTCAAAGGACAGTGGATGACTGCCTAGATGAAGTTATCATGCTCGGAGATTTTAATGCCAGAGTTGGAAATGACCATGCTAGATGGGGTGGAGTTATCGGAAGATATGGAGAAGATACTCTCAATGACAATGGAAAGCGACTCCTTAGATTCTGCAGTGAGCAGAATCTGATCATCACAAACACAAAGTTCCCCCATAAGCGCATACATGCATACACTAGATGTGAACCAACCAAGAATGAGAAGTCAGTGATCGACTATGCCATTGTTAGGAGAAGCTCATTCAAATATGTCCGGGATGCTAGAGTCTGGGGGGGGGGGGGGCAGAGATTAGAAGTGATCACTACCTGCTAACAATCAAAAGAACAACTGAAAGAGTTGCTCAGCCTAGGAACTGCCCAACATCACGCAAGAAACCAAGTAAACGAGCGGGAGAAATGAGCATTAGGACCTACAAGCTGAAAGAGCCAGAAATTAAGACCAGATATCAGGGGCTTATTGCTGCAGCGGTGAGCAACACAGACGAATGACCTGATGACTTGGAAACCCTCTGGAATAAATTCAAGGATATCATAAAGACAGCTGCAGCAGAAGCATTCGGTGAAGTCCGACTTGGGAACAAGAGAAAGAGGACACCTTGGTGGACAGAGGAAGTCAAAGAGAAAATAAGAGAGAACAAAATGGCATTGAAACAATACTTAGGAGCTAAAAACACAACAGGACAGATGGAAAAATATAGAGAATATGTGACACTCAGAACAGAAGCAAAGAACAAAGTGCTAGCAGCAAAACAGAAGTCCTGGGAAGAATTTGGAGAAAAGCTAGAAAAAGATGCACAAGAAAACCAGAAATTTTTCTATAAGACCCTAAAGAACATGAGAAACGAAAAACAATGCCCTCTCAAATTTATAAAGGACAAGCAAGGCACATTGCTTACTGCCCCGAAGGAAGTAATGGAAAGATGGAAAGAATATTTCTCAGAACTCCTGGATGGTGAGCATGGTGAAGCATCAGAAATGATAACCACTAGCACAGAAGAGAAAACCAATGATGGTGAAGATGACATAAAGATGGAAGAACTGAAGGCAGCACTGGAGAAAATCAAGATGGGCAAAGCAGCAGGGCATGATGGTATAACACCAGAAATGGTTAAGTACATGGGAGCATCAGGCGACCTATTAAACTTAAGGGTTCTACGGGCAGCGTGGTACAACAAGACCATACCAAAGGATTGGAAGATTGCCATCATAACACCAATTTTCAAAAAGGGTGACAATCGACAGTATGGAAACCATAGAGGCATATCCCTTCTCAGTGTCCCTGGTAAAATCTACTCTAGAATCCTAGAGCAGAGACTCCGACGCCTAGCTGAGCCACAACTGGATGAGGTCCAGTGCGGATTCCGAGTGAACCGAAGTACTCAAGACCTAATCTTCACACTCAGACAGCTGAGTGAAAAGGCCCTTGAGTATAAGAGTGAGATCCATCTTTGTTTCATAGATCTGGAAAAGACGTTTGACAGGGTCCCCTGGAGCAAACTTTGGGATTGTTTGGCAAGGAAGAACATTCCAGCACCTCTGATTCATGCTATATAGAGCTTCTACAAGTCTTGCAGAAATTACTGCGGACAGCAAACCGTAAGTCAGAAGAGTTCAGGACCACCACTGGTGTAAGACAAGGTGATATCTTGTCACCTTACCTTTTCATACTCCTCGTGGACGATGTCATTAAGGCATGTAAGGAGAGAACAAGAAAGTATGCAGTGGGGTACTGGAAGATGAGACAGGTCTGTATTTCGGAGCTGGCATTTGCTGATGATGTTGCCCTGATTGCTAAATCAGAGGCACATCCCCAATTCAACCTGCAAGTCTGGAAGGAAGAGCTGGAGAAGAGAGGAATGGTCATAAGCAGCTCTAAAACAAAATCCATGGTGATATCACGAGAAGAAAGAAGACATCAGGTTAAGCTGGGAGAACAGGTCCTGGAGCAGGTAGACCACTTTAAATACCTCGGAGCTAGTATTGACCGAAAGGGAGGCATCAAAGAAGAGTTGGCCACTCGAAAAGCAGCAGCTGGGAGACTTTTTCAGTCCATAAATCGAGGATTCCTCAGCAAGAGAGAGGTTGGTAAGAAAACGAAGATGGCTGTATACCGCTCCACCTATGTCCCAGTCTTGACATATGGATGCGAGTCATGGGCAATGACTACAACCCACAAAAGCAAGATCCAAACCTCAGAAATGAGGTATCTGAGGAAGGTGGTCGAAGTAACAAGAAGAGACATGGTACGCAACCAGACGATACGTCAAGGCCTTAAATCCCACCCCCTGCTGACCCAAGTAGAACAGTCCCAACTAAGATGGTTTGGCCATGTCTGCAGAATGGGAGAAGATTGGCTACCACGACAAGCATGGGAAACAAAGAACCAAGGATCCAGACCCCCCAGGACGACCCAGAGTCCGCTAGGAGGACAACATTAGACAATCTTTGAAGGACCGAGGACTAGAATGGAGCCATGCCAGGAGGAAGACAGCCGATAGGATAGTCTGGCGCTCTCTCTTCCAAACCTCTACACCTCACGGTAGAAGGGGAACGACTAAGTAAGTAAGTATTTTCTTCCTAAATCCAGTACGGATCACAAACCAAACCTACCAGCGGTCTAAATCTGAGAAAACGGGTCTAAGTCTAAGTCCAATAGTACAAAAGAAAAACATTCTTATGTGAATATCGGGTCTTCGATGTTGACCTGTTTGGCCCTCTTGTTTTACCCAGAGAGAGAGAGAGAGAGAGAGAGAGAGAGAGAGAGAGAGAGAGAGAGAGAGAGAGAGAGCGAGAGAGAGAGAGTACCAACAAAAGACAATAAGAATTAATTTAACTGGACATATAGCTACCCAGATTTCTTTCCCATTTTCATTTACATTCAGCCCGCTGTGGCGAAAATATCAAACTTAACACTACCCGACTACCGACCACTGTGTTGTGGTGGGGATTAATCCAGAGAGATTTACACACCTGACATTTCTTTAACTATCAGAATTTCAAGCTACTGTACACTGTGAACACTAGATCTCTTAAGTATTTTCCTACCTGGACTAATTGATGTGACATAAACAGATCCAAGTAACAGTAACAAAGTAAGCGTTCCCCAATAAGAGGATTAATCAGTCTTTGGAGGAACTGGGGCATATTTTGCCAAAACCCAACACTGGATTTGTTGTATGTACCGGGGAGATATGTTCCAGACGTTGCAAATCAGCAATTAGGTAAGCGAGACTGGATGTGGCCACAGGGTGTCAGAATTGAGAGATAGTGGAGTGAATAATTCTTCTGATATATAATCATTGTACTCACTTTGTTTTTCCTTTCTTCCATTTTTTTTTTTTTCGTTTTGCTAATACTGGTATTTTCAGGATATATTAATTTGAAACTCTGTTCTTTTCAGTATAGGCAAATTCCAGACCATAGCGCAAATCTTTTTACCTTTCGGGGTTAATTAACTTCTTCTTGCGGGATCTTGTCTCAACAGAGGGGATTGCACTTATGGGTTTATTCTTTTAATTTATGTAAACTATGATTTTTTATTGCTATTGATATTGGATTTTGTGAAGTTTTTTTTTTTAATGATAATAAACTTAACAATGTTGGTCAGCTCGGCCCAATATCTCTACTCCATTTACTATAGTTTTCACGTTTGTGCGTCTGATTGTCGTCACTTATCTGTGTGTGTGTATGTGAGTGGCTATAGTGTATATGTTAATATATACGGAAGGGAAAACTGTCTGATAAACAAATTACAGTCGTAAAGATAGGCTGGAATAGAGTATCTTCTCAATCCAGGGACAGATTCTACCTTTCCCCATTCACTCGTGAAATCTATTTCTTTACCTTATCTCTCACTGAGTTACCACCTTTTTCAGTTCTATTCAGACGGGTCCAGAATCTATCTTAAATACCTATCAAAATCTACGACAATGAAGAAGCGTGTTCAGACATGTCTTGAGGCCCGTGGTGGACATTTCCAACATCTGCTGAGAAACTGCTGCGTAGTACTGCAACGTTGCACGAGGTACTTTACAGCACATTAACTTTTAGGACACCCTGTATATATATATATATATATATATATATATATATATATATATATATATATATATATATATATATATATATATATATATATATATATATATATATATATATATATATATATATACATACATACACACACACACACACACACATATATATATATTTTTTTTAAATTTTTTTTTTTTCTTAACCAGCGGCACTTGGGCTTTCACCCCTTCGGCCCAATGACATGTCATTGCGAGGCTGGGGAACCTGAGGACTTTCCTTCCAACCCGGTCAGGAGCTTCGCTCCTTCCCATCCACAGAGGGTTTATCACAGGAGCCGTTCAGGCTATTCAGTCAAATTTCCGGCCGTAAACATTTCTTCAAACGCTGACGCCCGGGTTTGAACCATGAACACCTGGTCGCCAGTACAACGCCGAAGCCATTACACCAGCGCGGCTCCCTCCATATATATATATATATATATATATATATATATATATATATATATATATATATATATATATATATATATATATATATATATATATATATATATATATATATATATATATATATATATATATATATAATTTCATTACTTATTATTAGTCTTAAGATTGAAAAAAAAATTTTTTTTATTTAACATACACATATAAACAGGCCTATATCTTCTCGTTACAGCGATTACAAACACATTACGCTGTGAAATCAGAACTACTTTATTTGAGGAAAACACAATGGCTTCAAAACAGCACATGTCAATTATGCGAGCACTTCTCATAGCTGAGTGCGTTTCTCTGTTGTTTGCAATTATCATTGCGAATTCTTACTCGTTGCCTGTCGTAGAGAAGGGTGTGGAGGAATTTAGCGACTATGAATATCGGGTTATGAGGGATTCTGACAGTTCTCGGACATTGCGAGCAGATGATCCTCCAGGTAGTAACATGTTTGTCTTTGTCTTGTGTTGCTAATAGATTTTGTGTTTAATTTTTTTTCTTCTGCCCACACTTTTAGATGTCGACTTGAATAAGTCTAAAGAAAGCGGTGGTCAGTTTAAGGTTGTTAGTATTCACACAGAGTTTGTTCAGGAGTGGTACTGGTAACGACCATGTGTGCTTTCTGCTCTTCATATATTTGGTACCTTTGCAGCAAATGTTAAGCTGTAATTTACTTGTGGCACGACTAAACTTAATAGATAGTTAATATCCAGCTTGTTGAATTAATAGTATCCCAATCTGTTGTAGACTGTGAGGATCATGAAGATTATCATTTGTTCACTTCTGTTCAGCTGGTAACATGCATAATTTCTGCTGGTGTCTTGGAGGCTCTGCTTCCAACTTGTTCCTATATCTGCTTATGATAAAACTATTGACCTCTGCTCTTCATAAGGTATGCTTGCTTTAGGCTGAGGTAGCTGTCCACTCTCTTTTGCCAAAGCCATCAGCCTCTTAATTGCCAGAAATGTTGCAATGTGATGGGATCCATGGAATCACAACTCTTTTGAATCACTGACTTTGTAAGTAGAGAATTGCTTTTAGATCACTTAGAATTCATTAGCGCTGTAATTACTGATAACACATCGTTTGATAAAGCTAAATGTCTCCCAGTGCTTTCCTCTGCCATAAGGACATCTGCAGCAGTTTTCAGTGTCTCTGCTTCTGCTCTAAAGTTACTATCATTATCCTACCAGCATTGTTCCATGTATAAGTGTAGTCTAATGGTCACGTGCTTAGATTTTTCTCATCTGTGTTACTCTCTTCATCTCTTGTCAGATGTATTATCAATCATTACCAGGTGTCCTTCAGTCCTCACTTTCATGTTGGTGTGGAACAAAATGTAAGGCAGATAACAATCTAAAAGGAAGACATGTATATTAATAATTCTTACATTCCAATGTGTACATGCAAAGTATTGCGAGAGTTAACAATTTCAGCACCAAGGTATTTCTCAGACTACAGGTAAACAGAACCTGTGCCGTGTGATGGTTTCATCTTAAAGACCGTTCTCTTACCGTCTTATTCAGATTAACCTAATCTGACCTTTTTGGATGGAAAGATCTCCATTGCAAGGGCCATAGTAGCGGTGTCCATTAGAAGCTGTATGGATTAAATTGTAACTGCCAACAATTTTCTGGCCAAAAACAGTAAATTCTATATAAGGAGTCCTGACTATGTCAATGAATCTTAAAATGTAATAAATTAGAAGAAAAAAAACAATTCAACATAACAATTCCACCGGTACAATGCTTTTGAAATAAAATCGTACGTTTTATGTCTCTTTATTTTCGTGGTCTCTCTCGCTCTCTTTTCTCTCTCTATATATATATATCTCTCTCTTTTTCTCTCTTTCTTTGTGAAATGATTTTGAAGAACAGCGTCAGGAAAGAGTTATGTTTTTCTGAGTCAGGTGACCGCAAGTAGGAGTGCACCAGAATAATCTCTCTAGGTTACAGGTGTCAACACGTTGCACAATTCTTATTGTCTTTCTTCTGTTTTAACATTTAAAAGGAATAATTATCCTTTATTCCATAGAACATAATGATTTATCTTCTGAATAATTTTCCTTTATTCCATAGAACATAATGATTTATCTTCTGAATAATTATCCTTTATTCGATAGAACATAATGATTTATCTTCTGCTTTAAAATGTTGCGTGAGGTTTAGTACAAGCTAGTTTTCAATCATATTAGTCTTCAAGTTTTTCAAACGAGCCTTATGTTAACGAATAACCCGGCACTCCCGTGTTGAAACTTAAAAGAACTGTGAATCCAGATTTTATTTCCTTTATATCTCTGGGTGTCTCAGTTTACGGGAGGCATGAAGACAACACATAAAAAAAGAAACGATTGCATTCTGTCGTGAGTTGAATCACTTTCTAGTCTTTAGGACCGCCTCTCTCTCATCGTTGATTATATCTCGTCCATATTACTTCTAACTAGCCTCTACGAATACAATTCTTGGCCACTGCAGCGTCACTCTTAAATTAGACAGCTGTAGCCCACCCTCCATTACGTGTTTTGCTTCGGTTACACATAGAAGTCTTCGAAACTTGTTATGCTGGGAGCGGCGATCTTCTAAATATCTTTAACTCAGAGAACAGAAGATACAAGCGAGGCGACATGCCTTTTGAAGTGATGTTTCTCTCGCAGCCCTTTGAGATTGGGATCACCGCTAGTCTTCACTGGTCCTCTGTACGAGAACCCTTTCATCTCTGGTCGGAGAGGAGAAAACACCCTAAAATCCTTGTCCCCTTGTCTGTCTTACCGCTTGTCTTCCGGGTGTTCGCAAAATGTGAAGCGACTTGCGGTAGAACCTGGCAATTTAATCTGGACTCAAGCAGTATTAGTTGCTTGTTGTTTCAGAAGTGACAAAGGATCTACTATCTGCAGAATGAAATTTGTGCTGTTACGCCTGATACCAGATGCATTTTAAAATGGAATAATCTTCGTAATATCGGTAAGCACACTTAGTTATAAATTAGCCACACTAGCTTTTAAATTTTAAAATAAACCCGAGTTACATTTCTAAACTTGATTTTCCTATGATGGTTTCTCTTCTTCTTCTTCCGTCCTTAGCCACTGACCGTCAAAGCAGTCAGTGGCCATTACGCCTAGTGGCGTCTTAGGGCAACAGCAGATAGGTTTTCTTTGCCATTATTTCCCATCACGCTTATTGGCGTCTTTAGGGCAACGGCAAATCAATCCATTTGCTGTTGTTTCCGTAATCGAAGTGACTGGCAAACGGGTGATCAGCCCGTTGGTCTATGATGGTTTAATGTAATACAAATAAAATTGTCACCAGCCAAAAATCACTTTATGTTCATTTTTTTCAAAGGACAGAGTGTGTGCGGTTACGTTAATTAATCTGATTTGCTACTAACTGGTTATTTACACATAACTTCCTGAAAAGTATGTATATATTTCATTATATAGCTATTGATTTTAATGATTATCTTACCAGCCAGATTTATGTTGTTAACTTGATGGGCATATTACATTTTTGGGCTATGGTAAACCCAGATGTGGGATAATTTACTGTGGGGAGTAATGAATTCTTGAGGATTAATACTCGGGACATTGTTTTATGGCTCCTTCCCACAGAGAGACCACTATGTGCCTTTATAAATATTTTGCTGGGTTCGCCCAGAGACATTTAGATTAACACACTTATTAAATATTGGCAAACAAGGGCGTGAGCCCAAAACTTGTATGTATATTTACATTCTTGACCCATTCGTGAGGTCATATACAGTATACTTCATCCCCCTTCCCCCCGAAATAACTGTTAAGCCCGCAGAGTGTTTACTTTCATCGTGAACTCAGCCAGCGAGTTCCGATCGATAAAGGGCAGGGCATATGGACCGTGGCGGTTTGCGCCTGTGTCTAGATCTCTGAGAGGGAGGATAGTGGGTGTGTTGTTATGTGAAGTTTCGATTGTTGTCAGCATTGCGTTGTGTATAAACCTGTTTTCTTTCTTCTCTCTCTCTCTCTCTCTCTCTCTCTCTCTCTCTCTCTCTCTCTCTCTCTCCTTCCTCTTCTTTACCATTTATTATGCATGTAGGCACATCTGGAGTCATCCTTATACGACCACCAGATAAGCACAATGCTATAGTATACAGATGTGATTTTGAACCTCTATCTGTGAGGCTAATGCTTGAAATCATCCCTGCTGTGAAACATGTTGAGAACCCATCATTGCATTGCACACTAAATCTCGAGGAGTTACATGAGCTCAGACGTAACACTGGCTTGTTACCTGGTTGACTGCATGCAGGAGGATCTCACAATTGTCCCATGATGAACAAAGGAAGATGATAAGTGGCTCTGCACAGGACGTGACTGTGACGGTATTGCCTCCCCAGCTTTGCAGTAGTGGTCCAACAGTGGCCACAACTCAAAAGCATGTAATAAGGGCATCAAAGGTGTCTACCTTTGCACACGATTACTCTTGGCAGAGATGTAGATAGAAGGGTAATGGAACTTCTATCACAAAGGGAGTTTTTACAAGATATTCAGATAAGCGAAAACAATGCTGCTTTCGCTGAGCACGTTAATTCTAGAATCTGCCGACCACTTTTGTGAAGAATTAAGCTATGATTAGTTTTAGCTCGTTAACCTCCATACCTCTGATTTACTCAGTCGAATTCTTATTATTCCGGATTATCTCTGTTTAGAGTGTGTGTAGTAAATTGACTGAGACAAACATGCAGTAACTTTACAATAATTAAATCGAAGTTAAATTTGTAAAATTACAAATAACACAATTTAATAATCACTTAAGTTTTAAAAAAAAAAGTTTTAACAGTTTGAAAATAATTTTAATAGTTTAGAAGAAAAGTTTCATCACTGATTTATAGTAGAGTCGATGGTAAAAAGTTCACTTTGGCAGCGTATATTTTGCACTTAGCTGCCACTAGTAGTTCTGCTCCCGCTGGTGGGTTTTTTAACACTACTCACGCTCGTCGCTGGTCAAGGTTGTCAGGTGTAGCTCGTTTCCCAGAAATGTCAAGGAGAGTCTACAAAGTTGGTCCCTCGTCTTAAAGCGTAGGCCTCTTGTCTCTTCTTGTTCCAGAGACAGTACTTTCCGCTTGTATCACCAATAAATATGATAAAGAATAGAAACGAAACGCTCTTCTGAGTATTACGTTTCCCGACACTTATGTGTCCCCTTTCTTCTATTCTAACATCCCATTTATCTCAGAATTTACCCTAGATGAGAATTAAATTTAATCCCTCGGGATAAAACTTTCTTTACATTTAAACTGGATAGCTTTAGCTTTACTTACTTACTTACTTACTTAGTCGTTCCCCTTCTACCGTGAGGTGTAGAGGTTTGGAAGAGAGAGCGCCAGACTATTCTATCGGCTGTCTTCCTCCTGGCCTGGTTCCATTCTAGTCCTCGGTCCTTCAAAGATTGTCTAATGTTGTCCTCCCAGCGGACTCTGGGTCGTCCTCGGGGTCTGGATCCTTGGCTCTTTGTTTCCCATGCTTGTCGTGGTAGCCGATCTTCTCCCATTCTGCAGACATGGCCAAACCATTTAAATGAAAAGATTAATATGACAGATAGAATTTGTTTACATTTACATTTCCACTGATTGAAAAGTGTTCACAATATAAAATGAATATGTTTTCATTTATGTTTACACTGATTTGAAAAGTTTTAAACTTCCATTACTTTTAAAGTGCATATGTTAATATCGACATTCACACTGGTTGGAAAGGTAAGAATGTTTATTATTTCTGCCATCTTTTCCTCCCTGCTCCATATGGAACCTGGGACTCTTTATGTGTTTAGTTCTCTTTAAGAAACTAGCAATAAACCAACCACCAGTCCTTGCAGGGGTGGTTCGTGAATCATCATTCTATTCGCCTAGGTTGCCAGCCTCAAATAACTAGGACATCCACTACGGATCTTCACTTATTAAAATTCACATGGCCATATACATATATATGTTAGTTCACATATTAGTAATAAAACATAGAATGTAAAATCACAACGTACGCCAATCCTGGCTCAAAGACTTTTTGCTCAGATGAATAAAAGAGACTTGAATCGGCCTCTTACACGCGTCTGCGGTGTCGTTTCTTTAATAAGATAATTCCCTCCATGACTCCGTGTGTTTCACTTTCCTCAGATATTCCGGTATTCCTTATTTAAAATGTTAGAGATTTCCTGGGCTCAATTGTAAGTCCTGATGAATACCCCAATAAAAGCTGTCCGGTTTCATAAATAGAAATTCTGAAGTCTAACTACTGGCAAGTCTGGTGTCTTTGGCAGCGTGAATCTCACAATGAACTAGACTGATGAAGCGTCAGGTTATATTAACTGTCCAACCCCGCTCTGTTTGTTATGGAACTCAAATGATCAACCAATCTGATCTGAATATTTTGCATGACTCATCTAGTTCAAAATTTCAAACATTACTTTTCTGAAAATGGGCTGTAAACATCCGATTGCCTGGCAGACAAACTCACAGACACATCTGTAAACTGTGTTTCAGATGTAACAAATTATTACTTTATCAGAAAGTAATCTTTTTGTAACAAGGTGTACCGGAAACGATTATATCATGCTCGACTGTCCAGAATGTGTCGCACAGACGATTAATCTCTTATCTGTCGCGCATCCGGGCCTAATGTTAGCAAAGTTTTGCCGCAATCTGGCAAACGCGATGTATTATCTCCAACAAGGGGTGTCATATGTTTGAACAAACAAACTCTCTGCTACATAGCAAACAGAAAGAAAGTGGTGCCACTCGGAAAAAAATCGCAATGAAAGTTCAAAAATGTAACTGATTCTGCCATAGTGAAAGAGAGATCGGAAAGAGGACGCACCAAAATCCATCTTGTGACAGTGACAATTCCTTGGGACAGCCCACAACCATAGTACAGTATTTTAGCTCTGCATATTTGCAGAGCCCCTATGGATGGCGGGGAATGCACTGTATGCTGCACGCTTCTTCCTCCTAGCTTTGGACCAGATGCAGTGACCCTAGAAATGTCAACGAATGTATATTTAAATGATGTTTGGAATAAAGTTTAATCAAAATAAACAAAATGACGCTTTGAAAGGAAACAAGACCCCGAAAAAGTTTCTAATTGGGTATCAATACAAAAAAAGACGAACAGGAAGCAACTGAAAGAAGCCACTCCGCTAAGGAAGTGTGGCAGTTATCGTTGTATTATGAATTATATTTATATGGCAATGTCTGTCTAGGTTCGCTTACCTCTGTGGTTAGCTATGATATGCTGTATACCACAACAGTCACACACACACAGCACGTGATGCGATAACGCCATGGTAATTTTAATAGTGTTTATTTACATATGAAAGGATCATTGCTGTCTGCTCTGACCTCCACATTTGGTCCATCATAGAATATATAATATGTAAGTTTATTCTTTCTCCTCTCTCTCTCTCTCTCTCTCTCTCTCTCTCTCTCTCTCTCTCTCTCTCTCTCTCTCTCTCTCTCGTTCAGTATCGAATCCACACCTTCTGACCTTTTAACCATCAGTGATCATTCAGGTGCTATAGTCTCTATCTCCGCTCTCCTTGTCTACAAATTTCTTAGATTATTGTTATTTATATCCTCTCAGTGTTCAGGTTATCTTGATGGGACCGGACATCTCCGGGGGTGTTAATTTCCCTTGTCTCACTGAAGAATAGGACTACTGTCTAAATGAAATAAAGTTCACCCTACGTACCTTTTCCTTTCTGAATAATAACTAACTCACACCGTTTCTCCTTCTAGACAAGAATTCCCACTATTCAATATTTCGGGTTAATCATTACCCAAACTACTTCCTTGTCAATGAAATATTCATCACATAAACTACTTGAATACTGCCATTAACATGGCTGCCCGCGTATATGCGGCTTCCCTCTCTGGCTCACGTTTCTGGACTGCCCGTTAAGAAAGCATGCTTCACTAGATTATCTTTCACCTCTGTCTGCGCACCATTGTTTGCGCATCTCCTTTTTGTACTCTATCTGAACCTTCCCATTCATAATTCTCCTTATTCCTTTCCTTTGACTGTAAATCGTTCCCTAACTGCCACATTATCTCCCTTTCTCCCCTACAAATGAATTATTTATTCGTAGGAGAAAAAATTTATTTTAATGACTGTACCAGCCATTATTGTACTTAACTATGTATCAAAACAAAAACAATATCCTTAGCAATGTGCTGTTACAACCCTAGCTCAGCACATTACCAATTACTATTTGTGTCAAAGGACAATTTCCTTTTACACAACACAATTAAATTGTACTGAGAACATACATTCATCAACATCTCGTTCCCATTTACGACCACTCATCTTTGCTTTTTCTCCTATCTCCTCATATTACATGATTTCAAAAACATACTTCTGACATGTTATACATTCCACTTCCTTAGTGGTCTTCATTTTTTCTTTTTTTTTCATATCACTTAACATGTCATTATTTTCTTATGTTACAACATATTATCATACCAAAAAAACTGAGGAATTACTCTTATCCCGTCACTTTTCTTAAGTGACCTTTTCTCTTCACATTTATGACTGTTCTTAACCATTGTCTTTCTCACTCACATTCTGCCACAAAGTTTATTTCCTTTTACACATCCAGTCACTCCTATTGTCATACATGTAAATTCCTCATATCGTATTATCTTCTGTCACCACACACCTTGCGTGAACTGTCTGGCCTTCCTCTTCTCTCGTATAAAGCCAAACATGTCTTCTGTCATGTCTGTCTATATACATGGTTCATGATGGCGTGAGCCATTTACTATCATGGCAACACTGAATTGCCATCCTCCTATCCACCCTTTGCTAACTAGACTCCTGTCCTTGGTCTACTACGCGGAAATATTTTCAACTTCTTTGGTCTACCTATCTTAAACCGCGTTGTCGTTTTGACCTACTTGCGTATTTTTCTGCTGCTGACCTGTCACTTGACTTCCTTTTCCACAACACTGTCTCCCAGTGTTTGAATTTGTGTTATATATGTTCATTGTGGAAGATACTTACAATCTATGGTTTTCCAACAAAATATGTGAATATAATCAAAGCGCTATATGACAATGCAAGATGTTGTGTTAGAACAAATAAAGGGAATACAGAATGGTTTACAGTAGAAACAGGGGTGAAACAAGGCTGTATTATGTCACCACTACTTTTTGGAATAGCTATTGATTGGGTTATGAGAAACTATACCCACAATGAACAATTAGGTATAAAATGGACAAATGGAAAATTCCTGGGGGACCTGGATTTCGCAGATGATTTAGCATTCTTAAGTTCAACACCCAGACAATCCCAAGAAGCAGTAAATAATTTGTGTCATCTCTCGGTTAAAATAGGTCTCCAAATAAATGCTTCTAAAACTAAAGCTATGAACTTTTCTAACGAGACCTTTGATATCATCTTGAACGGGGAAAAACTACAGAAAGTTGAAAGTTTCAATTATTTAGGCAGTAAAATGACTCAGGATGGTGACACAACAAGAGAAATCCATACTAGAATTGCTTTGGCAGCTAGCGCCTTCAATAGATTATCTAACATTTGGAAATTACGATCATTGAATATACATACCAAGCTTCATCTGTTTAATTCAAATGTTATCTCAGTGTTAACATACGGCTGTGAGAGTTGGAAAATAACAAAATCATTGGAGAACAAGCTGAATACATTTGAGAACAAATGTCTTAGAAAACTCATGAATATCAGTTGGAAAGAATTCAAGACTAATCGACAAATAAGAGAAGACTCTAGGCAGAAATATGTCTCCGACTATATAAGGAAAAGACGATGGTCATATATCGGTCATGTCCTACGAATGCAAAACAACAGAATACCACTACAGGCGTTCACTTGGGTTCCTGAGGGTAAGAGGAAAAAAGGAAGACCAAAAGAAACACTCAGAAGAACAATAATAAGAGAAGGAAGAACGTTGGGCCTAAATAATGTGCAAGAGCTAAGAGGAGTGACGTCACAACGTACAACCTGGAGAGCACTGGTTTCTGCCTTATGCGCCGTGTTTGGTGCTTAAAGAATTTATTATTATTAATATTATTATATATGTTCGGTGAGGGTTATCCTCAATAGACTCACATGTGTAGTCCGATAAACACCGCACTTAACGTTT
This sequence comes from Oreohelix idahoensis, assembly GCA_024509875.1. NCBI lineage: Eukaryota > Metazoa > Mollusca > Gastropoda > Stylommatophora > Oreohelicidae > Oreohelix > Oreohelix idahoensis. The sequence goes on from JAMPIV010019630.1 coordinate 450,059, forward strand.
TATATGTTTTTCGTTCCCTTTCTGGAACTTCTCTTTGTGCTATCTCCTTTTTCCTTCTCCACAACACTGTCTTCCCATTCTAAATTTCTACTGTATATGTTCGGTGAGGGTTACCCTCCATAGACTCACATTTGTAGTCTGGCAAACGCCGCACTTAACGTTTTTATATGTTTTTCGTTCCCTCCCTGGAACGTTCTCAACACATTTGTTTTCTCTTCATGTATTACGGAGAAAAAAAAATGATTTCTCCCCACAGTCTGCATAAGACTCGGCCACTGCCGCAAAAATCTCTTTGCCATTTTCTCCATGGCTTCTCACTTCTACATAAGTTCCTTCTAGAACTATCTCTTCTATATGTCTGTGCCATCCTTCCTGTGGCTTCTCAATACTCCCGTCACTTCTCCGTGACTCTCAAATTTCCCATACTTATTTATCTAAGCGATTCTCTTGTGTTCGCCATCTCCCATGGCCCTTAATACCTCACCGTCCAATCTCTCAATTACTCCCTCTTAATTTCGCCATCTCTTATGGCTCTTCTTCTTCTCACATAATATCCTCGCCATTTTTCATGACCTTTATCCCTCATCTCCCCCTCTACTTCACTTACTCATGAACTCCACTATTTTCGCTATAGTGACTTCTTTGTCCCTATGCCTTTCCAACGAAATCTGTTTAGCAATATCTATATTTTCTTCTTCCTTTATTTCTCTTCTGACTTCGATGACGATTTGTGTGCTCTGTCTTTCCTGTCCACCTTTTCATGTTTGCGTCATCTATCATTTTCGTCAGAACCATATCTATTTCAATTCTCGTTTCTGGAAAGTGTGTATTATACTTTCCCTCTAGTACTCTCCATACCATGCTTCTTGAGAAGTTAAAATCAGGTCGCTTTATGGTGGCTTCTATTACCTTCTTCAACGCCTCTATGCTTGGTTCAACTATTTTGGTAGTTTCCTTCGTATTTATCTGATTTATACATCCAAGCTTCTCTTTCCATCGTTTATCCGCCTCTCTCCATGCAGTCTGCCTGATTGTCTCTGCATGTCGTATCCACATTTGTGCTCTGTCCGCTATTATTTTATCCAGATTGTCTACTGGAAACTCCCGTTCTCTACAACTACTTCCACATTTGCTTCCTTCTTCCTTACTTCTTGTACTACTCTCTTCTCTTCTATAAGTACTTTTGTGTCTGTGACTACCCTCACTCTCCTCAGACACTAAACTGTCCGAATTAGTCGACACCGATTCTGACGACCACCTGCGTCTACTGCTATTTTCTGCTTCAATAACTGTCTGTCGACTTTTTCTCCTGGTTGATCTATACTCTTCTTTGTAATCCTCATTATCTGTGTCCTCCATATCTGTTTCTTCAATTTTCTTTATCTGATTTATACATCCAGGATCACTTTTCTCATTTTTCGGTCAATAATTTCTACGGCCTTCGTCGTCCGTTATATGCTCGAGCTCGTCCGACCTGTATCCATATTCGTCGGGGCCCATAACTCTATCCTCCCCACTTGACGAATCGGATTCTGATTCTATGTCAAGCTGGTACTTTTCGAGTATTGTATCTATCTCTTTCAGTCTTGTCTTCCGTACTGCTCTTGGACGCCTATAGGATGTGTCCATGTCCTGTACTTCTTCTATCTTCTCTTTCCTATTTCCCACCTTCGCTGATCTTACTTTCTCTTTCAGTACTATCTGCATCAGTTCATCTTTCGTATTCTTTAACTCGATGCTATCCCTATGCTGTGGTACCACTACTTCTTTAGCCGTTTGTCGGTTCGTCCCTTTTACACGGAGTAGTATCTTATATTTTCTCGTATTGTCTAACACATGTGACCCTGTTTCCTTTTCTCTCATGACGTGTTTCTCCTTTTGTGCTGGCCCCAAGTGTGAGGCTACGGTATCAATCTCAGTTTGTGTTCCGGCACTAATCATCCTTGTTTCATTTGTTTCTGGTTCTTGTGTACCAACGCTGACCCTGTCTCTCTGTATGTTTTCCTGTTTCTGGACTGTTGTCCTAACCTGACTTGTCCATGGTCTATTCCTATTACCTTCTTCCTTTATTGTGACATTTTGCTGACCAGATCCTATTATGTTTCTCCACACTCCTAGCGGTTCTATCTTCATTTCCCAACCATTCTGTGTTCTTATCCGGCACTTCTGTTGGTTTGCTATGTTGATGTTATTTATTTCTATAGACTTCCCTTTTCTAACTTCTGCCACAAAATTCCTGACCGCCATTCTTATTCTTCTTTTATTAAGTGTGTTCCAGTGTGTTCGTCCAGCAGCTGTTTCTGGGATTTTGTTTGTGTCCTTGTTTTCACTATCACAAGTGTGACAATGTCCTTTCCCTTTCGTATCGTACGATTTAGACTCTGCTTGAAGATCTCTTTCATTACGTAATGTGTCTAATCGCCGTCTGATAAAGTCTGTGATCAGATCAACAGATGAAAAAATCGCAATTTTAACTTTCTCCAATTCATCTGCAATAATTGACATTGCATATTTATCAATGTCTGTGAGCCACTTACGACATGCGTGTGGGTCACCTGAAAATAAGTCTACATTACCTTTTATGTTTGCGTAATTAGCACTGTTGTCTACCTTGGCTAATGTGTCGGTAATCGTCTTTGTGAGGGCCAAAGTCTGACGTTTTGCATGTTATACTGTGTCTGTTTGGCTTGTGCCATCATACAAATCTGAAAAATAGTTACTTATTTCTACGGTTAACTAACGTGCACCTGAAAATAAATGGAAATTTTTCTATTAGTCTTTGGTTTCCTGAAAAACAATGTTATGGTTACCAAAACAAATTGTATGCATACACTGTTATAATTCAACATTACTGGCAATACAAATAGTCATAATAATATTAAGAATAGTAATAAGACAACAATAATAACATTAATAACAATAATATTACCCTAATGTCTAATTAAACTAATTAATTAAGACGTCTACGTTGGAGTACTCGTTTGTCGCGATGTTGCGCGCGTGACCGACTTAACACTATTGTTATATTTTTATACCATCCGGACTACACACTGTTTAGTCTTTTCTACACACAAACCTGTCAGTGAATTGGTTACTGTAATGCACTCCATGACCTGTCTTAAGACTACTTGTTGAGCGACACACGTTGACCTGACCGTCTGCTGTGATGAGTGTCCCCGTGTTGATTTCTGAGCTGGCGTTACAGGACAGTGAATATTGTACCTGCTGTATCTCTGCGAACCCCTCTCGTGCAGGAAGGCGTGAAGAAAAAAATCTTGACTTGATTTCTGAGCTGGCGTCTTCGGTTGACCAGTTCGCAACCTGTCAGCTTATGTTTACACTTTGACCGTACTGTTTTGTTCGTATGTTGTGAAACTACAATTTTGCCTTCTATCTGCGTAGTTTTGCCGTCTGTGGTTCTTGAAGTCTGTCATCAACAGTTTGTGTGTTGTACTTTGTCTTGGTAAATGACTGATTTTCAATGCTGGCTGAGGTTGGTCTCGGCTCCCGAATTATATAGTGTGGGCGTACTTTGCCTTGTTGTGTCGACTTATTCTCGTGCAGGTCGATTTGAAAGAAGAAAATTCCGACTTGGTTTTCGGACCGACGTTTCTGCTTGGCTGGTTCCGATACTGTTCACTTTGTTCTGTGTTTACAACTTACACTGTTGTCACTCTGTTTTTTTTTCATGTTATCAAAACGTAAATATGACTTTTTCTTCGTTGTACTCTGCCGTCTGTATTATCATGGCTATCTGTCGTCCGTGGTTGTTGAAATCTGTCACAGCGTCAAATGTATGTATGTCTTCTGCCTGAAGCGAGGAGAGATGACAGCATAAAGCATAGTTGTTGAACTCCTGTTTAGAAACAATGTGTGTGTGCTGCTAGAGGTTGGTTACGGCACCAAAATCATAATATGTGGCAGTTATGGTTGTATTATGAATTATATTTATATGGCAATGTCTGTCCAGGTTCGCTTACCTCTGTGGTTAGCTATGATATGCTGTATACCACAACAGTCACACACACAGCACGTGATGCGATAACGCCATTATTTTAATAGTGTTTATTTACATATGAAAGGATCATTGCTGTCTGCTCTGACCTCCACATTTGGTCCATCATAGAATATATAATATGTAAGTTTATTCATTCCCCACTCTCTCTCTCTCTCGTTCAGTATCGAATCCACACCTTCTGACCTTTTAACCATCAGTGATCATTCAGGTGCTATAGTCTCTATCTCAGCTCTCCCTTGTCTACAAATTTCTTAGATTATTGTTATTTATATCCTCTCAGTGTTCAGGTTATCTTGATGGGACCGGACATCTCCGGGGGTGTTAATTTCCCTTGCCTCACTGAAGAATAGGACTACTGTCTAAATGAAATAAAGTTCACCCTACATACCTTTTCCTTTCTGAATAATAACTAACTCACACCGTTTCTCCTTCTAGACAAGAATTCCCACTATTCAATATTTCGGGTTAATCATTACCCAAACTACTTCCTTGTCAATGAAATATTCATCACATAAACTACTTGAATACTGCCATTAACATGGCTGCCCGCGTATATGCGGCTTCCCTCTCTTTCTCACGTTTCTGGACTGCCCGCTAAGAAAGCGTGCTTCACTTGATTATCGTTCACCTCTGTCATGCGCACCATTGTTTGCGCATCTCCTTTTTGTACTCTATCTGAACCTTCCCATTCTTAATTCTCCTTATTCCTTCCCTTTGACTGTAAATCGTTCCCTAACTGCCACAGAAGCCTATAATATCCACCAGAAAATCCAGCTATTATTATTTGGGGAAGGGGGCGAGGAAGAGAGCATTTAGTGCTTATCCTAAATAAGGTATAAGATGGGTGACTGAGCGATTACGCAAAACATTGGCACAAATAAACTTACTCGAATACTGGAAGCAGAATAAATTAGGTATAAAAACAGAATAAAAACATTGTATAAATACATTTTCTTAGCACGCGGATTTCAGAACGTGAGATTAACATCTTTCTTGATTAAAAAAAAAAAAAACTTTGATACCAACATTTCCAAAAAAATTGGTTGTCGCCTGCATGAGTTGGTATGACTTTTGCAGAAGAGAAGAGTTTGTTGACTTTGTAAGTCTGTCACCATTGGTGATGAGTTGAAGATCCCAGCCACGTCTGCCATTTCAGCCATGTTAAATGCGTTATTGTTTTTTTTTTCGCTTCCTGCTACTCGTAATCGTGTTTAGTGTATATGATCGACAATCTATCTAAAATGGTATTTAATTTGTTGTAAACTGTAATCACATACTAGGTTTAAATGACCGAACGTTGTTTACTCTTTACTACATTTTCTCCCGTCAAATAAAAAATTACTTTCTAATGTTTAAACGTTCATTAAATACTCGTTAAAAATGTTTATCTATCTTCATCTCACCCCATGTCTCTCTTTAAATTGATTCACCTAAATTTTAAAATCTCTCTATCTTTGTCCTCTTCTCAACTATATGTTCTATCGTGTATTCGGTCGTTCTATGAAGCTTATTACATTAACATTAATACATTTTTTCATAAACAATCGAAAATATATTTTTGCCAAGACGAACTTTGTGAATTTTTTTTTTCAGAAGCCATATGTACCTGCGCATTACAAACAACTGGTAAGTAAAATGTCAACCAATTTAAAGGGTGGGGCAAACGTCCAGCCCCATAGGCAATTTATTATATTTTTCATTAGTAGTGAAATTGACAGAGATACAACGGTAAAATCCCTCCAAAGATAACATTTAAGGATAAAAACATAATGCGTAGGCTGCTGATGTACATGATCGCCTAGACCGCGGGTCATCATCCTCCATAATAATTGACTTGCTAGACAGGAGGGGAACGGCGGATCAAAAAGAAAAAAAAATATGACTGGAAAGGCTAAGGAGACGCAATTGGGGGGGAAACGGAGAAAAGTCACGTTTCCCAAGTTGACATAAAAAGTAAGCAACTCGACTGAAGGGACCCTAGATATGTTACGCCACAGTCATTTATTGGACGCTTTTGCGATACCAAGCTTTTGATTTGAATGGAGCGGTAAAACGCAGATGTTAGGAATATTACAAAAATTAAAAAGTAATTTTTTCTTAATATTAATGTTAGGAATATAAAAATTAGCTGGCCGGATGGCCTATTCTGAGCAGTGAACTAAGATGGTCTTAATTTTACAAACGGATAGATAATATTGAAGATAATGACAAAAGACAGTGTAGTTCACATCATCGACAGACTGTGTTGAATAAAAAAGTGTCGCAATTTGCACACAAAAACACGACCTTGGACGCAGGTGTTCAAATCTACGTGGTATGGAGGAAAGGGGATATTGTGGTGGCTGTGTCTAAATATAACTTTTAACGACAAAATTTTGGAGGGGAGAGAAAGGTTGGTTCAAAAAAACAAGCACATTTTTTTTAGAAACACAAGTAGAGACGGACAGACTAACAGATAAACATCCATACTTGACTGAAGCATGACTGAAATGACTTTATGGTAGGAAATTTGAAATTTAAAATAAACCGAGGCAGTGATTGGCCACAGACAATCATATCATTAGCGCTCAGACGCGAAAGTGGGGCCATTCTTTAATAGTTGTTCAGTGATAGACACAGATTTTAAAGTGTGGTGATTTCCATATGAAAGCAAGTGAAATAAATTTAGGGACGCCATACTATAGCCAGCAGCTCAGCTGAGTTTTGCTAGCAATTCTGTGTTATTTATTCATAATCTGGTAAGATTGAAATTATTTCCTTATATATTTTGAATATTGTTTCATGTTCGAGTGATTTGATACTGCCATATCGAAATCTAGCCTTACAAACAAGTAGGGATTTGCTCTAGACCCCCCGCCCTAGTCAGGGTCTAGGGACCAACAATGTACATAAACTCCAGCAAGGATTATGCAAGACAGATCAAGTGTTGAGAATAATGATACATATTACCTATCCTCTTTTAGGGCCGAAAACTAATAAACATTTTTCAGGATCTATGGTCTGGGAGGATCTATCTGATGTAAAACCACCATGGTAAATGTGCTGTTTGGTCAGAGAGATCTGACCTGTCTGTATGATGTGGTTGTTGTGTCACTGTTGTGTCCAGACGTGGGTAGAGAATAGATTTTGACACATGGCCCATACTTTGATTGCAGAGCTGCGAGTTTCTGTCGTCAACAAAGCAGGGTCTATTCAGTTGGTGACTTTACTCGAGTGTATCTGTGCAGTATTTGTGACAGAGACCACCATTATTGCCCGCCAGCACGGAGAGGTGGGACCACCTGATTTCAGCACCAGAGCGACAACTACCAGATGAGTGAGCCTCTGGTCTGCTGGACTTTCACCAACGCCCTTTAGTTACTAAGAACCCCATAAAGATTCCCACCATTTTCTGGACACTGTGTAGTCAATATAGACAGGTGTGATGAGGCCACCCCAACAGCACAAACAGTACTATCCTCCCAAGTAGATGAATACTAGAACATTTTAATAAAACTAACTAGTATAGTACATATATATGTACACTATTGCATTTATGATATAATATTCTATGCATTTCTTTTCATAATCTCTAAATCCTTTTAAGTTCTGGTCAACCTAAAAAATTGACACAGAACAAAATAAATGTAATATACTTATATCAAAAAATTTTACACACGTGAGTTAGTTCAGTGTATTTTAACTTTTATTAATATTATTAGTCTTGTTAATATCTGTGGGTATATTTATAATCCATTACACCACACTACATATCATAACCCTAGACACTTTACGTAGCCACATTCATTAAAAAAAATTAAGTGTGAGGTCGTAGTGGTAGCAAGAAAGGCCTTCTGACAATTCACCCCTACATTTTATCTCAGGAGCCTTCACAGCTGGCCTCATACAATTTACATTTAGTAATAACACCATCATACAATACCATCAAACACCACTACAATATTGGGGTCTTGTCCAGGGATAATTAGCCCAACAGTAATATTAGGATCTCCTGGTGGGAGAATAAAAGTAGGGAAATAAATTGTAAAATTTCCCTTAAAATTAAAAGTGTCCCTGCAGATAAAAGTTGGTGAATCTTCACAGCCAGTAATAATTAATTAGTTAACTGGTTAGTTAGAATTAGTTAGACTATAGTCATAAGAAGTACTTAGTGTATTTACTGGTTAGAAATTTAGCTTGTATATTATTATATTGTCTAAAAAGTATGGCGGAGCTGGCAAAATTTAGATCAGCTGCTGTGCTCACCGCGAAGGAGATGGGAATGGATGGTCAAATTTTAATTCAATACGTAACGACTGAATGTGATAAATATATTGAACGGGAAGAAAGGAGGTTGGTTGAAGAGAAGAGGTTAGAGGCTGATAGAGACATTAAGAGGCTGCAGATTGAGGCAGAAGAAAAACGACAGCAAAGGGAGGCAGAAGATAAAAAGGCCGAAAGGGAGGCAGAAGATAAAAAGGCCGAAAGGGAGGCAGAAGAAAAAAGGTTGACTGCCGAAAGGGAGGCAGAAGATAGAAGGTTGCAGAGGGAGCACGAATTACGACTAAGGGAGCTGGAATTACAAGGCCCGGCTCCTGAAAATGGTGCCAGCCCTTTTGCCTCAGATGCTACGCCTAGTCTGGGAGCCTCAAACTCAGCTATGGGGTTTCATTTAGACCATTTTGTTGAAAAAGACGATGACATAGAGGGGTACCTAGGACGTTTTGAGTTATTAGCTACTACATATGGGTTAGAGAGAGAGAGGTGGAGTTTAAAGCTATCACAGGGATTGAGGGGTACTTCTTATGAAGTATTTGCTAAAATGAACAGGGAAGACCAAGACAATTATGACATGTTAAAGCAGGCTTTGTTATTAAGGTACGAGAAGAATGGTGAATTTTATCGTAAGAAATTTAGAAATGCCAAACTGTTGTCTGGGGAGACATACCACCAATTCTCTGCTAGACTAGAAACCTATTTGGAGAAATGGACGGCTCTGGGGAAGACCCAAGATCTCAAAGAAATGATCATGATTGAGCAATTGAGAGAGTCCATGGCTCCAGACATGAGAAAATTTCTCATGGAACAAGGTGCAGAGAAGTTGGGGGAAATTTTAAATGTTGCTGAGAGGTATCAGGCAGCCCAGGCAGAGGTAAGTGGTGCTAAGAAGAAGCACATAGACAATTTTAAAGCTCCACAGCAATTTAACAAATTTGATAATAGAGAGCAGGGAAATAAAGGTAGGACAAACTTTGAGCGGCCAAGAAATGACTATCGCGACAGAAACTCACAGTTCAATGACCAAAAGTTCAATGAAAGAAAACCGTTGAACCAAGGAAAAAGATGGTGTAAATGGTGCAAGAAGGATAACCATAACACCGAATTTTGTAGAAGGAAACCTTCAAACATTGCTGCAATGAAGTCGGGGACGCAAAGATTAAAGGTTAATCCTAAGGGACAACAGGAACCTTATCACCCCCCAGTTTGTGAGGATGTTATTTGTAATGGGGTCACCATAAGGTGCCTTTATGATACAGGTTTGGATTATGATTCAGTTGTGAAGTCTAGCCTAGTGGACCCAAGTCAGTATACCACAGAAACAGTGGAAATACAAGGGGCGACTAAGGACATACCACTCATGACACTTCCCATCGCAAGGATAACGGTGAAAACTCGCTATGTGGAAGGAGAAATCAGAGCAGCAGTGATAGATGAACCAATCTACCCTCTGATATTGGGGTGTAGATACGTCTTCTTGGGGAATCCCGAGAAACCTGTGATCATGGCGACAGTGCAGACCAGGTCACAGAAGAAGGAGGAAGAAGGTGAACCTATAAATGCTCATCCAGAGGAGATGAGGAAGGCGCAGGCTGAGGATAGGACACTCAAGCCCTGTTTTAAAAAATTGCCCAAATGCCACACACCTCCGAGCAAGGGGGAATATTTCATGAAGAACAAACTCTTATACAGGAAGGCCGGAACTGGAACAAATGGTCACAACCAGCTGGTTCTTCCCACTTCATATAGAGATAAAGTGATGGAACTCGGGCATGCGATTCCCTTCAGTGGTCACATGGGGATCAGCGCCACAGGACAGCGTATAGCTTGTCATTACTTCTGGCCAGGGATAACGGAGGATATAAAAAGATATGTCAAATCCTGCCCAGAATGTCAAAGGGTAGCTCCAAAGCACTGGACTGCTCCTGCAACTCTAGGGGAAATGCCCATAGTGGGAACACCTTTTGAGAGGGTTGCAGTGGATATTGTAGGACCTCTCACTCGGACCAAGAGGAGGAACAGTTACATCCTTACTCTGGTGGACACTTGTTCTATGTGGGGAGAGGCGGTAGCCCTGCCATCAATTGATTCAAAACATGTAGCAGAGGCACTACTTACAATATTTACCCGATTAGGATTCCCGCATCAAATCTTGACGGATAATGGATCTCAGTTCAAGGGGAAACTAACGGAAGAAGTTTTTAAGCTATTTCAAGCCAGGCACTTTCATTGTAGTCCGTACCATCCACAAGGGAACGGCCAGGTAGAGAGGTTCAATGGGACTCTCATTTCTATCCTGAGAAAGCTGGCACACGAAAAAACCGGATCTGTGGGATCAATTCCTGCCCGCCGCATTGTTTGCGTACCGGGAGGTACCACATAGTTCAACCGGGATGGCTCCCGCAACTTTGCTATTTGGGAGGCCAATAAAAGGTCCTTTAGAAGCTTTATTAAGGACCTGGACAGATGAGAAGGCGGAAGAGACTGTTACCTCATCGTATCAATATGTGAACGAACTGACCACTCGTTTGAAAGCTGGATGGAAACTGGCAAATGATAATTTGAAACAAGCCAGGAAGAAACATGCAGCATATTTTAATAGGAAGGCAAAGGACAGGGAACTGGCAGTCGGAGAGAAGGTGCTGCTTCTACTACCCGGAAGCCAGAATAAATTACAAATTGGTTGGCAAGGTCCATATACGGTTCTAGAGAAGGTGTCTAGAACAAACTATAAAATTGACAAAAAGGGGAAGGAAAAAGTTTATCATGTAAACCTGTTAAAGAAGTATCTGGACAGACCACTCCAGGAAAGCACCCCCTTATTGACCTTGGCTATTGCAACCCAGATGCAAAAAGAACCACTCACCTCACATGAATACCCATTACATCCTTGTGAAACAGCAGCACAGGTAAAAGTCAGTAAGCACCTGACTAAAAACCAGAGGGAGAGAGTTCAACAGGTTCTGGAGGAACATACAGATGTATTAACAGATAAACCAGGCCATACAAATTTGCTACAGTATGACATGAAACTGGTAGACTCAAACCCAATCTGTATGAGAGCCTATTCTATTCCGTTCGCGAAGGAGAAGGCATTGAAGGAAGAAATAGAGTATTTGTTGAAGGAGGGGATTATTTCGCACAGTGAATCATCTTTTAGTTCTAGTGTCGTTTTGTTGAGAAAACCGTCTGGGGAACACAGACTGTGCATAGATTACAGGAAACTGAATGCTGTCACAGAAGGACAAGTGGATCCATTACCAGACACAAAACAGTTATTTGCCAGACTGAACAAGGCAAAATATTTTTCAAAAGGTGGATCTTAGTAAAGGCTATTACCAGATCCCAGTGAAGCCTGAAGTGAGACCTTATTTGGCTTTTAGCACTTCGGATGGACATTATGAATTCAATATGCTACCATTCGGACTGAAAAATGCTCCGAGTGTGTTTTCAAGGATGATGCGAAAATTGTTGGATCCCCTGAATAACCCCTGTATCACAAATTTCATGGATGATATTCTCGTCGCCACCGAGACATTTGCAGAACACATTGAAGCTCTGGAGATGTTGTTTGATAGACTTCGGGAGGCAAACTTAACTGCTAGGCCCACAAAATGTTGTATTGGATGCAAAGAGTTGGAATTCTTGGGACACACTGTATATCAGGGTAATATGACCCCTGATCCTAAGAACTTGGAAAAACTGCAGAGAGCACCTAGGCCGCAAACAAAAAAGGACGTGCGATCATTTGTGTCGTTATGCGGATTTTATCAGAAATACATCAAGAATTTTAACGCTATATGTGCTCCTCTGACTGATTGACTCGCAAGGGACTTCCAGATAAAATTATTTGGACTGCACAATGTGAACTAGCATTTCAAGAGTTAAAGGAAAAACTCACTAGCAAGCCTATTCTCAAACTGCCTGATTTGACACAGGACTTTGTCTTAAGAACCGATGCAAGTAATGTAGGACTCGGAGGGGCTTTGTTGCAAAGATCATCTTCACCTGATGGGGAACTGAAACCAGTCGCTTATGCAAGCCGCAAATTGAATAAGGCGGAACAAGGATACTCCACAAGCGAAAAAGAATGTTTAGCATTAATCTGGGCAATAAAGAAGTTTCAAATCTATCTGTATGGTAGGACATTTGTGGTGGAGACGGACCATCAGCCTCTCGTGTTCTTGTCTCAGGCTAAGCATGAAAACGCAAGATTGCTGAGGTGGTCTTTATTGCTTCAACCTTATCAGTTTAGTATCCAATATATCCCAGGCAAATTGAATGTCGGTGCAGATTTCCTCAGTCGGCACCCCTGTGATCAAAATTAGAGTAGTGGCAGACGTGAGGAGTAATTTTACCTATGTGTATCGCTGGTTTTGGAACTTGCCATAGGCATGTTTTCAAGTGGGGAGATGTGTAGTGAAATTGACAGAGATACAACGGTAAAATCCCTCCAAAGATAACATTTAAGGATAAAAACATAATGCGTAGGCTGCTGATGTACATGATCGCCTAGACCGCGGGTCATCATCCTCCATAATAATTGACTTGCTAGACAGGAGGGGAACGGCGGATCAAAAAGAAAAAAAAAATATGACTGGAAAGGCTAAGGAGACGCAATTGGGGGGGGAAACGGAGAAAAGTCACGTTTCCCAAGTTGACATAAAAAGTAAGCAACTCGACTGAAGGGACCCTAGATATGTTACGCCACAGTCATTTATTGGACGCTTTTGCGATACCAAGCTTTTGATTTGAATGGAGCGGTAAAACGCAGATGTTAGGAATATTACAAAAATTAAAAAGTAATTTTTTCTTAATATTAATGTTAGGAATATAAAAATTAGCTGGCCGGATGGCCTATTCTGAGCAGTGAACTAAGATGGTCTTAATTTTACAAACGGATAGATAATATTGAAGATAATGACAAAAGACAGTGTAGTTCACATCATCGACAGACTGTGTTGAATAAAAAAGTGTCGCAATTTGCACACAAAAACACGACCTTGGACGCAGGTGTTCAAATCTACGTGGTATGGAGGAAAGGGGATATTGTGGTGGCTGTGTCTAAATATAACTTTTAACGACAAAATTTTGGAGGGGAGAGAAAGGTTGGTTCAAAAAAACAAGCACATTTTTTTTTAGAAACACAAGTAGAGACGGACAGACTAACAGATAAACATCCATACTTGACTGAAGCATGACTGAAATGACTTTATGGTAGGAAATTTGAAATTTAAAATAAACCGAGGCAGTGATTGGCCACAGACAATCATATCATTAGCGCTCAGACGCGAAAGTGGGGCCATTCTTCAATAGTTGTTCAGTGATAGACACAGATTTTAAAGTGTGGTGATTCCATATGAAAGCAAGTGAAATAAATTTAGGGACGCCATACTATAGCCAGCAGCTCAGCTGAGTTTTGCTAGCAATTCTGTGTTATTTATTCATAATCTGGTAAGATTGAAATTATTTCCTTATATATTTTGAATATTGTTTCATGTTCGAGTGATTTGATACTGCCATATCGAAATCTAGCCTTACAAACAAGTAGGGATTTGCTCTAGACCCCCCGCCCTAGTCAGGGTCTAGGGACCAACAATGTACATAAACTCCAGCAAGGATTATGCAAGACAGATCAAGTGTTGAGAATAATGATACATATTACCTATCCTCTTTTAGGGCCGAAAACTAATAAACATTTTTCAGGATCTATGGTCTGGGAGGATCTATCTGATGTAAAACCACCATGGTAAATGTGCTGTTTGGTCAGAGAGATCTGACCTGTCTGTATGATGTGGTTGTTGTGTCACTGTTGTGTCCAGACGTGGGTAGAGAATAGATTTTGACACATGGCCCATACTTTGATTGCAGAGCTGCGAGTTTCTGTCGTCAACAAAGCAGGGTCTATTCAGTTGGTGACTTTACTCGAGTGTATCTGTGCAGTATTTGTGACAGAGACCACCATTATTGCCCGCCAGCACGGAGAGGTGGGACCACCTGATTTCAGCACCAGAGCGACAACTACCAGATGAGTGAGCCTCTGGTCTGCTGGACTTTCACCAACGCCCTTTAGTTACTAAGAACCCCATAAAGATTCCCACCATTTTCTGGACACTGTGTAGTCAATATAGACAGGTGTGATGAGGCCACCCCAACAGCACAAACAGTACTATCCTCCCAAGTAGATGAATACTAGAACATTTTAATAAAACTAACTAGTATAGTACATATATATGTACACTATTGCATTTATGATATAATATTCTATGCATTTCTTTTCATAATCTCTAAATCCTTTTAAGTTCTGGTCAACCTAAAAAATTGACACAGAACAAAATAAATGTAATATACTTATATCAAAAAATTTTACACACGTGAGTTAGTTCAGTGTATTTTAACTTTTATTAATATTATTAGTCTTGTTAATATCTGTGGGTATATTTTTAATCCATTACACCACATTACATATCATAACCCTAGACACTTTACGTAGCCACATTCATTAAAAAAAATTAAGTGTGAGGTCGTAGTGGTAGCAAGAAAGGCCTTCTGACAATTCACCCCTACATTTTATCTCAGGAGCCTTCACAGCTGGCCTCATACAATTTACATTTAGTAATAACACCATCATACAATACCATCCAACACCACTACAGAGAGTCGAGTTGATAGACTAGCTTATGCGCTAGAGATGGAGCTTTCTCTCTAACAGACTTAAGGTTTCACCAGGTTCTAGGACGATCCTCTAAGTTGTAATATTTTAGAGCAGTTATGGTTCATTATTTTATTGTTTTTACACACATTCGTCCTCTTCTTTTCGTAGGCTATTTCAAAACAAAACAAAACAAGGGAGACCAACTATCCTTGATCCAAAAATACAAACTTTCTTTATTTACAACATGTTTTCACAAGAAAGTGTGAGATATGATATCATGCATGCATTGTTTCATCAATCATGTGCATTCCTCTCCATATTATTACAACATATTGTTAGGCTTCATATGAGTCATTCTGTTTTATTAATGATACAGCAGAGGCTTCTGTCTTCAGATGAACCACTCTGATTAAACTCCTAGTAATTTCTTTCCTTACAAGACCATTTTGTGAATAAATGCATCATCACAAGTTTCAATGAATCAATCCAGTTTCTCATTTTATCAAATAGGTTAATGTCCAACTAAATTTCAAATGCCTCTGCATGACCGTTCAACTCTTTAAATTTTCGTCTACAGGAAAAACCTACAGCCATTTTCTTTGCTTTTCAATCTGCGAAAAGCCATTCTGTCTTAGCATGTCAAATCAAATATAATATTTGAGGCACTCTACTTACTGTTCTCCTGGTTAAAAATAATGCACATATGATAGACTAGGACTATTCCACTGCTAAATGAGCACGTCATTTAATTTAATCGAAGAATCCTCGAAAGTTTAGCAGTCTAAGGACAACACGTCCGGACAGTATCAAAACTTATCTGCTTCTCTACTTTGGCCGGGTCAGCCCGCTGGGTTTCTAGCTCAAACTGGGTCAGCGTTGCGTGATCTTTATTCATCTCACGATTGGACAATAAATTTACCTACGATGTTACTATCATGCTCTGTTCCTACTATAATATTACGATTAAATTTTAACTAATTTCTATCACCCAAGCTATAGTCTGTTTAGTAGAAATGATAGTTCCTAAAAGTGACGCACTCACTGTCACAAATAGAACTCTTGGTAGATTGGTTGATCGTTCCAAGGAAACGGGAAACGTTTATGATTGGCAGCGTAGTTGTCAACTAAGAAGATCAACCAGAACAGAAACCTGTGCAAGGGTCCGTACACATCTAGAAAATAGCACAGATAAATCATTGAGAAAGTTGTCACAAGAAACAAATGTTTTAGTGAGCTCCATTGGACGCATCCTTTCATCTAGTCATTTTCCCATTATGTTACTTTATTTAGGAATGTTAAAAGATCGTGCATCATCCAAGTTAGAAAGTGTTAAATAGAAAATGACAACCAATTCGAACATTTTATTTAATATTTATGATAAATTGCTTATGGGGCTTGGCTTTTGGCTCACCAACTATATTGTAACACTGTTTGGAAAATAGTTTCGACAACATAAAAAACACTTACTTACTTACTTAGTCGTTCCCCTTCTACCGTGAGGTGTAGAGGTTTGGAAGAGAGAGCACCAGACTATCCTATCGGCTGTCTTCCTCCAGGCCTGGTTCCATTCTAGTCCTCGGTCCTTCAAAGATTGTCTAATGTTGTCCTCCCCGCGGACTCTGGGTCGTCCTGGGGGTCTGGATCCTTGGTTCTTTGTTTCCCATGCTTGTCGTGGTAGCCGGTCTTCTCCCATTCTGCAGACATGGCCAAACCATCTTAGTTGGGACTGTTCTACTTGGATCTGCAAGGGGTGGGATTTAAGGCCTTGTATCGTCTGGTTGCGTACCATGTCTCTTCTTGTTACTTCGACCACCTTCCTCAGATACCTCATTTCTGAGGTTTGGATCTGGCTTTTGTGGGTTGTAGTCATTGCCCATGACTCGCATCCATATGTCAAGACTGGGACATAAATGGAGCGGTATACAGCCATCTTCGTTTTCTTACCAACCTCTCTCTTGCAGAGGAATCCTTGGTTTATGGCCTGAAAAAGTCTCCCAGCTGCTGCTTTTCGAGTGGCCAACTCTTCTTTGATGCCTCCCTTTCGGTCAATAATAGCTCCGAGGTATTTAAAGTGGTCTACCTGCTCCAGGACCTGTTCTCCCAGCTTAATCTGATGTCTTCTTTCTTCTCGTGATATCACCATGGATTTTGTTTTAGAGCTGCTTATGACCATCCCTCTCTTCTCCAGCTCTTCCTTCCAGACTTGCAGGTTGAATTGGAGATGTGCCTCTGATTTAGCAATCAGGGCAACATCATCAGCAAATGCCAGCTCCGAAATACAGACCTGTCTCATCTTCCAGTACCCCACTGAATACTTTCTTGTTCTCTCCTTACATGCCTAAATGACATCGTCCATGAGGAGTATGAAAAGGTAAGGTGACAGGATATCACCTTGTCTTACACCAGTGGTGGTCCTGAACTCTTCTGACTTACGGTTTGCTGTCCTCACATAATTTCTGCAAGACTTGTAGAAGCTATGTATAGCATGAATCAGAGGTGCTGGAATGTTCTTCCTTGCCAAACAATCCCAAAGTTTGCTCCAGGGGACCCTGTCAAATGCCTTTTCCAGATCTATGAAACAAAGATGAATCTCAGTCTTATACTCAAGGGCCTTTTCACTCAGCTGTCTGATTGTGAAGATTAGGTCTTGAGTACTTCGGTTCGCTCGGAATCCGCACTGGACCTCATCCAGTTGTTGCTCAGCTAGGCGTCGGAGTCTCTGCTCTAGGATTCTAGAGTAGATGTTACCAGGGACACTGAGAAGGGATATGCCTCTATGGTTTCCAAACTGTCGATTGTCACCCTTTTTGAAAATTGGTGTTATGATGGCAATCTCCCAATCCTCTGGTATGGTCTTGTTGTACCACGCTGCCTGTAGAACCCTTAAGAGTAATAGGTCGTCTGATGCTCCCATGTACTTAACCAATTCTGGTGTTTTACCATCATGCCCTGCTGCTTTGCCCATCTTGATTTTCCCCAGTGCTGCCTTCAGTTCTTCCATCTTTATGTCATCTTTACCATCATTGGTTTTCTCTTCTGTGCTAGTGGTAATCATTTCTGATGCTTCTTCATGCTCACCATCCAGGAGTTCTGAGAAATATTCTTTCCATCTTTCCATTACTTCCTTCGTGGCAGTGAGCAATTTGCCTTGCTTGTCCTTTATAAATTTGAGAAGGCATTTTTTTTTTCCTTTCTCATGTTCTTTAGGGTCTTATAGAATGATTTCTGGTTTTCTTGTGCATCTTTTTCTAGCTTTTCTCCAAATTCTTCCCAGGACTTCTGTTTTGCTGCTAGCACTTTGTTCTTTGCTTCTGTTCTGAGTGTCACATATTCTCTATATTTTTCCATCTGTCCTGTTGTGTTTTTAGCTCCTAAGTATTGTTTCCATGCCATTTTCTTCTCTCTTATTTTCTCTTTGACTTCCTCTGTCCACCAAGGTGTCCTCTTTCTCTTGTTCCCAAGTCGGACTTCACCGCATGCTTCTGCTGCAGCTGTCTTTATGATATCCTTGAATTTATTCCAGAGGGTTTCCAAGTCATCATGTCGTTCTTCTGTGTTGCTCACCGCTGCAGCAATAAGCCCCTGGTATCTGGTCTTAATTTCTGGCTCTTTCAGCTTGTAGGTCCTAATGCTCATTTCTCCCGCTTGTTTACTTGGTTTCTTGCGTGATGTTGGGCAGTTCCTAGGCTGAACAACTCTTTCAGTTGTTCTTTTGATTGTTAGCAGGTAGTGATTACTTCCAATCTCTGGCCCCCTCCAGACTCTAGCATCCCGGACATATTTGAATGAGCTTCTCTTAACAATAAAAAACACAATGTTTTAAAACACACACACTTACAGAAATATTGCCAACGGGTAGCTCTTTAAAAACAAAGTCACGCAGCAGAAGAAGCCTGTTACGTATATCAAAAAGATGCAGCGTTTTAGAATACATGAATTTTTGATTAATTGTGTTTATGAAAATGCTGAATCATTTCCCTTTTTTATATACTACTTGATGCTTTATAATGTGATGTAATATTTATTCCAACACTGGGTTGACATAGCTAAAAGGCTCTTTTTGTCTTTACTGCCTTTTTCACCTTTGAAACATCTGATTTGTGTTAAAGTTTACTCTTTACATAGTGAGAATGTGAAACTAACTCTCCGTCTCTCCATGTTCCTCTCATTTATTGAACTCTTTCTGCTTTATTATCTCTCTCTCTCTCTCTATCTCTCTCTCTATCTCTCTCTATCTCTCTCTCTCTTTCTCTCTCTGGCTCTTAGGGCGACCAGCTTTTCTCTTTTTCCCGGATGTGTCTTCTGTTTCACGTTAAGGTTGGGCGTCTGAGCGGCTATTGTCAAAGGTGCAATTTGTCTAGCGTTTTCCTCTCGGACATTAACCATAACTTCGATTTTATATATGCTACATTCTTATAATATGTGCCGAGTATTCATCATTAACAATCTTAACAAATATCAGACTATTACATTAACGTTCGAAACCTTCTTATTTGTTACTTTCAGCCAAACCAGTTGTTACAACTACCACTGGTAAGTGAGTTTGCAACATATATTTTTTTAACTTTGTAATGTACAATGAGCAAAAAAAAAAAAAATACAAGGGTATTCAAATATATATTTGATCGCTATTTGGAACATAGCTTAGACCAGTGGTATTCAAAATTTATTGTTCGCATACCCTCAGGTATAATTTATCTTTAACGATGTACCACCAAGGTTATTGGTTCAAAACTTATTTGCTAATGTTAACTACAGTCAACGAAACAAATAAATAATTTTAATACTAGTCAAAATTAATCACACATAAAGTAATTTACGCATACGTGGACATTGAGAAATTAATATGACATAACACGATATTTTACAAAATCTAGTGGCGCCTCTTGCGGCTGCTGCGCCAAATAATCTCGCCAAGCTGCTGCATCACTACAAGCCTTAACTTGAGTCGCCGTAACGCTCTCACACAAACCATGCCACTCACTTATTATGAGAGGCGGGGAGTTGAAGCGGGAAGGGAGTAAGACAGAATTAAGACGCGTATCAGAGTAAACAACCGTACAATTGCTTCAAATTGAAATAAAAGTGAAATAAGATAGAAAAATAAAGTAATAAAATAAATCTAAATTGCCTCAACAGATTATCTTTTCCAAAGAAAAGTTTTCAGTACTCAAAGTAATTTACTTAAAATAATGAAAAATAAGAAAACCCTCGGACAATGCATCGGCATATTTTTTTTCCACGTACCCCCCTCAGATGTCTTCTCGTACCATTTGGGGTATTTGTACCCCAGGTTGAATACCATTGGCTTAGACAATGTAAACAAAGAATGCTTTAAAATGCGGCAAAATCAACAATGATAAAAATAGTTGCCATTGAGTACCATATACAGGTAACAAGTACAGGTGCCAAAAGACGGATCAACCCCAGACCTAAGGTTCTTTTATATTTGGACATGCGCCCTAATATAACGGACTAGGTTGAACGGGACGCGCCTCGCCAAAACGAGGCAAACCTGTATTTTTAAAAAAATGGTGCCAAAACACGTGGGCTCAGAATCTGAAAGCGTTATGGTTCTCTAGATAAAAGTCTAGTACCATCACTTACAAAATATCGCCTATACGAGTTGGTATGAGTAATGCAGAAGAAGTGCTAGTTGCCTTTATTAAAAACACTTATGGTGATGAGTCGATGATCCCATTGACGTCGGTCATTTCAACTACGTTAAATGCTTTTTGTTATTTTTTTATTCTCCAACTGTTGGTAATTGTGTTGACTTGTGTTACCATTCATTAGCTAGGGCGGCTGATCTCGACGCTCTTTAGCAGCCAACGTCCAATCGAAATATTTATCCGTAGTTTTTAGCTGTTGAGTGGTTTTCTATTTTTGAGGACCCCGGCAATAGCTTTCATATTTCTGTGGAGAATCCTGGGCAAGTGAGCAGCACATGCTGAGCTGTCTCATGTATGTTTAAAGTTGCAGCAATTAGGCTCATGTGTGGGGTTTCATTTGTTTAAGTGCTTGCTGAGTCTGGTGTGTTCTGTTCTTAGTTGGAAGAGTATGCGCTGTTCTGCACGTAGAAGGTTATTAATATTGTCATTTTATTTTTTGGGATGGTCCATGTCTTTATTTATACGGCACGTCCAGTAGACCCGTTTGTCCAACGATTGAGCTATTCTTCCTTCAAGTTGTTTTGTAGTATTCGTTTAGCTATCTGTAGGTTTGCTGGAGTATTTGTTTGAACCATACTTTCTTCTAATTTTGCACGTATGTCTGTTCTACACCTAGTATGTCTTTGGTCCTGTTATCCACTGGAGAGTGACTCTGGTGTCTTATTTCATTAGCAGGTTGTCAATTGTTTCGGCCAGATGAATTATTACTTTATTTTCAGTTCTGACATTAAAGCATAAAGTGTTGCTTTTGAATCAGTGAAGATTATGATAACTGAGGGCAATTAGATTTCCTGTTTGAGTGCTGAGCCATCTGAGTTCAAGCATAACATTCCGCAGTGTGTGCTTAAGGGACCATCTCTGGAATTCACCGTAAAGGAGCATTGGGAAGTGTCTGCAGTGCATGGACTTGGAATAATCAAATAACACTTACCATAAAGACGTAAGATCCAGAAGTCACAAATAACCAACGGGGATGAACAAAGAAAGACAGTACTGAACTTTAATTTTTCAGTTGTTATTTTGTCACATGTATGTATATATATATATATCATCATCATGTAGCATGTCCTTTGCAGAACGTCGCTCTCATCACAGCCCGTCTGAAAGACTCGATCTCTAGCAAGCCCTCCTGCCTCCTCCATTGTCACGTTCAAGGTGTCTTCAATGTCCTGTGTCCACCGTCGTCTTGGTCGGCCAGTGCCTCGCCTTCCATGTACCATACCCTCCATCACTGCTCTCTCTAAGCCACTATGACGTTTAATGTGGCCAAAATATTTCAGTTTCCGGGACATGATATTGTTTATGAGCCAGTTTTCCTCGATGTTCAGGTCGTGTAGGATGTCTATATTTTTCTTCTTCTTGGTCCAAGATATTCTGATAATTTTTCTGTTACACTGAACTGCCCATGGTATACTTCCTATGTTATGTCTTGCGGTTCGCACTAATGACCTGTCATCGAAGCATCATTTTTTGTGATGCGTAGATGGCAGGGAGGATAGTGTGATTCGCTTGCATAGCTAGGCGGGGTTGTCGCACAGAAGGCACAGGATTCGAATCCTGGGTAAGCCACTCACGTCTGTGGTTTTTCTGTGGTCTAGTGTTCTACTTCTTTATTTCTTACGAGTGCCTGAAAACATACCTTTATGTTTGTGTCATATTAATATATATATATATATATATATATATATATATATATATATATATATATATATATATATATATATATATATATATATATATATATATATATATATATATATATATATAAGAAATTAGCTGTCTCTGCCATTTTGAGCACTGCTCTATAATGTTCCTGAGGTTAAATATATGATCTGCACATCTTCTATTCTTTTTTTCCACCCGACATTTTTTTTATGTCAGAAGTGTACAACTATCTTCTTGACCTTAAAGATAATAGCTCATCGGTGCTTGATGGAATTAGCAATCGAATACTGCGTTATGCTGCACCAGCTATTAGTGACTCACTAACTTATATATATATATATATATATATAATATATACTTGTGTATGTATATATATATATATATATATATATATATATATATATATATATATATATATATATATATATATATATATATATATATATATATATATATATATAATCAGTGTATCGCTAAGAGTTATTTTCCTTCGGCCTTTAAGATCGCCAAAGTATACCCCCTCTTCAAACCTGGTTCATCAGATACCAGTAACCTCGGTAACTGTAGACCAATTTCTATGATCGAGGAAGTGGAGGGGAACTGCGGTAAGACGTGGGATACGATGGATGGGTTTGAAAAAAAATTGAAAAAAGGTGATTCGTCTTACGAGGACAAAAGACAAAGAAAATAGTCTACGTTACGGCCACAAGGCCTTCGTCAGGAAAGGAAAGAAAGTGAAGGCTAGATAGGACACATAAAAACTAAATAAAATAAAAACTGGGTACTTCCCTGAAGGCAAGAACCGAAATTCTATCAAAATCGCTGTCTGTTTGTAAGCGCGTGGCTGAACAGAAAAATGACTTCCGCCGCCGGATCCTGTTTGTAAGCGCGTGGCTGAACAGAAAAATGACTTCCGCCGCCGGAAGTCATTTTTCTGTTCAGCCACGCGCTTACAAACAGACAGCGATTTTGATAGAATTTCGGTTCTTGCCTTCAGGGAAGTACCCAGTTTTTATTTTATTTAGTTTTTATGTGTCCTATCTAGCCTTCACTTTCTTCACTTTCTTTCCTTTCCTGACGAAGGCCTTGTGGCCGTAACGTAGACTATTTTCTTTGTCTTTTGTCCTCGTAAGACGAATCACCTTTTTTCAATTTTTTTTCAAACCCATCCACCAATTTCTATGATATCTTCTTCTTCTGTCTTTTTTTATCCTTAGCCGCCGACCGTCAAAGCAGTCAGTGGCCATTACGCCTGGTGGCGTCTTGTAGGGCAACAACAAATTGATTCCACTTTGCTCTGTCGGCGGCCATCCTTCGTTCAGTGCCCCAACTCTGGTTCATTCTTTGCATCGCAGCCTCCACAGTCCTCCGCCAAGTTGTTTTTGGTCGGCCTCTCTTTCGTTTTCCTTCAGGGGTGCATAGCATTGCTGTTCTTGTGATGGCATCGTGGTCTCTTCTGAGGACATGGCCTCTCTGAGGAGATAGCTATGATATCACCGCTATCTAAACCACTGGAAACGCACATACATAAAACAACACTAACTGACAGTAAGTCGGGGCTTAGACATGTGGACGCATGACCTACTACAATAGCATTTATTCGTGCTAGTAACTAGTTATAATAAAACATAAGAAATTAGTATTAACTACTGTCACATGATGATGTCAGTATAATACAGATATCGAGCAAATGTTGTAATGATGATGATGATTATTACGCTGATGATGATGATAATGGTCAATGTGTGTGTGGGTTCAAATGATAAAGTAAGAGAGGTTGTTTGCGAGAACAGTAAATTGCTTAGGCCTGTGTTTATGTTAAGTGCGAATGAAAAGTGGTCAGTCTGGTTTGTACATGAGTTTGCCTCGTGCGGACTGTGGGTCAACACTCTCCGTCTCTCCGTGTTCCTCTCATTAATTGAACTCTTTCTCCTTTATTCTCACTCCTCTCTCTCTCTCTTTCTTTTTCTCTCTCTCTCTCTCTCTCTCTCTCTCTCTCTCTCTCTCTCTCTCTCTCTCTCTTTTTCTCTCTCTGTCTCTTAGGGCGACCAGCTTTTCTCTTTTATCCGGATGTGACCTCTGTTTCACCTTAAGGTTAGGCGTCTGAGCGGCTATTGTCAAAGGTGCAATTTGTCCAGCGTTTTCCTCTCAAATATTAAACATGACTTCGATTTTATACATGCTACATTCTTATAATGTGTGCCGAGTATTCATCATTAACAATCTTAACAAATATCAGATTATTACATTAACGTTCGAAAAATTCTTATTTTTTACTTTCAGACAAACCAACTACCACTAAACCTAAAACTGGTAAGTGAGTTTGCAAAATATATTTTTTTAACTTTGTACTGTACAACGAGCAAAAAAAAAAAAAAAAAAAGAAACACAAGGGTAATCAAATATATATTTGGGACCTCAAGACGCAGCAATAGAGACCGCAGTCAGCGACTCATAGCTTGACTGCCTGCGTCAGGACCAGCGAACCAGAGCTGGTCAAGACCGCACTCCACCTCCACGTGGTGGTCCTGGAAACAGTCTGCAGCTGTGCAGTCTGGCTGAGCGAGTGTGGATCGAAATGGGAAGGCAAACCCGGTCCTAAAAAATGCCGTGCAGAAGTCGGATGTGTCGACCGAAAGGTGCAGATATCACAGCTTAGGCGTAAACAGACACAACGCAACCACCGTCCTTTTCAGGACGAACGAAGAAGAAGAAGAAGAAATATATATTTGATCGCTATTTGGAACATAGCTTATGTAGCTAAAGGTTTTCCTATTATGATAATAGTGGTAGAGCAGAAGTAGAATCTCTCTCCAGAAAGTATGACGTTCCAGTGCCCGAGAAGTGCACTGGTATCACAAGTGAGTTACAGATGTGAATACTCTGAGCTGGACAATAGATTTAGGCTTCAGAAGTATAAGTTGCTACTTTCGCTATCGTAACCCTATGTGATAATATAATTAAATTTGAAAAGGTAACTCAAAATTTAACAGTTAAAAATTTAACAAGTCAAATGAGTACAATTATCCAATTTATTATGTACATCTATATATTCTTGTAATGATAAATGGGTGTTGGAAGATGGTAAAATGTATGATTATTT
Organism: Oreohelix idahoensis; assembly: GCA_024509875.1. NCBI lineage: Eukaryota > Metazoa > Mollusca > Gastropoda > Stylommatophora > Oreohelicidae > Oreohelix > Oreohelix idahoensis. Next base: position 475,429 of record JAMPIV010019630.1, read on the forward strand.
ACAGTTACAAATTAAAAAAACTAATAGAAAAAGTCTTGGATTTATCTTCCACTGAATTTACAACAAAAGGATTGTCACATTATCTCTTGCCATCTAGTTGTCATCATTAGACAGTCGTTTTAGAAACTGCTCACAGGATTTGTTGGATGGATACAAAGAAACTCAACTTTAGCCACGTCTGCTCGAGGTTCCTCCGACACACTGGAATACGGAAGACTTTCCTTCAGCCCGCCCTATAACTACGGGGGACTAAGGTGTTGAAGTTTGGTTGACCTCTAGGCTTCAGTGAGCTGGATCAACTTCTTCAAGTCTTTAGTTTCTCGATCAGGAATGATCATAAACATTGATCATAAAAACCTGGAACAAGAAGTAATAGGTGGCCATGTTGTTCCAACAATCTCACCACCAACGAATGTTCATGATGCGATCATGTCTTCAGTGTTTGTATATAAATGAATGAATCATGGTAGTATGTTACAGAGATAGCATGATAAGATAATGTATACTGTGTAGAATTAACAAATTACATGAATAAATCATAGGTTATGATACATGGGTACGATATAACCTTTGCCTTCCACTTATGAATGTCAAGTCACTTATGTACTTGCTGGTATGTCGTAAGCTTCCAGGCAAGAACTAGCCATGATATATGTGGCTAACCAATTAATGGTTATGCTTCCTGACAATGCCGGTGAAGGTTATCTCTGGTTAGCGTCATTCTCTTTTTTATTATATCTGATTCAATCAATCAGAAATAAAATCTGAAATAAAATGATATTATTCATACATATCTTTAATAAACTTACATACCCTCTTAGGATCTATAAGCTCACGGTGAGATTATTTTGGTTGAAGTTAATCTGCCCTGCATGCAGCGTGAAAAAATAACTTTTCTTGCAGATATTGTCTTCCAGTTTCTCACTTTGGCTTCTGGATTTGGTGTGTGTGATTTTCAACGCGTCCCTCTGTCCTTATATTTCAGTCTCTCGCGCGTACGAGAAAGCACCTCTAAAAGTCCCAAAAGATTTTCGTTTCATCTCCTGGTTTGAGGCTATTTGAAGCAATCTGTGTTTTTCCTGTACTCGTTTTTTTCTTCTGTTCACTACACACTTATATTCTTCCGTCCTTTCTATGTATCATTTCCTTTTCCCCATATGAGGCTTTCATTACATATAAGTTTTATACAAATCCGTTGAGGCTTGTTAGTGTAATAAATTTTTAAAGATTATTAGCTAACTTTTAGCCGATGTGATGAAGGTGAAAAATATTAATTATCTTTAAAACTATTTATATTTGAATAATATCCTTTTGGATATAATTCCTAGTCTATCTCCTTTGTTGAATTATTTTTATTTAATATTATTCCAACCGGGCGTTCTCCGGTAGTGAATAATTTAATGTCCAGTAAATGCAAACTTTGAAAGTCCGCCATTCATTCCTTTTAGCTATTTCCCCATTCTTCAGTAATACTGTATGGCTTTTAACCGTAAGTCACATTTCCCGTCTACTACAAACTTCAAAGAAAGACCGCCGCGCTGACCTTGCGCTGGTGTGTGTGTGTGGGAGTCGCGCTACACATTTTTTTCCACAACAAAGCAAGAGGAACCAAATTTCGCTACAGAGCCCTCTTCTTTAAAACAGTGCATGCACAGTTAACTTTTTGGTAACTCATGCTACAGTTTCTCCTTACTTTTCTGTTTTTCTATATCTCCTTTGATAGGATGACGACTTAAAAAATCGGGTCCAAGATTGTCCCATCCTGGAATGTATCTCACATTGAACGAATATGGAGATAACAGTAAACTCCACCTTAAAAGTCGTGAATTTAATTTTTTAGACACTGCTAAAAACATCAAAGGCTGGTGATCACTTTCCACGATGAAGTGTTTCCCGTAAAGAAAAGGGGCGAATTTGTTGATCGACCAGACCAAAGCGAGGCATTCACGTTCAACGGTAGAATAATTTCTTTCACCTGTATTTAACTTTCTACTGGCGAAAGCTACTGGTAATAGCATATGTGGCGGTGTGTCTGCCCGCTGTAGTAATGTTGCTCCTATGCCTACATTGCTAGCATCCGTTCTTAGTACGAATTCTTGTGTGAGATCGGGAAGGGCAAGGATAGGTTTATTTGTCAGCTTATTTTTCAACTCTGTATAAGCCTGTTCACACTCCGCAGTCCATTGTATTTTATCCGGCTGACCTTTTTTGGTTAAGTCGGTTAATGGCGCGCACAATGAGTTAAAATGGGGTATATATTTCTGATAAAACCCGCACAGTGACACAAAGGATCTTACATCCTTCTTAGTTTGTGATCTTTGTGCTTTTCTCATTTTCTCTACATTCTTTGGGTCCGGAGACATTTGCCCTGTAGAGATAGTGTGACCTAAAAATTCCAATGTCTCACATCCAATATGACACTTAGTTGGGCGTGCTGTCAATCCCGTTTCTCTCAATCTACCTAACAACATGGAGAGTGCTACTATGTGTTCCTCGAACGTAGTGGTAGCAATCAGAATATCATCCATGAAGTTGGTGATATTAGGATTTTGTAATGGTTCCAACAATTTCCTCATCATTCTGGTGAAGATACTTGGAGCATTCTTTAAACCAAATGGGAGTACATTGAACTCGTAATGTCCATCCGGTGTACTAAAGGCTAACAGTTTCCTAACTTCTGGTTTTACTGGTATTTAGTAGTATCCCTTGCTTAGATCTACTTTTGAAAAATACCGAGCCTTACTCAATGTAGCAAACAACTGATTGGTGTCAGGTAATGGGTCTACCTGAGATTCAGTGATAGCATTTAGTTTCCTATAATCAATGCATAACCTGTGTTCACCACTAGGTTTCCTTAATAGCACCACACTTGAGCTGTAGGGAGAATCAGACTTTGAAATAATTTTCTCTTTTAAGAGATAGTCAATCTCATCCTTGAGTGCTTATGCTTGGTATTGTTCAGTCCATGTCCGCAACAATGCTTCCAGTGGACCATGTATGGGGACGGCAAAACAACCACGTTGCCGGACCCACACCTATTTCTATTGTAAGGGGCAGTATACCGAAGTGGGGCCTGTCTCAATCAATTGTCTGGTACAGCCCTGGTTCCTACCTCCTATGGTTCTGGTTTGTTTCCGCAGCTTTTTTAATACTGGTTGCTGACTAACAAATGGTTCCAGATGATCCAGGCCATGGTGCTCCGACAAATATCTAGTCGGGGTGGGATGTCTTTCGTCCCCTCTCTGTACAATACGGAGAGTTGCCATGGTTACTGGTGTAACAGTAGAATTGTTGTGATTTTGTTTTCTCCTTATCACCACATCTACCTGTTGTTTTCTCTTGTGAGTTTTCTTAGTGGGCCTACGTCCGCGACAATGCTTCCCTAGGTCCTGTAACTGGTCTACACTTCTGAATGAGGTTACCTGATTACATTCTGAACAGGATTTCACATACCAACTTATGTCTTCAATTATTCCTGGCCAGTAATATCGCAATGCTATCTTTCGACAAGTGGCCCATTTTCCTCTGTGACCCCTGCCTGATGTAGCATGCTCTTGCTCCATAATTTCCTCCCTGTAGAATTTTGGCACTACCAGCTGTCCATGCCCTTTAGGTCCTTTTCCAGCTTGTCTGTAGAGTAGGCCATTTTCTATGTAGAAGTCTCCTTTCTCTGGAGGGTTATGGGCCTTTGGCAATTTGCCAAAACAAGGCTTCAATGTGCTGTCTGCTGTTTGAGCCTTTTTCATCTTTATAGGATGAATGTTTATTGGATTTCCCTCCTCCTTTTTGATGCTGGACCTGGTATGGTTTGCTGCCATAACAACAGGTTTTATTGGGTCACCCAAAAAGACATATTTACTTCCTATTACCAGCGGGTATATAGGATCATCACTCACTGCTGCTCTTATCACTCCTTCCACATAGCGAGTACTCACTTTGATCCTTGCTATGGGAAGTGTCATGGTGACGGTTCCCTGCATTGCCCCTTGTATGTCAACTGTTTCTGTGGTAAGTTGATCAGGGTGCACTAGGGTTGCACTCACGACTGAGTCGAATTCCAATCCTGAATCATATAAGCACTGAATTTTAGTGCCATTACATGTCACTTCCTCACAGACAGGGGGATGATGGAGGTCCTTCTGACTAACTGCCAGTTCCTTCCTTCCCTTGTTCCCTGTTGTAAGACAGGCAGCGTGATAAGGAGGGTTTTTCCGTCTGCATTCTGCAGTATTGTGGTTACTCATTTGGCAAGATTTACACCACTATCCTTCCTTTCTTGAAGGTCTATTATCTGATCCTAGAGGGTTTTTGTCTTTATAATCAGTTCTGTGTTTGTTCTTGTTGGAATTGTCCCTATGTTCATAGTTGGTAAAGTTTGGTGAAGGTTTGAAGTTCTCACCCTGCTTCTTCTTATTTCCTGACACTTCTGACTGAGCTGCTTGATATCTTTCAGCCATGGTTAAAATATCGTCCAATCTCTCAGCTCCTTGCTCCATAAGAAATTTTCTCATTTCCTGAGGCATGGATTCTCTCAGTTGTTCCATCATGACCATTTCTTTTATATCTTGACATTTTCCTAAGCTAATCCATTTTGTCAGATAAGTTTCCAATCTGGCAGAAAACTGGTGATAGTTTTCTCCTGGAAGTAGCTTAGCAGTTCGGAATCTCTTTCTATAAGATTCAGAATTCATTTCGTACCTGACTAGTAAAGCTTGTTTGGGAGCCGCGCTAGCGTAGTGGTTACAACACCGCTCTGGCGACCGGGTGATACAGGATCAAACCCGGGCGACGGCATTTGATGATTTTTCGTCGACCGGGATTTGGACTGGATTAACTCGAGCCCTGGCGACGACATTTGAAGGAGTGTCGTCGACCAGGGACTGGCGGCTCCTGAGCCGACCCAGCTGCAATGGGTACCTCCGAAATCGGCGAGTATTTGCCTGCATGGCGAGGGACACCTGTCTCTGTACAAGAAATAAAGGGATACTCACGTAAAATCAATGTCAGGTTAGACATAAATAATAACCTGAGATTTCGCCTCGAGTATTAGCGGGCGTAAAAAAAAAAAAAAAAAAAAAAAAAAAAAAAAAAAAAAAAGCTCGTTTTAAGATTTCATAATCTTCCTGGTCTTCTTTTGAGAGTTTTAAATAAACATCGTATGAAACTCCCCTCAACCCCTGAGATAGCTTAAGGCTCCATTTTTCCTTTTCCAATCCATAGGTAGAGGACAGTCTCTCATATCTATCCAGGTATGACTCAATGGCGTCCTCCTTCTCAATAAATGGATCCAGGTGGAAACTCATGGCTCCATTTGCTGTGCTGTGGTTGGAGCTCTCAGAGTGAGGTGAGCTAGCACCATGATTGCTAGCTGCTCCCTGGAGTTCAAGTTCCTTTAAACTTAACTCATGAGCTCTTTGTAACCTTCTTTCTTCAGCTTCAGCCTCAACTTCAAATCTTTTGGCTTCTCTTTCTGCTTCTAACCTTTTGGCTTCTCTCTCTGCTTCCATTCTTTTGGCTTCTCTTTCTGCCTCTAATTTCTTAGCTTCAGCCTCAACTTCCATTCTTTTAGTCTCTATTTCAGCTTCAGCTTCCATTCTTTTAGTCTCTCTGTCTAAATATTTATCCACTTCAGTTGTGATATGTCGAATTAGAGCATCTCCTGTCATACCCAAGTCTTTTCCTTCCTGCATAATCGCAGCTCTAAACTTCACCAATTCAGCCATGATGCTTACTTACCAGAGGGTATATAATTTTATCTTCACTAACCAACTAACTTAATTAAAATCAATTAATTACTTTGAACAAGACAAATCCTTAAAACCTTGTGAGCGTTTCCTATTTCCTTCGTACTCAATGGTACTACTATTACGAAAAAAAAAATTCTACGTTTTAGAATTTTTTCAAAAAAATTTATTTTTACAAACTATTTGTGGTTCAAGATAAAAGAATACATAGATAGTGGCTCAGGATACAAATAATATCCCGCGAAAGAGCCCCCAATGTAGCGAAAGGTTTTCCTATTATGATAATAGTGGTAGAGCAGAAGTAGAATCTCTCTCCAGAAAGTATGAAGTTCCAGTGCCCGAGAAGTACACTGGTATCACAAGTGAGTTACAGCTGTGAATACTCTGAGCTGGACAATAGATTTAGGCTTCAGAAGTATAAGTTGCTACTTTCGCTATCGTAACCCTATGTGATAATATAATTAAATTTGAAAAGGTAACTCAAAATTTACCAGTTAAAAATTTAACAAGTCAAATGAGTACAATTATCCAATTTATTATGTACATCTATATATTCTTGTAATGATAAATGGGTGTTGGAAGATGGTACAATGTATGATTATTTACAGTTACAAATTAAAATAACTAATAGAAAAAGTCTTGGATTTATCTTCCACTGAATTTACAACAAAAGGATTGTCACATTATCTCTTGCCATCTAGTTGTCATCATTAGACAGTCGTTTTAGAAACTGCTCACAGGATTTGTTGGATGGATACAAAGAAACTCAACTTTAGCCACGTCTGCTCGAGGTTCCTCCGACACACTGGAGTACGGAAGACTTTCCTTCAGCCCGCCCTATAACTACGTAGTTGAAGTTTGGTTGACCTCTAGGCTTCAGTGAGCTGGATCAACTTCTTCACGTCTTTAGTTTCTCGATCAGGAATGATCATAAACATTGATCATAAAAACCTGGAACAAGAAGTAATAGGTGGCCATGTTGTTCCAACAATCTCACCACCAACTAATGTTCATGATGCGACCATGTCTTCAGTGTTTGTATATAAATGAATGAATCATGGTAGTATGTTACAGAGATAGCATGATAAGATAATGTATACTGTGTAGAATTAACAAATTACATGAATAAATCATAGGTTATGATACATGGGTACGATATAACCTTTGCCTTCCACTTATGAATGTCAAGTCACTTATGTACTTGCTGGTATGTCGTAAGCTTCCAGGCAAGAACTAGCCATGATATATGTGGCTAACCAATTAATGGTTATGCTTCCTGACAATGCCGGTGAAGGTTATCTCTGGTTAGCGTCATTCTCTTTTTTATTATATCTGATTCAATCAATCAGAAATAAAATCTGAAATAAAATGATATTATTCATACATATCTTTAATAAACTTACATACCCTCTTAGGATCTATAAGCTCACGGTGAGATTATTTTGGTTGAAGTTAATCTGCCCTGCATGCAGCGTGAAAAAATAACTTTTCTTGCAGATATTGTCTTCCAGTTTCTCACTTTGGCTTCTGGATTTGGTGTGTGTGATTTTCAACGCGTCCCTCTGTCCTTATATTTCAGTCTCTCGCGCGTACGAGAAAGCACCTCTAAAAGTCCCAAAAGATTTTCGTTTCATCTCCTGGTTTGAGGCTATTTGAAGCAATCTGTGTTTTTCCTGTACTCGTTTTTTTCTTCTGTTCACTACACACTTATATTCTTCCGTCCTTTCTATGTATCATTTCCTTTTCCCCATATGAGGCTTTCATTACATATAACTTACTTACTTACTTAGTCGTTCCCCTTCTACCGTGAGGTGTAGAGGTTTGGAAGAGAGAGCGCCAGACCATTCTATCAGCTGTCTTCTTCCTGGCCTGGTTCCATTCTAGTCCTCGGTCCTTCAAAGATTTCTAATGTTGTCCTCCCAGCGGACTCTGGGTCGTCCTGGAGGTCTGGATCCCTGGCTCTTTGTTTCCCATGCTTGTCGTGGTAGCCGATCTTCTCCCATTCTGCAGACATGGCCAAACCATCTTAGTTGGGACTGTTCTATTTGGGTCTGCAGCGGATGGGATTTTAGGCCTTGACGGATCGTCTGGTTGCGGACCATGTCTCTTCTTCATTACATATAAGTTTTATACAAATCCGTTGAGGCTTGTTAGTGTAATAAATTTTTAAAGATTATTAGCTAACTTTTAGCCGATGTGATGAAGGTGAAAAATATTAATTATCTTTAAAACTATTTATATTTGAATAATATTCTTTTGGATATAATTCCTAGTTTATCTCCTTTGTTGAATTATTTTTATTTAATATTATTCCAACCGGGCGTTCTCCGGTAGTGAATAATTTAATGTCCAGTAAATGCAAACTTTGAAAGTCCGCCATTCATTCCTATTAGCTATTTCCCCATTCTTCAGTAATACTGTATGGCTTTTAACCGTAAGTCACATTTCCCGTCTACTACAAACTTCAAAGAAAGACCGCCGCGCTGACCTTGCGCTGGTGTGTATGTGTGGGAGTCGCGCTACACATTTTTTTTTCCACAACAAAGCAAGAGGAACCAAATTTCGCTACAGCTTAGACCAGTGGTATTTAAAACTTTTTGTTCGCATACCCTCAGTTATAATTTATCTTTAACTATGTACCACCAAGGTTATTGGTGCATAATTTGTTCAAAACTTATTTGCTAATGTTAACTACAGTCAACGAAACAAATAAATAATTTTAATACTAGTCAAAATTAATCACAAATAAAGCAGTTTACGCATACGTGGACATTGAGAAATTAATATGACATAACATGATATATTACAAAAACTAGTGGCGCCTCTTGCAGCTGCTGCGCCAAATAATCTCGCCAAGCTGCTGCACCGCTACAAGCCTTAACTTGACTCTCGCTATACTGCTCTCACATGCACCACGCCACACACTTATTATGAGAGGCAGGGAGTTAGAAGCGAGAAGGGAGTAAGACAGAATTAAGACGCGTATCAGAGTAAACAGCCGAACTATTGCTTCAAATTGAAATAAAAGTGAAATAAGATAGAAAAATAAAGTAATAAAATAAATCTAAATTGCCTCAACAGATTATCTTTTCCAAAGAAAAGTTTTCAGTACTCAAAGTAATTTACTTAAAATAATGCAATATAAGAAAACACTCCGACATTGCATCGGGAGAATTTTTTCCCCGTACCTCCTTAGATGTCTTCTCGTACCATTTGGGGTATGTGTACCCCAGGTTGAATACCATTGGCTTAGACAATGTAAACAAAGAATGCTTTAAAATGCGGCAAAATCAACAATGATAAAAATAGTTGCCATTGAGTACCATATACAGGTAACAAGTACAGGTGCCAAAAGACGGATCAACCCCAGACCTAAGGTTCTTTTATATTTGGACATGCGCCCTAATATAACGGACTAGGTTGAACGGGACGCGCCTCGCCAAAACGAGGCAAACCTGTATTTAAAAAAAAGGTGCCAAAACAAGTGGGCTCAGAATCTGAAAGCGTTATGGTTCTCTAGATAAAAGTCTAGTACCATCACTTACAAAATATCGCCTATACGAGTTGGTATGAGTAATGCAGAAGAAGTGCTAGTTGCCTTTATTAAAAACACTTATGGTGATGAGTCGATGATCCCATTGACGTCGGTCATTTCAACTACGTTAAATGCTTTTTGTTATTTTTTGTTCTCCAACTGTTGATAATTGTGTTGACTTGTGTTACCATTCATTAGCTAGGGCGGCTGATCTCGACGCTCTTTAGCAGCCAACGTCCAATCGAAATATTTATCCGTAGTTTTTAGCTGTTGAGTGGTTTTCTATTTTTGAGGACCCCGGCAATAGCTTTCATATTTCTGTGGAGAGTCCTGGGCAAGTGAGCAGCACATGCTGAGCTGTCTCATGTATGTTTAAAGTTGCAGCAATTAGGCTCATGTGTGGGGTTTCATTTGTTTAAGTGCTTGCTGAGTCTGGTGTGTTCTGTTCTTAGTTGGAAGAGTATGCGCTGTTCTGCACGTAGAAGGTTATTAATATTGTCATTTTATTTTTTGGGATGGTCCATGTCTTTATTTATACGGCACGTCCAGTAGACCCGTTTGTCCAACGATTGAGCTATTCTTCCTTGAAGTTGTTTTGGAGTATTCGTTTAGCTGTCTGTATGTGTGCTGGAGTATTTGTTTGAAACATACTTTCTTCTAATTTTGCACGTATGTATGTTCTACACCTGGTATGTCTATGTGTACTGTTATCCACTGGAGAGTGACTCTGGTGTCTTATTTCATTAGCAGGTTGTCAATTGTTATAGAGAACGCAGTCAGCGACTCATAGCTTGACTGCTTGCGTCAGGACCAGCGAACCAAAGCTGGTCAAGACCATGCTCCACCTCCACGTGGTGGTCCTGGAAACAGTTTGCAGCAGTGCGGTCTGGCTGAGCGAGCACGGATCGAAGAGGGAAGGCAAACCCGGTCCCAAAAAATGCCGTGCAGAAGTCGGATGTGTCGACCGAAAGGTGCAGATATCACAGCTACGGCGTAAACAGACACAACGCAACCACCGTCCTTTTCAGGGCGAACGAGGAAGAAGAAGAAGAATTGTTTCGGCCAGCTGAATTATTACTTTATTTTCAGTTCTGAGGTTTTCCATTAAAGCATAAAGTGTTGCTTTTGAATCAGTGAAGATTATGATATCTGAGGACAAATAGATGTCCTGTTTGAATGCTGAGCCATCTGAGTTCAAGCATAACATTCCACAGTGTGTGCTTTAGGGACCATCTCTGGAATTCACCGTAAAGGAGCAGTGCATGGACTTGGAATAATCAAATAACACTTACTATAAAGACGTAAGATCCAGAAGTCACCAACAACCAACGGGAATGAACAAAGAAAGACAGTACTGAATTTTAATTTTTCAGTTGTTATTTTGTCACACACACACACATACACACACACACACATATATATATATATATATATATATATATATATATATATATATATATATATATATATATATATATATATATATATATATATATGGCATATAAATATATCATCATCATGTAGCATGTCCTTTGCAGAACGTCGCTCTCATCATAGCCCGTCTGAAAGACTCTCGATCTCTAGCCAGCCCTCCTGCCTCCTCCATTGTCAGGTTCAAGGTGTCTTCAATGTCCTGTGTCCACCGTTGTCTTGGTCGGCCCCTGCCTCGCCATCCATGTACCATACCCTCCATCACTGTTCTCTCTAAGCCACTATGACGTTTAATGTGGCCAAAATATTTCAGTTTCCGGGACTTGATATTGTTTATGAACCAGTTTTCCTCGATGTTCAGGACGTGTAGGATATCTACATTTTTCTTCTTCTTGGTCCAAGATATTCTGATAATTTTTCTGTAACACTGAACTATCCATGGTATACTTCCTGTGCTATGTCTTGCGATTCGCTCTAATGACCTGCCATTGAATCATCATTTTTCGGTGATGCGTAGATGACAGGGAGGATAGTGTGATTCGCTTGCATAGCTAGGCGGGGTTGTCGCACAGAATGCACAGGATTGGAATCCTGGGTAAGCCACTCACGTCTGATGTTTTTCTGTGGTCTAGTGTTCTACTTCTTTATTTCTTGTGAGTGCCTGAAAACATACCTGTATGTTTGTCTCATATATATATATATATATATATATATATATATATATATATATATATATATATATATATATATATATATATATATATATATATATATATATATATATATATATATATATATATATATGTCACGAAGTGGTTTTACGACTAGAGGCTGTCTACATATAGTGACAAGACACTAGTGAGAAAAAAGACTGAAAGGATAGATTCATATGAAAATGACAGTGCAAATGTGAAAGTTGAGACCATTGGCTCCGAGGTTGAGAACCGAAGTTGACTCTTCCTCGCCACTCCGGACGTCTAAATTGCTATGGCCTCAACCACCTCTAACTACCCTAAGGGAATAAGGTTTAATTAAGATTCACATACACCACGATACAGACAACAGATAGCTACTGTACGAAAATAAAATGACTGGTCCAGACTATAAATGTACAAGTTTTATTTATACACACACAAAAAATCATCAAAACACATGTCAAAAGAAATAAAGTGCAATGTCATCACACCTGGAAAAACAAGAATGCACAGTTAAAACGTGATTAAACATCAACCCAACCCTTTCCCCACAATTTGCCACCTGTATGGGAAAAGAAGTTTAAATTAAACCAAACCACAATGCACTTGGTGGGGTCTCAGATGTCGAGCCTCCACTCTTACTAGTTATTCTAAATGCTAACTCTAATTTCCACTGATAGCTGGAACTCCTATGAACTGTCTACACAAATCTCTGCAAAAGCTATGGTACTACACAGCTAAAACTGGAACTCCTGAACACTGCTTCCCAACTAACTGTTCTACAACTCTTCAGCAGCTGTCCTCTGTTATGATCTACACAAAACCATGTCTCAGTTCTGTCTTTCTGGTCTACCACCTGTAGACTTAACTTCAGCAGTTGTCCTCTGCTCTAAAATCTGTAGAGAGGATTTTAACCCTGTTGCTCTCCACAATTCTGTAAGTGACGACTAGGTTTAAACACTGGATTCTGGACTGGAAACTGTAGCTGGCTGCTAAAACGAATTGTATACACCTGCCCGCTCACCCCTCTCTGGGCTGTGGGCCTTCGGCTTTATTATGGCCGGGACGAAGCGAAATAAATTACAACCACGCTGGCAACCTGCCGATTTGCGTGTGTAAGAAGATTGAGCATCAGAGCTCCGGATTTTTCCACCAAAATCCCTTTCAACTGGAGAATGTCTTCCCTGCCTTGGGAAAACGTATTTTTTCTCTTCTTCCGCCTCTGGCAATTAAGGCCAAACTTTGCGTTTCTGCGAATGCCACAACTTTGCCGTGGGGTAAATTTTGTGGTATCAAAATTCCGCTCTCTCTTTCCCACAAAGCCGGTACCTGCTGTTGACAAAAATAGAAAATGCACAGCTGAACAACACACATCAATAATATACTCCATTTACAACAAATAACTCCCCGACTTAACACTTCAAGTCCCAAGTCTTTAACTCTTAACTCCCATAGTACAATACCTCCTCCTTTTATCAGTACAGCTCCCTTGCTCTATTCCCGCTATGCATCACCATACAAATTAACCTTGCTCAAAAGAACAGCTCCCCACTCAACTCCCTTCTCTTCACTACCCAATTCCAAAAAAAAAACATCGGCTGACCCCGATCGTCTTTGTTCTGCATGACTAACTCTGAGCCAAACAATATTTCACTGGGCTCAACATGTGCAAAATACTCTGGCCCACTTCCTACACTGACGTTAATGCAGCAATGTTTACCACAAATAAAATAGACCTCTCCAGGAATCATTAAATTTCCCGTACAGTAATATTAAATCACATTAAACTGAAATACAAATTAATTTCCTTCAAAAATTACTTCTCCAGTCTTCTGAATACCCAGAACAACAATGCACAAACAATAACGTATAACCAGTTTACAGCAGCATCTGCATACTGCCAAAAGTTATACATAACCCCAGGTTACCAATTAAATCCCGGTAGTTACAAACACGTGCTTACAATTCTTACAACCACGTGCTTCACTCCTCCTCATCCCTCTGAACATCGTCTCGAATTAGTATTCAATAAATAACGCACCCACGTGCTCCCATCTAAATATATATGTAACTATATAACTCAGAATAACCTCTCAATGAAAGTACACATTACACGTGCTCCCGCCATTCTGTAAATTAACGTAAAACACAGGTGCGGGTTTTATCCACAGACCTACTTTGAGATAATACAAAGCACGCCCGTAACATGTCAACACTTAACCCATCCTAGACGCTGCCGTTCCTTCACTAAGGAATATATGAACCTCTTAAGTATTCCCAGTTTATCACTAAGATAGTATTGATGAATCTGGCGTTAAGAATTTAATAAAACAATTAACTTCCCAAGAAAACTACTGATCGGGCTAGGACTCAATTAAAATCAAATAAAGTACCACGCTAATAACTATTATGCTTACCAAACTCTAATTTCCTACTTTGAAAGGCAAATCGTCTAGTCTCTGGTACACGGCTGGCAATTTCATCAAAGAGAACAAGACTATGAAATACGAGCCTATATATAATCCTAGACCAGCACGTTGACCTCTTGACGTCATTTGCGCGGCTTTGTTTTAAGCCTTAATGATCGCTCGACCTTTCAAAGCAGTTAGATCTCGGCCAATCAAAATTGTAAACAACTCTGACTCATCCGGTTACTGTGCGCGAGTGGTAAAGGTCACTACCCCCATTTAGACAAAGAAACGGAATTTAGCTCGCAGCCCTCTACTGCCTAATGAAGCAAAAATGGCCGAAATATATTTAATTCCCGAAAAATACGTCTATGGCGACGCAATATCTTTAAAAAGACTAAAACTGGTGCAAATCTGATCTAGGCTCTATAGTCTTTCTTCTAGAAGGAGAAGAAACATGGGGTAGATTACCTGTAATCCCTACTAGAAGTAGTGAAAATAAAGCGAGGAGAAAAACAATGGGGCCTATTAAAAAGATAAATTTCAGTACCCCATCACAATATATATATATATATATATATATATATATATATATATATATATATATATATATATATATATATATATATATATATATATATATATATAAACGAGATTAGCTGTCTCTGCCATTTTGAGCACTGCTCTATAGTGTTCCTGAGGTTAAATATATGATCTGCACATCTTCTATTCTTTTTTCCACCCGATATTCCTTTTATGTCAGAAGTGTACAACTATCTTCTTGACCTTAAAGATAATAATTCATCAGGGCTTGATGGAATTAGCAATCGAATACTGTGTTATGCTGCACCAGCTATTAGTTACTCACTAACTTATATATATATATATATATATATATATATATATATATATATATATATATATATATATATATATATATATATATATATATATATATATATATATATATATAATATATATATATATATATATATATATTATATATATATATATATATATATATATATATATATATATATATATATATATATATATATATATATATATACAGTACTTTGCAAAAAAATGGCAGTCATATTTTCACAACGCAGCACACTCATAGAAGCAAATAATAATAAAAACTGTATGTCCAGAGGAAGATTGGTATCTCCCCTATCTATTAACAGCGGTTTCAGTACAATATAATGTTGCCTTCTCCAGCAAGGCAAGCCTGAATGCGGCGAGGCATACTTCCTGCAAGTGTTTGTAGGTAATTGTGAGTCAGACTGTCCCAGTATTTTTCAGCTATCTTCTTCAATTGTTCAACGTCTCTGAGTCCACTCTTTTTTAAATGATTCTTGAGTAGTGCCCAAACGTTTTCAATTGGGTTTAGGTCGGGACTGTTGCTGGGCCACTTCAGCACTATCACATTCTTCTCTTGCAGCCATGCTTTGGTGGTATGAGCTGTATGCTTTGGGTCATTGTCATGTTGAAATGTGCACCCATCGGGGTACATGACCTGCATAAATGGCAGAAGGTGTCCCTCTAGTATGTCGATGTACCTTTCTTTCGTGAGAATTCCTGTGAAAACACACAGTGGGTGGCACCTCTTGCTGCCACCCCTCCCCAAAGATGGAATTTATGGGTATGTTTCGGTCGCTGGTACACAGGCGTTACAGAGTCTTTCATCCAAATATTTATTTGAGCAGGATAAGACCAAACAGAACATTCATCTGACAAAATCACATTGTCCCATGACAAATTTTGGTGTTCGTGGCACCAGTTCAAGTGCATCTGTTTGTGAGTCTCTGTGAGAAATGGTGACGAAATTACCCGCTTTTTTGTATAATTCATCCTGTGTAGCTCCCGGTTGACAGTAGCATTAGATACTTCTGGGTTTCCCAAATCGATCATGCGCTGCCGTATGTTTTCTACACTCTTCATTGGCCCAGCCCGAACGATTTGGGCGAGACGCCGATGGTCCTTTCTGTCCAAAATTCTTGACCCCCCACTACCTTCTTTTCGCTCGATTCCATTACCTGCTTTTAATTTACTCACAACTCTGTAGACAGTCTGCTCAGGAATGTTCAAGGTTTTAGAAATGTTGGAACATGTTTGATTTCCTTCATTCCAAAGCTGTGAAATTAACATACACTTTGACTTTGTGTCCATTTTCTGCCACTAGCATTAGAAATTGTCGTCTGCTCTATTATCAAGGGACTTTACGCTAATTTTTTTTTACTTTTGGTTAGTGTTTGCTCACTTTGGGGCAGAACATGCATATTTAATTAGATTTCAGCATATTTAGCTGAGCAATATGACAGCCATTTTGTTTGCAAAGTACTGTGTATATATATATATATATATAATCAGTGTATCGCTAAGAGTTATTTTCCTTCGGACATTAAGATAGCCAAAGTATATCCCCTCTTCAAACCTGGTTCATCAGATACCAGTAACCTCGGTAACTGTAGACCAATTTCTCTGATATCACTGCTATCTAAACCACTGGAAACGCACATACATAAAACAACACTAACTGACAGTAAGTCGGGGCTTAGACATGTGGACGCATGACCTACTACAATAGCATTTATTCGTGCTAGTAACTAGTTGTAATAAAACATAAGATATTACTATTAACTACTGTCACATGATGATGATGATGTCAGAGTAATACCGATATCGAGCAAATGTTGTAATGATGATGATGGTTATTACGCTGATGATGATGATAATGGTCAATGAGTGTGTGGGGGAAAATGATAAAGTAAGAGAGATTGTTTGCCAGAACAGTAAATTGCCTAGGCCTGTGTTTATGTTAAGTGCGAATGAAAAGTGGTCAGTCTGGTTTGTACATGAGTTTGCCTCGTGCGGACTGTGGGTCAACACTCTCCGTCTCTCCGTGTTCCTCTCATTAATTGAACTCTTTCTCCTTTATTCTCACTCCTCTCTCTCTCTCTCTCTCTTTCTCTCTCTCTCTCTCTCTTTCTCTCTCTGTCTCTTAGGGCGACCAGCGTTTCTCTTTTTCCGGATGTGTCCTCTGTTTCACGTTAAGGTTGGGCGTCTGAGCGGTTATTGTCAAAGGTGCAATTTGTCCAGCGTTTTCCTCTCGGATATTAAACATGACTTCGATTTTATATATGCTACATTCTTATAATGTGTGCCGAGTATTCATCATTAACAGTCTTAACAAATATCAGATTATTACATTAACGTTCGAAACCTTCTTATTTTTTTCTTTCAGCCAAACCAACTACCACTAAACCTACCACTGGTAAGTGAGTTTGCTAAATATATTTTTTTAACTTTGTACTGTACAACAAGCAAAAAAAAAAAAAAGAAACACAAGGGTAATCAAATATATATTTGATCGCTATTTGGAACATAGCTTAGATCAGTGATATTCAAAACTTTTTGTTCGCATACCCTCAGTTATAATTTATCTTTAAATATGTATCACCAAGGTTATTGGTGCATAATTGGTTCAAAACTTATTTGCTAATGTTAACTACAGTCAACGAAACAAATAAATAATTTTAATACTAGTCAAAATTAATCACAAATAAAGCAGTTTACGCATAAGTGGACATCGAGAAATTAATATGACATAACATGATATATTACAAAAACTATTGGCGCCTCTTGCGGCTGCTGCGCCAAATAATCTCGCCAAGCTGCTGCATCGCTACAAGCCTTAACTTGACTCTCGCTATACTGCTCTCACATGCACCACGCCACACACTTATTATGAGAGGCAGGGAGTTAGAAGCGAGAAGGGAGTAAGACAGAATTAAGACGCGTATCAGAGTAAACAACCGAACTATTGCTTCAAATTGAAATAAAATTGAAATATGATAGAAAAATAAAGTAATAAAATAAATTTAAATTGCCTCAACAGATTATCTTTTCCAAAGAAAAGTTTTCAGTACTCAAAGTAATTTACTTAAAATAATGCAATATAAGAAAACACTCCGACATTGCATCGGGAGATTTTTTTCCACGTACCCCCCTTAGATGTCTTCTCGTACCATTTGGGGTATGTGTACCCCAGGTTGAATACCATTGGCTTAGACAATGTAAACAAAGAATGCTTTAAAATGCGGCAAAATCAACAATGATAAAAATAGTTGCCATTGAGTACCATATACAGGTAACAAGTACAGGTGCCAAAAGACGGATCAACCCCAGACCTAAGGTTCTTTTATATTTGGACATGCGCCCTAATATAACGGACTAGGTTGAACGGGACGCGCCTCGCCAAAACGAGGCAAACCTGTATTTTAAAAAAATGTTCCAAAACAAGTGGGCTCGGAATTTGAAATCGATGTGGTTCTCTAGATAAAAGTCTAGTACCATCACTTACAAAATATCGCCTATGCGAGTTGGTATGAGTAATGCAGAAGAAGTGCTAGTTGCCTTTATTAATAACACTTATGGAGATGAGTCGATGATCCCTTTGACGTCGGTCATTTTATCTACGTTAACTGCTTTTTTGTTATTTTTTTCTTCAACTGTTGATAATTGTGTTGACTTGTGTTGCCATTCATTATAGATTATAATTCTATAATCTGCCAACGCTTTTATGAAGAATTAGCAATGGTTATCCTGGCTCGTTAAGCCCCAACCGCTGAATTAATCAGTGGAATTATTATTATTACTATTATATATATATATAACTCTGTTTAGAGTGTGTGTTTAGTAACTTTAACTGAGACAAACATGTAGTACATTTAATTGATTAAATCGATGTTAAATTTGTAACATCACAAATAATAAAATTTAATAATCACTTTAGGTTTAACAGTTTGAAAATAATTTGAACAGTTATGGCTAAAGAAAAGCTATCATCCTCGAATTTGGGGATTGTGAAAAGGGTTAAGAAGTTCAAGTGGCAGCATATGTTTGAACTTAGCTGCCAATGACGGTTCTGTCTTTTCACACTGATTACTAGTCTCTGGTCAAGGTTGTCGAGTGTAGCTCGTCTGCCAGAATCTTCAAGGAAAGTCTACACCGTGCGTTCTTTGTTGTAAAGCATAGGCCACTGATCCCGTCTTGTTCCAGAGATAGTATGTTCTGCTGGTACCACCAATAACTGTAATACAAGAATAGAAAAGAACGCTCTTCTGAGTATGGCGTTCTCCGACACATAGTTGTGTGTCTCCCCTTTCTATTTCACCGTCCCACTTAACCTAGAGTTTATCCTCGATGAAAATTACATTTAATTCCTCGGGATAAAACTTCCTTTACATTTAAACTGAATAGCTTTATCTTTACACAACATTTAAATGAAAAGGCTAAACGTACAGATATAATATGTTTTACATTTACATCTCCACTTTTTGAAAAGTGTTCACAATTTAAATTCATTTATGTTTCCTTTATATTTACACTTATGGAAAAGTTTGAAACTTCTATTAATTAAAATGAATATTTTCACATGGACATTTACGCTGATTTAAAGCGTGAAACCTTACATTAATTTTAAAGTGAATATGTTTATAGGGACATTTACACGGCTTTGAAATTGTAAGTCTTTTTCTTAGAATGTACAAGATTTCTTTTCATCTTTCCCTCCCTGCTCCATAGGGAACGTGGAACTACTTTATGCTTTTAGTTCTCTTTATGAAACTTTCAATAAAGCAATCACCAGCCCGCGCAGTGGTAGTTCGTGAATCATCAATCTATACGCTGAGGTTGCCAGCTTCAAATGACTTTGACATTCAATAGCGAGTTTCACACATTAAACTTCACATGGTAATGTGACAGCGCCATCTTGAGATCTGTCGTTCTCGGCGCTGGCCCCATCTTGTCAGCCATATTGTCTCTGGTTTAGTGCCTTTTCACCACGTTATCTTCAAGAAGATTTATTACAAGGCCATAATAAAGCCTACATATTAGTTGTGTTTTTGCTCTAGAAATAGTTGTGTATATTCGTGTTTTCATGCCTTCTAGAGCAAAAATCGCGTGTGTTATTGGTGTGGCGCAAATTAATACGCGCAGCGCGCAGTAAGTTGAGTGATTAGCCTAGGGCTTATAAAAGGGATAGCAAGCGGCGAAACAGGCCTACTTTTGAGAGAGCCGCCCAGAAGAAGACGCCAGAGCCAATCTGTGTCAGTCTGTAGATGCCTTGAGCACGTGAGTTAAGTTAGATTAGCATCAGTGTTCTATAATTCTGTAATTATATTGAGCGTGGCTATTTTAATGTTTGGCTAAATAGATAGATAAATGTAAAAGTTTAAGAGCGATTATTTCATTTATCAGAAAGGCAAATACGGTATGAAGCTATTTCACGTGAATTTAGATGATATTGACTGTTATCAAGATGACAGCCACGTGGTCATGAAAGGCGGCGCGTCACCAATCGTGTGTATAAAGAAGACGCCAGTTTTATATTGTGTGAACTGACACGTGGGTGGAAGCAGATTAAGATAATTTTCCCCAGTAAAGGAAAGAGAGAGTTGTCGTGTAAAATTTTCTTTAGATGTGATGACTTTAGTTCTAGTGTTAAGTCAAGAGTAATTTTATTTTATCCTTTAATGTAAGAGTAATTAAGTGTATTTCACGATTATTGATTATTCTACTGTTTATCGTTTGTGGGTTTCTTTGAGTGAGGTGAGATATGTATTTAGATTTCTGGAGAGCGCGAGGCCACTCCTTGGTTGAGACAGGTGTTTCTCTGGTTGCTCCTTGTTGAACATGGAAACACCAATGTGGCTGGTGTCCATCACAAGCCGACAAGAAGCATTTTTATGGTTGTGTTTCATGTGATGAGTTCCCAATCTCATCAGGGGTCATATACGACACGCTTGTGGCTAGGAGCACCAGTCGTTACTTACGACATGTTCAGAGTGCGGGAACGAGTATTGATGTGGGTCGGTTGAGAGGTAGTAGTTTATTCTCATTATTGAGAGTATTGGTTGTACAGGTATTGAAGAATATTATTTTATGTCCAGTTGATTATTATTTAATTATTGTTATGTGAACAATGGTTTGTGAGAGCACGTGGGCGTACTTGGAGATGTATATTTCTCTTCTCCGCTCCTGAGGGAGCATGGGGCCACCAGTGTGGTTTGCCTCCGCATGAAGCATTTATATGCTCTTGCAGTAGTGGTTTCGGTAGCAACCTATGTTACACGGTGAGATTGCCAGCCTCATAATAATAATAATAATAAATTCTTTAAGCACCAAGCACGGCGCATAAGGCAGAAACCAGTGCTCTCCAGGTTGTTCGTTGTGACGCCACTCCTCTTAGCCTCATGCACAACACCATACTAGTATCGCTACACGACATGCATGAGTGTGTGTGTGATAGTTGAGTGTGTGCTCTTGCAGTAGTGGTTTTGGTAGCGACCTATGTTACACGGTGAGATTGCCAGCCTCATGCATAACACCATACTAGTCGCATTGGACGACACGCATGAGTGTGTGAGATAGTTGAGGGTATCAGGTGGGCACATGTTTGCCGTATGGTAAGTGTTATTATGTATGCTATTGATGTTCACTTAGACATTGTTTTATTTATTGTTTTTTTTTTCAGACAGTCTATGAACACTGACTGGGTGTTTGTTTGTTTGGTGTTTGCTTTGTTCGGTAGTTCATTGACACTGACTTAGGCATATTAAACAACATTAAGTGCGAAAACAGAGAACTCGGAAATGCAGCAATACTACGGGAAGAAGTGGAAGAGGCTATATGTTCGATGAAAGGAGGGAAGTCACCGGGTGTGGATAATATACCAGCAGAGCTCTTGAAATATGGAGGACCAGATATAGTAAAAATCATGACAACAATTTGCCAGAAGATATGGAGTACAAAAAAATGGCCAAAAGAATGGACGCAGTCATTAGTAATACCGCTTCCAAAGAAAGGAAATCTAAAAATGTGCAAGAACTACAGAACCATTAGCCTTATTAGTCATCCAAGTAAGGTGATGTTAAGGATACTTTTGAACAGAATAAAACAGAAATCAGAAGAAATCTTGTCAGAGGAACAGGCTGGCTTTAGACCAAAAAGAAGTACCTCAGAACAAATCTTCAATATTAGATTACTGATCGAAAAACATCTCCAGCATCAACATGATTTATACCATAACTTCATCGATTTCACAAAAGCCTTCGATCGAATCTGGCATGAAGGCTTATGGCAAGTAATGAGAAAATTCAATTTTGATACCAACATCATAGATATCATTGAAGCACTATACAAGGACGCAAGCAGTGCTGTTTTTGCAAGCAACGACATTGGAGAATTTTTCAAAACAACTGTAGGAGTTCGTCGGGGATGTATCCTGTCACCAGTGCTCTTTAATATATATCTAGAACATATTATGCAGGAGGCTCTCTACGATTATAAATCAACCATATCGATTGGAGGCCGACCTCTGTGTAATCTATGTTTTGCTGATGATATTGATCTGATAGCTGGAACAGAATCAGAACTTCAAGACCTTACCTCTAGACTGGAGAAAGTAACAAGAACATATGGGATGGAAATTAATATAGAAAAAAGCAAGATATTGGTGAATAGCCATAACATGTTCCGACCAACATTACGTTAAATGGGCAAACGTTAGAAGAAGTTAACACCTTTAAATATCTCGGGTCCACTATATGTAGTGATGGAAGATCAAGTAAGGAAATCAAGACAAGACTTGAGATGGCCTCAGCTGTCATGACAAGGTTGAATGTGATCTGGAAAAGTAACATCAGTTTTCCTGTGAAGATCAAATTATACAAATCACTTATATTATCTATTCTCTTGTATGGGTGTGAGGGCTGGACACTCACTGCAGATACGGAGCGAAGTATTCAGGCTTTCGAGCATAAATGTTATAGAAGAATTTTGCGCATTTGCTATAAAGAGCACAAAACAAATGTCTATGTTAGAGAGAAGATAAACACCTATGCAGGCCACCAAGAACCACTTTTGTCAATAGTGAAACGTCGAAAGCTTGCCTGGTTTGGGCATGTAACTCGTCATGACTCCCTTTCGAAAACGATCCTCCAGGGAACAGTCGAAGGTAAACGGAGAAGAGGAAGGCAAAGAAAATCCTGGGCTGATAACATCAAAGAATGGGCATGACACGGTTTTTCCACACTTGTACGCATTGCTGAGAATAGAGAGCAGTGGAGGACCCTGTCTGCTGATGCTTCCACCATCGCACCCCTACGACCCATGACGGGTTATGGGTTGAGATGATGATGATGTTCGGTAGTAATAAATGTTGATCTGTAAGCCTATAAGGCTTTGTGTTGCTTGATTTGCTAAGTCTGCTGCTGAGAGGGTTGCAAGCAACCAATAATTGCAACCCCTGTCAAATGATCCTTAATAAATTTTCTTAGTGCACGGGTCTTTGGTGTGAGGTACATCTAGCCCCTGTCACATTAATATATGCATATATATGTTTGTTCACATGTTAGTAATAAAATATGAAATGTAAGTCACAACTTACGCCAATCCTGGCTACAGGCTTGTCGCACAGATGAATAAAAGAGACGAATCTTCTCTTACTCGTGAATGGGATTTCTTTTAATTTTACAATATATTGCCCCTTCTGACTCCGTGCTTCTTCAGTTTTCCTAGTTCCTGTGTTCCTTATTAAATGTTGAGATTTCCTGTGCTTTATAAGTCTTATCTGGTTCTCCAATAAAAGGTCCGGATAACAATTAGGAATTATGAATCTAGTTCTTCCCTCTGGCTAAGGTCTGTTGTTGTCTTGGCGAGCGTGTAATCACAGAGAAAAAAAACTGTGAAATTCGTCAGCCTATATTCCCTCCAATGATGTTATGAATCCAATCACAAAGATCCAATAATTTAAAATCATGCAGGATAGGCTGTGGTATTTGAAAATAGTCCCATGTGAAATAAGGTGCGTGCCTGCAAAGGACACGTATTACCATATATGGACATCTGATGCCTTGCATACACTCTCACTAACACATTTGTAGACTCATGTTGTCTAAAATGTAATAAATCCGTGATTACTTTTAAACCAAGGACCGGAAACGACTATATCACATTTGTCTGTCCACATGTGTCACACAGACAGTAACGTCGTTATCTGTCGTATGGAGGACGACCAGGAAGCGCTTATATCATAAGTTCCGCCTCGTGTACGTTTTCATGTGTTTCGCCAGTCAAACAAATCTGGTTTTATTCAACACTCCCTCCCAACGTAGCTTGAATAAACAAAACACCTTCGCTTGAAAAGATGGTCAGCCAGATTATGCGTTAAAATGCTATCGCCGGCCGGGGCACCAACTTGGCGAAGCGAAAATTACGTCTGAGGAGTGGTAAACAATAAGATATGCATTACTTCCGTAGAAATTACTGCCATAGGGGAGTGGCGTGTTAGAGACTTCACTTTGCTAAAATAGAGAAAAATAGAGAAAATACAAATGAAAAGGCATGATTTATGCCAAATACAAGCGATTGAGAAAAATGAAGAAAAAGGATACTCCTGGAGGGCTGAAGGTGTGAGAGATCACACAAAAGAGCATTTTCAGACTTTTTGTCACAACCACGCCAGACACTTATTATGAGAGGAGGGGAGTTAGCAGAGGGAAGGGAGTAAGACAGAATTAAGACGCGTATCAGAGTAAACAACCGTACTATTGCTTCAAAATGAAATAAAAGAGAAATACAATGGAAAACAATCATAAAATAAATTTTATTTTGCCTCAACAGATTATCTTTTTAAAAAAAAAGTTTTCAGTACTAAAAGTAATTTACTTAAAATAATGAACAATAAGAAAACCATCTGACAGTGCATTGGCAGATTTTTGAAACCACGTACGCCCTTAGATGTCTTCTCTTACCCCTAGGGGTACGTGTACCCCAGGTTGAATACCACTGGCGTAGACAATATTAAAAAATGCTTTGAAATGCGGCAAAGTCAACAACGATAAAAATAGTTCCTTTTGAGTATCATATACAGGTAACAAGTGCAGGTGCCAAAACAAATGGGCTCAGAATTTAAAAGCGATATGGTTCTCTATATAAAATTCTTGTACCATCACTTACACAACGGGGTTATCGCCTATGCGAGTTGGTATGAGTAATGCAGAAGTAGTGTTTATTGCCTTTACTCATAACACTTATGGTGATGAGTCGATGATCCCTTTGACTCGGTCATTTCATCTACGTTAAATGCATTTGTTATTTTGTTCTCCAACTGTTGATAATTGTGTTGACTTTTGTTGCCATTCATTAGCTAGGGCGGCTGATCTCGACGCTCTTTAGCAGCCAATGTCAAATCGAAATATTTATCCGTAGTTTTTAGCTGTTGAGTGGTTTTTTTTTATTTT
This sequence comes from Oreohelix idahoensis, assembly GCA_024509875.1. Classification (NCBI taxonomy): domain Eukaryota; kingdom Metazoa; phylum Mollusca; class Gastropoda; order Stylommatophora; family Oreohelicidae; genus Oreohelix; species Oreohelix idahoensis. The sequence goes on from JAMPIV010019630.1 coordinate 500,551, forward strand.
TGGAGACCCCGGCAATAGCTTTCATATTTCTGCAGATAATTTTTGACAAGTGAGCAGCACATGCTGAACTGTCTCACGCATGTTTAAAGTTGCAGCAATCAGGCTCATGTGTGGGGTTTCATTTGTCTAAGTGCTTGTTGAGTCTGGTGTATTCTGTTCTTGGTTGGAAGAGTGTGCGCTGTTCTACACGTAGTAGGTTTTTAATTTTGTCATTTTATTTTTTGGGATGGGCCATGTCTTTATATTTACGGCACGTCCAGTTCACCCGTTTGTCCAACGGTTCAGCTATTCTTCATTGGTGTTGTTTTGGAGTATTCGTTTAGCTGTCTGTGTGTTTGCTGGAGTGTTTGTTTGAACCATAGTTGCTTCAAATGTTTTTTTTTATATTTTTTTTATTCACGTTTGTCTGTTCTATCATTGCATGGTATGTGCCCCGTTATCTACTGGAGAGTGACTATAGTGTCGTATTTTGTTAGCAGGATGTCAATTGTTTCGGCCAGCTGTATTATTACTTTATTTTCAGTTCTGAGGTATTCTATTAAAGCATAAAGTGTTGCTTTTGAATCAGTGAAGATTATGATATCTGAGGGCAAATAGATTTCTTGTTTGAATGCTGAGCCATCTGAGTTCAACCATAACATTCCGCTGTGTGTGCTTAAGGGACAATCTCTGGAATTTACCGGAAGGTAGCATTGGGAAGTGTCTGCAGTGCAAGGACGTGAAATAATCAAATAACATTTACTATAAAGAAGTAAGAAGGGGATGAACAAAGACAGTACTGAACTATAATTTTTTAGTTGTTGTTTGGTTACATATATATAATATATAATATATATATATATATATATATATATATATATATATATATATATATATATATATATATATATATATATATATATATATATATATATATATATATATATATATATATATATATACGAAAATAATTTACAGCTGACTGCCATTTTGAGCACTGCTCCATAATGTTCCTGAGGGTAAATATATGATCCGCACATCTTCTGTTCTTTCTTCCACCCGAAATTCCTTTTATGACAGAAGAGTATAACTATATTATTGGTCTTAAAGATAATAGCTCATCAGAGCATAATGGAATTAGCAATCTAATACTGCGTTATGCTGCACCAGCTATTAGTGACTCACTAACTTATATATATCATCAGTATATCGTTAAGAGTTAAATTACTTCGGCATTTAAGATCGCCAAAGTATATCCCCTCTTCAAATCTGGTTCGTCAGATACCAGTAACCTCGGCAACTATATCCAATTTCTAATATGTCATCGCTATCCAAACCACTGGAAAAGCCCATACATAAAACAACACTACAGTCCCTAGTTAGCAGCGACTTGCTAACTGCCAATCAGTCAGGGTTTAGACGAAAGTATTCATGTCATACAGCTCTAAGACGATGGACAATTTGCACCTAAACATCAATAGCGATAACATTTGTGGAGCAATCTTTGTAGAATTTAGGAAATCCTGTGATATGTTAGATCATGCTGATTTAATAAGAACATTAGAAACAATTTAAGTTAACTTTAAACTAGTTACATTATTTAAATCATTCTTGTCCTATAGACAGCAAGTAGTGCCTTACAATAACTCCTTGTCAAGCCCAACTACTACTGACACTGATGTTCCTCGAGGCTCTATTCCCGATGCTCTACTTTTTTTCCTAATACACGAATGACCTTCCATTACACAAACAGCACTCATCCTGCGACCTATTTGCCGATGACTGTACCATTTACACTAGTGATAAAAGTTGTCCGGTGTTTTGGTCTCGGATATTATACAAGACTTCATTTTTATGTATGCTACATTCCTATAATGTTTGCCGAGCATTCCTCATTAACAATCTTGACAAATATCAAACTATTACATTAACGTTCGAAACCATCTTATTTTTTACTTTCAGCCAAACCAGTTGTTAAAACTACCACTGGTAAGTGAGTTTACAGCATATATGTTGCGTGCAGTTTCGTAGCTAGTAATTTGGTCTGTCTGTATACTTGTTTATGTTTGAAAATATTTTGTAATAAGATTTTGGGTCTAAGGCATTTTTCGTTAGCACCCTAATCAAAGGGCGGATACTCATTTTTTGCTTTGAGTGAAAGTAAATATGTAGTTGCCTCCTCTTGTCTGTTAGTCAAAGCGTTCGATTCTTAGGCCTAGCTGGCCATATAAGGATTCTATAGCTGTCTACATAGTTCAGAGGTTAAGCGTACACAGCGCATGTTCGAACTGAGGGGTTTTTTGAAAAGATTTCCGGTGCGGGAAGTTGATCTGGGTTCTGTCAGACAAAGATGTCTGTTGATTCTCTCTGCATTACCTTTGGGGACGGAAACTCTTCCACTTGTTATTTAAGGTTCCCCCTGTGTTATTCTGTTCGTCAGGAAGGCGACAGTTGTTATTAAGTTGTGATAGGAATTCGAAGCAAGGTAAAAATGAACTTTAAAACTTCCTTCGTTCGCAGTGTTTGCAGAACATATTTTGAGCCAACTGTGAGAAGAAGCTCACGGATGTTTGAAATGCAGAGTACTTTATTTGCTATGTTCCCCCTGTGTTATTCGTTTCGTCAGGAGGCGACAATTGTGATAGGCAATTCGAAGCAAGGTAAAAAATGAACTTTACTTCCTTCGTCTTGCAGAACATATTTTGAGCCAACTGTGAGAAGAAGCTCACGGATGTTTGAAATGCAGAGTACTTTATTTGCTATGCCCGGTGGAGCCAATTAAGACTGTTAGTCTTAGAGTTACAAGAAACCCAGGAGAATATATATTATTCTGAAAAAAAACCGCATGTTAGCGGTATATTTTGAACATGAACGATTATGTCTACGTATGAGGAATCCACAGTGTTTACTGTTTCATAGAGGCCTAATATAACTATCTGGAGTGGAAGACCAGATGAGTTACAGCATTATTATTGTTACTTATGCAAGTGGAAACTCGCCTGTTGTAAAAGGGGGTTGTTTAGAGTACCTTACGCGCTGAGTCAGTGGTACCATTAATGTTATAAGACTATCTTCGAAAGGACAGATCATTGTCGATTCGTCCGACTAGAGGGATGGACTATGCTATTTCGTCGCCCGCCATGTTTGGGGTCGACGGGAGACTTAAGAAGATATCTGACATGGTGAAGTCAGAATGAAATTGATGGATGTTTATACAGTTATTTACCCGTTCTGTGATGCGGGCTTTTTCTGCTAGCCGTGGAATGATAGATAAAGTGAAGTCAGCAACATATTGATATATGAATATTTATTGAACTTGTTTCCATGCAATCGTAATGAACTGTCTTCACGTCCGCCATGTTCCTGTGTCATACTTATATGAACTTGTCTACGTTGTCTTGTCGCTGTGACTAAAATAAATGGTTGAAATGTCAACAGCTGTTCATCTATATTTTTTGACTCCATGCCTGTGACACGTACGATATATGGTTCTACCAACTCAACATCTACACCTCTATATGTGATGAATGCTACACACCCTCATATGTTATGTATTGTGAGGCAAGTCTGTACTGCTGCATACTGCTACCTTGTCGAACTTTCTAACACGCATTCGCGCTATGTTGACATCACAAAGCACACTACATTACCAGCCACTACAACTATAGCACATGATACCAGTATCAGTCAGTGATGTACCAGATAACCTGTATCAGTAGTAACCCAACCAGCGATGCATCAATATACTTTTTTAACTTTGTACTGTACAATGAGAAAAATACATGGGTAATCAAATATATACGTATTTGATCGCTTTTTGGAATATAGCTTAGACAGTTGGTATTCAACCTTTTTTTTTTTTTGTTCGCATACCCTCAGATACAATTTACGAGTCTTTAACTATGTACTCCCAAGGTTCATTCATTCATTCATAACCCTCCACTCCCAAAGGAGCATAGGCCTTCAACAAACACATGCCAAGTCCTCCTGTCACGTGCCATCATCTCCTCATCATTTTCACCTCTTTTTCCAGCTCTCTTCTCCATGTGCTTCTTGGTCTACCTTTGCCTCTCTTGCCCAGGGGGTTCCAGATCAAGGACTGCCTTGTAATGCTATCAACAGGTTTCCTCAGTGTGTGTCCTATCCATCGCCATTGTCTTCTTCTCATCTCTTGTTCCACTGGCACTTTCTAGTGTCACGTAGACATTTATTATCTATAAATTGCCTATATCCTCTTCTTTTTTTTCACCCATATCCTCTATTTTTTTATCCTTTTTATCCTTTTCCTGTGTTTTTTTCGCATTCGTACGTTTGCGAATATATATATATATATATATATATATTACTATTTTCCCATTCTCACTTTCGCCAGTTTCGTTTCTCATTTAGAAACGCATTTCATGGCTGATTAAACGAGAAACTTCTTACGTAACGCGTCAGTCCCTCACCAGACGATTTGGCGTGAGAATGCATTCGGTCAATCGCAGCAAATTGACGAAAAAAACTGTGAATATTCGTTTTCGCCAGACTTATATGCGAGATATTCGTCTGCATTTTTCACCTGTCACCGCGTTTCTCGCACTTGCCATGAGCGCTCATGGTCCGATAGCTGGACGGAGGTGTGAATCGCGCCAGACGCATTCGCTCAGCGCAGACAGTGTCTGGGATATTCCCCCTGACACGTAGTTTCTCGGTTACCTTTCTCATCGAAAAAGTGTGATCTGCCACTCACTCCTCGCTCAGTAATGAGGATAAGAGGTGTCATAGACGCACTGATGGCAGTTACGACATGCATCTATGTACAGGAGGGGTTAAGAGGAGGGGGAGGCTATTGCGTAGTTTATGGAAATAGTGGACATCTTTGTCTGGTGTTTCATATATACTGGAGGGAGTTAGATTTTATTTTCATTCAGTCCTCTAAATTCGCAGTAGACAGGTTGCTCGGAACAGAATAAGCTGTATAGCGAAGTTTCTCAGTTTGTTTCGACAATTTGTCGAACTTCTAGACTTCCATAAATATTCAGCGTATGATTCTAAGTTGTGCGACTACCTGTAGTTCTGTGTGAGGTAAAAATAGATATTATACATATTATCTAATATTTTGTGAAGTGTTTAAAGTGTTAAATCGCTTATTTTATTTCACTAGTTAGATTTGGTGCAGAGCGCTTAATTTATATAGTCTGTATTATTTTCTGGTGACGTGTTTCAGTGGAAAGCAGAATAAATTATAATTTCTATCTTAAACAACAATGCAGCTATAATGAATTTAATTTTACTGCTAAATAATCAGACGAGAACAAATTTTTTCTAAACTAACTTATAATGCTAGAAGCCTCATGAGTTTTGACGGAATACGCACGTTTTCCTAATTCACGAGGATTGATGATTTTTTTTTAAATATAACTTATTTCACGGGAAGGTTTAAATGATAAGTCAAGCACCACGCTTGCAATTTAAAAATTATCAGTTATATCCGAGTACATAGTATGTATAATTATTTGATATGTGCTCTTTTCCATTTATATATAGTGAAACTGTGGTACCCAAACTTTGCCAGCGTTCTATTAGTGCACTTTCATTACATGAACTGTTAACAGGGTGTAACATTTCGACAGAGTTTTGATTAGTAGTGTGGTGACCAAATATAGTCATATACTGAGATAAGGCACCCGACCTGACATTCCTCATTTTTTAGAAACCTACGCTAGTGACACTGTGCTCTGCTAACTTTCGTGCCTGGACAACTTTTAATGTGACTTAAACAGACATCCGAAAAATAAGAACACCCAAGGAATCGTTCCCTGAGACAGAGAATACAGTAGTCTTTTTGGAACTGGGGATTTCTTGGTCAAGGCTGCATTTACGGGTCTGTGTGAAGGTCCTAGAATTTATTATGTTCCCAGAGGCAGCGATCAAAGCTGTAAATATAAATGTGCGCACGTGACCACGGCTGAATGAATAAGAGGGAACGCAGGTCTGAGTGTTATTTTACCGTTGTATTTTGGAACCTATTTGCTGTCATAACTTTCTTCCTGCAAGTTTGTTTTTGCTAACAATATTTTCCCTTAAACTAGATTATAGTATCAGGTCTGTTCATACCTTAAACGGGGGAAACTCTTAGACTCAATCGTATGTATCTGGGACTCTTTGTGTTATCATCTTTCTCCTAACGGGACTGTGGGCTAACCATCGAGGGAAGATCATAACTGTGAGTCTAGCAGTTCTTGTAGCATTCCTTGATTTGTTTATGACTTTGTGTATATGCCTTTTTGATGTAATTTTTACATGTTGTGACGTAAGTTTTCAATGATAAATAAACTTAACAATAAATTAATCAGCATGTTGGTCAGCTCGTTCTAAATATCTATATAATCATTTGTTATAGTTTCCCACGTCTGTGTGTCTACCTGTCGTCACTTGAATGTGCGTGCACGTGAGTGGATATATATATATTTAATGTATATGTGTTAGACTGTCTGACTACTCTAGATCTGTCGTAGAAGATAGGTGAGAGAGAGAGAGAAGATTTCTCGCTCTCAGAGACAGCCTCTACCACAATTCTACCACCTCACTCGTGGAAATCTATTCTGTATTTCTATCTCACACTGTGACTATCACTCATTCCAACCTATTCAGAAGGGACCAACCCAAGTCTTAATTCTCCTATCAAAAATCTACGACATCTAGTTCTTGTCATCAGTTCCGCGTTGGTAACCTTGTCATACCATTTTAATCCCTCTATTCTACGTGTACGATTCTACATTTTGTATTGGTGTTTCTTCAAGTTCAACCCTGTTATCATTACCTGCATTTATTCTCATTATTTTTGTCTTTTCCCTGTGTATTTTCAGACCCAATTGCTGTGACCTCTCATCGAGTGCTTTCAATTTGTCCTGCATCTGATTACGGTTATGGGACAGAAGAGCCAAGTCATCAGCAAAATCCAGATCATCCAACTGCTTAGTCAGAGTCCACTGGATTCCATTTCTGTTGTGTGTTGTTGATGACCCCCAAGGTTATTGGTGCATTATTGATTCCTAACTAATTTGCTAATGGTAACTACAGTCAACGAAACAAATAAATAATAATACTAGTCAAAATTAATCTTAAGTAAATTAATTTACCGTGGACATTGAGAAATTAATATCTTCTTCTTCTTCGTTCACCCTCAGACGTCAACTTGAATAGGTTCAAAAAAAGCAGTGGTCAGCCTGAGGCTGTTGATATCTCCGTAGATTTTCTCCAGGAATGGTACTGGTGATGGCCATGTGACTCTGGCCTTAACGCTCTCACACGAACCACGCCCCACACTCATTATGAGAGGCGGGGAGTTAGAAGCGGGAATGGAGTAAGACAGAATTCAGACGCGTATCAGAGTAAACAACCGTACCGTTGCTTCAAAATGAAATAAAAGAGAAATAAGATAGAAAAATAAAATCATAACATAAATTTTATATTTCCTCAACAGGTTATATTTAAAAAATAAAAAAAAAGTTTTCAGTAATCAAAGTAATTTACTTAACATAATGAAAAATAAGAAAACCCTCCGACAGTGCATTGGTAGATTTTTAATCCACGTACCCCCTTAGATGTCTTCTCGTATACCTAGGGGTATGTGTACCCCATAGTGAATACCACTGGCTTAGACAACGTAAATAAAAATGATTTGAAATGCGGCAAAGTCTACAACGATAAAAATAGTTGCATTTGAGTACCATATACAGGTAACAAGTACAGGTGACAAAACAAGTGGGCTCAGAATTTAAAATTGAAATGGTTCTCTATATAAAATAAGTATAGGCCTATGAGGAGAACTGCCGTAAGACGGGCGTAAAACAGTTGAATGGGAAGAAAAAAACACACAAATGGTAATACGTCTTACAAGGAGAAAGGACAAGAAAAACCTACGTTGCGGCCACAAGGCCTTCGTCAGGGACAGACAAACAAGAGACAGGAGGGAAAGAAAATGAGAATTCAGTAGAGAACATGAAACTATAAAAATAAGAGAAAAAATACTCCCTTATGTCCAGTCACATGTGAAGCAAGATGGCTGCCACTAAACCGGAAAGCGGAAGTCGATAGTACATTAAAAACAAAAAATAAGAAATAATGAAAACAAGGACTGGAAAAGAGTGAGGGAAAAAAAATTTGAAAAAAATAAACAAAACAAAACAATAAATAAATATTAAAAAAAACAAACTTAAAAAAAAATAATAATAATAAATAAATAAATAATTAAATAAATAAATAAAAATAAAATAATAATAATAAATAATAATAATAAGTAAATAAAAAAAATGCGTGATCGCATCAAAGTAGACAGTCATAATACAGCTGGGACTCGATAGAGAAAGGCGTCTCAGATAAAAGAATGTTGGGTATTCAAACCGTGTGGTTTGATACAACCCATACGATGGATGAGGCGTTGTTCCTGGTGAAACCGACTGTTGGCGTCCGAGGAACAGGATCTGGTGGCTGTCACCTGGATGTCAGTGGCACCGTGGTAGTCAGGGCCATTGAAATGGATGGCCACAGGTGTGGATTTAAACTGAGAGATGTCGTAGAAGTGTCTGCAGAATCGGTCGCCTAGTCGTGTGCCCGTTTGGCCGATGTAAGTAATGGTGCAACGTTTGCATATAATAGCATAAATGACGTTGCGTGACTCACATGTGAAGCCATGGGTGATGGTGAACTTGGCGTTAGGGAACGAGACTGAACGTGTTTCGATTACATACTAACATGTCTTACATCGTGTTCGGTTACATGGCTTGGTCCCAAAGTGGCTATCGTTGACGGTTTTCAAACGGCTGTGGACTTGGAGGTCACTAAATTTTGTATCCCGTCTATATGCCAGCAAGGGTGGCTCACTAAACACTTCCCGCGCCTTTGGGTCAGCTTGGAGGAGAGGAAGGTGACGATACAGGATCCTTTTGACAGCAGTGTTGTGAGTGTGATAGGTCATTATTAACTTGACTCTATCAGAGGAGGTTTTTTGGCGGGGTTTGAGGGCCTCTAGACGTGAGATAGGGAGAACACGCTCTAAGGCAGAGGTAAGAACATCCTCTGGATACTGTCTGTTACGGAAGATGTCCAACATTTCTTGTGCTCGGCATAGAAAGTTGTCATCATCATGGCATAACCGACGAAGGCGGAGAAGTTGTGAGAAAGGCAAGGAGTCACGACAAGCCGGAGGATGAGAGGAAGTATAAAGGAGGTAACTGTGTGCATCGGTGGGTTTGAAGTACACCGAAGTGGTGAGGGGGGGGGGGTGATGGTGACAACAATGTCAAGGAAATTAACAGAGACAGTGGAGATGTGAGAGGTGAATTGGATCGCAGGGTGGAAGTTGTTAATGAAGTTAATGAACCTAGATAGGTCAACCTCTGGCATATCGGTGAGACCTATGCCATCATCTATGTATCTAAGATACATCAATGGAAAAGGTCCAGGATACTGCTGCCACACCTGATACTCCAGGTAGCCCATGAAGAGGCAGGCATAACTGGGACCCATCTTGGTGCCCATGGCAACTCCACTAATTTGGTCAAAGAACTGTACATTGAACTCAAATAAATTGAGTCGAAGGACAAGTTCTGCAAGGCGCAGGAGAGTCTCTGTAGCGATAGAGGGGTGCGTGCGCTGGTCCAGGAAAAACCGGAGAGCTCGGAGACCATCAGAGTGAGGAATGGAAGTGTAAAGCGAGCAAACATCTAACAGAAATAAACGGTAGGTACGGTCTGGGAAAAGCTGGATAGAGGAAAAAGTAGTAAGAGCATGGTTTGTGTCCTTTAAGAAGGAAGGAAGCTGCTCTACAATAGGCTGGAAGATGCCGTCGAGGAAGTCTGATATATGTTCGGTAGGGCAGGCACACGCAGAGACAATGGGTCTCCCAGGGTAGGAGGGTTTATGAATTTTGGGAAGCATATAAAACACAGGCTTGCCCAGACAACTTTTGTCAATACGGAGATGAGAAGCGCTGGAAGGTAAGGACTTGTTGGCGATAAGACTTTTGATGGTGTCGTGGACCAGACGATTGTTGAGGACTGTCGCATCATTGTCACGGTGCTGGTAGAAGGAGCTGTTGGTGAGCTGCTTATTACCTTCTTACATCAAACCCCGCCAAAAAACCTCCTCTGATAGAGTCAAGTTAATAATGACCTATCACTCTCACAGCACTGCTGTCAAAAGGATCCTGTATCGTCACCTACCTCTCCTCCAAGCTGACCCAGCGGCGCGGGAAGTGTTTAGTGAGCCACCCTTGCTGGCATATAGATGGGATAAAAATTTGAGGGACCTCCTTGTCCACAGCCGTTTGAAAACCGTCAACGATGGCCACTTTGGGACCAAGCCATGTAACCGAACACGATGTAAGGCATGTTAGTATGTAATCGAAAAACGTTCAGTCTCGTTCCCTAACGCCAAGTTCACCATCACCCTTGGCTTCATATGTGAGTCACGCAACGTCATTTATGCTATTATATGCAAACGTTGCACCATTACTTACATCGGCCAAACGGGTACACTACTGGGCGACCGATTCTGCAGACACCTCTACGACATCTCTCAGTTTAAATCCACACCTGTGGCCATCCACTTCAATGGCCCACACCACCACGGTGCCACTGACATCCAGGTGACAGCCATCAGATCCTGTTCCTCGGACGCCAACAGTCGGTTTCGCCAGGAACAACTCCTCATCCATCTTATGGGTTGTCTCAAACAACACGGTTTGAATACCCAACATTCTTTTATCTGAGACGCCTTTTTCTATCGTATTTTTTTCAAATTTTTTTTCCCTCACTCTTTTCAAGTCCTTGTTTTCATTATGTCATTTTTTTTTGTTTTTAATGTACTATCGACTTCCACTTTCCGGTTTAGTGGCAGCCATCTTGCTTCACATGTGACTGGACATAAGGGAGTATTTTTTCTCTTATTTTTATAGTTTCATGTTCTCTACTGAATTCTCATTTTCTTTCCCTTCTGTCTCTTGTTTGTCTGTCCCTAACGAAGGCCTTGTGGCCGCAACGTAGGTTTTTCTTGTCCTTTCTCCTTGTATGAACGTATTACCATATGTGTGTTTTTTTTTTCTCCCCATTCAACTCTATATAAGAGTCAAGTACAGCACTTACAAAATGGGGTTATCGCCTATGCGAGTTGGAATGAGTAATGCAGAAGAAGTGCTTGTTGCCTTTACACATAACACTTATGGTGATGAGTCGATGATCCCTTTAACGACGGTCATTTCTTACTTACTTACTAAGTCGTTCTTCTTCTACCGTGAGGTGTAGATGTTTATAAGAGAGAGCGCCATACTATTCTATCGGCTGTCTTCCTCCTGGTTTGGTTTCATTTTAGTCCTCGGTCCTTCAAAGATTGTCTAATTTTCTCCTCCCAGCGGACTTCGGGTCGTCCTGGAGGTCTGGATCCCTGGCTCTTAGTTGCCCATGCTTGCCGTGGTAGCTAATCTTCTCCCATTCTGCAGACATGGCCAAACCATCTCAGTTGAGACTGTTCTACTTGGGTCTGCAGGGGTTGGGTTTTTTAGGCCTTGACGAATCATCAAGCTGCGGACCATGTCTCTTCTTGTTACTTCAATCACATTCCTGAGATACCTCATTTCTGAGGTTTGGATCTGGCTTTAGTGGGTTGTAGTCATTGCCCATGACTCGCATCCATACGTCAAGACTAGGACATAGGTGGAGCGGTATACAGCCATCTTCGTCTTCTTGCCAACTTCTCTTTTGCTGAGGAATCCTCAATTCTGGCTTAAAAAAGTCTCCCAGCTGTTGCTCTTCGGGTCGCCAAGTCTTTTTTGATGCCTCTCTTCCGGTCTATGAGGAAGTGCGTGTTGCCTTTACTCGTAACACTTAAGGTGATAAGTTACATTATTTAAATTATTCTTGTCTGACAGACAGCAAGTAGTGTCTTACAATAACTACGTGTCAAGCCCAACTACTACTGACACTGTTGTTCCTCAAGGATCTATTCTCGATCCTCTATTTTTTTTCTCTTTACATAAATGACCTTCCACTATACATAAAGCATTCATCCTGCGACGTATTTGCCGATAACTGTACCATTTACACTAGTGATAAAAGTTGTCCTGCGTTTTCCTCTAGGATATTTTACAAGACTTCGATTTTATGTATGCTACATTCTTATATTCTTTGTCGAGTATTCATCATTAACAATCTCGACAAATATCAGACTATTACATTAACATTCGAGACCTTCTTATTTGTTACTTTCAGCCAAACCAGTTGTTAAAACTACCGCATGTAAGTGAGTTTACAACATATATTTTTTTTAAACTTTGTACTGTTCTATGAGCAAAAAAAAAAAGGGTAATCAAATATATATTTGATCGCTATTTGGAACATAGCTTAGACCAGTGGTATTCAACGTTTTTTTTTTTTTTTGTTCGTATACCCTCAGATACAATTTATATTTAACTATGTACCCCCAAGGTTACTGGTGCATTATTGGTTCATAACTAATTTGCTATTGGTAACTATATTCAACGAAACAAATAAATAATAATAATACTAGTCAAAATTAATCTTAAATAAAGTAATTTACGCATACGTGGACATTGAGAAATTAACCTGACATAACATGATATATTACAAAAACTAGTGGCGCCTCTTGCGGCTACTGCGCCAAATAATCTCGCCAAACTGCTGAAACGCTACAAGCCTTAACTTGACTCTCGACGTAACGCTCTCACAGGAACCACGCCACGCACTTATTATGAGAGACGGGGAGTGAGAAACTGGAAGGGAATAAGACAGAATTAAGATGTGTTTCAGAGTAAACAACCGTACTATTGCATCAAAATTAATTAAAAGAGAAATACGATGGAAAAATAAAATCGTAAAATAAATTTTATATTGTCTCAACAGGTTATCTTTTCCAAAAAAAAGTTTTCAGTACCGTACTTAAAGTAATTTACTTAAAATAACACTGGACAACAAATTTTGACTTCTTGTGTGTATCTGAGATGAAATCAAGTTACCTGTATGTTGTTTGTGCTGCTGAATATGAAAATGGCCGTTAAAACACCAGATTAGCTCTAGTTTTTTAAATATCTATAAAACAAGTTTTACACATTTGCATATATACCATATGATAATAATGCTCATAGCGGAAATTATTCACAGCGACGCCTTTTTGCCTGTCGCGTGTAAAGAGTTTCTGGAGCATCTGTCACAACTGTCCAACAATAGTCTGCTAGCATTGCTGCATTCCATTTCCCTTGGTACCTTTTTTCGAGGGTAGTAATGTCCTAATGAAGTCGTTCCCCATGCTCGTCACACTGACAGCACCCCAGTTAGCAGTGAAGAAATCCAGATGAGAGGAAACAGCGAAACTTTGTGTAACCCTGCTGTAGCCCCATCAAGATAGCAATGACCTTCAGGTCACCACAAATCTGTCACTTATACGTGTCATAGTTGATGGTGTGTAACAGTTGTTTCATGTTGTTGTACGTTTCTTTCATTTTGACTGCATGCCCGAGTGGAACAGATGGTAAAACGTTACCATTATGGAGCTGCTCAGCTTTTAAGCTCAACTTGGACGAATCAATAAACAGCCTCCAATCGTCGTCTTTGTAGTTGATGTGTAGTGCTGCCATCAGACCCACTATAGCAATGAGGTTATCTGTCATTTTGAAATATGGAAGCAGATCTTTTTGCCGAGCACGAAACACAGACACATGCACATTCTCTTCTAGAAGATTCCATTGCTGCATTGTTCCATTGGACCCCAACAGCTCTGCTTTATTTTTTGTCAATTCCTGATCTCTTACTGGATCGTTCAATTCACTCTGGGTAATTTTATGTGGCTGTGCAGACTCTTCAATAGGCACAAAATCAGGATCTCTTGATGTAGATGCTTTCACAGGTGACGGATGTCATATGGCCTTATTATCTTCTTCATCATCCAGAGTATAAGATTCTGGTGGGTCCGGAACAGGAAGTCCTTCCCCGTGAGACACTGGCCGCATAGCAGAGGGAATATTCGGATAGGTCACAGGCCGCATTTTCTTCTTAGAAATACCATGTCCAAATGGAGGAGTCATGCAAAAGTAACAATCATTAAGATGGTTTGTCGGTTCCCTCCACACCATTGGAATTGCAAAACGCATCGATCGTCCTTTTCGGTTCAACCAGCAGCGAAGATTCGTTGCACAGGATTGACAACATATGTGTGGGGCCCAATACCGGTCCTGGTCACCGATCTCACAACCAAAATAAAGGCGTTATTTATCATCGGTGTAATGGGTCGCCTCTGTGATAGCAAAATAATTATTTGTCCTCAAATATACCAAAAATAATCCGCACTGTTCACACATTCACGAGGCATCTTGCACTCACAGAATCCACAACACAAAATGACGACAAGGAGGAAATGACTTGCAACGACTGCTACAGATTGCGTCATCCAATTGGTGCTCAATGCTATCCGTCTCGTGGGGAATCACGCGCCAGGGCTATAGAAAAGAGAAGGATTGGGTCATTTGCGTCGGGAAGAAGAAGCCACCAGCCTATTGAACACCCCCCCCCCCTCCCACCGGATCTTGAAAACTAGAGCTAATTCGCGATTTTTAAGTTCATATTCGTGATCAGCATGTCCAAATTAGTTAACAATAGCTACTTTTGTCTCGGATACATTTTGGCTGTTGTCCAGTGTAATGAAAAATAAGAAAACCATCCGAAAGTGCATTGGCAGATTTTTGATCCACGTACCCCCTTAGATGTCTTCTCTTACCCCTAGGGGTACGTGTACCCCAGGTTGAATACCACTGGCTTAGACAATGTATACAAAAAATGCGGCAAAGTCAACAACGATAAAAATAGTTGCCTTTGAGTATCATATGCAGGTAACAAATACAGGTGACAAAACAAGTGGGCTCAGAATTTGAAAAAGATATATTAAAAGTCTAGTACCATCACTTACAAAATGGGGTTATCGCCTATGCGAGTTGGTATGAGTAATGTAGAAGAAGTGCTTGTTGCCTTTATTCATAACACTTATGGTGATGAGTCGATGATCTTTTGACGTCGGTCATTTCTTCTACGTTAAATGATTTTTATTATTTTTGTTCTCCAACTGTTGATAATTGTGTTGACTTGTGTTGCCAGTCATTAGCTAGGGCGGCTGATCTCGACGCTCTTTAGCAGCGAAATGTCAAATCGAACTATTTATCAGTGTTTTGTAGCTGCTGAGGGTTTTTTTATTTTTTATTTTGGAGACCCCGGCAATAGCTTTCATGTTTCTGTGGAGAGTCATGGGCAAGTGAGCAGCACATGCTGAACTGTCTCATGTATGTTTAAAGTTGCAGCAATTAGGTTCATATATATATATATTGGCCGAATACCATCACCAACCAAGATCTGCTTACTCGGAGCATGCAAGAGGACATGCACACCATCATAGCTGGCAGCCGCTGGAGTTGGGTTGGCCATGTCCTCAGAGGAGACCCCGATGCCATCATAAGAACAGCTTTGCTATGAATCCCTGAAGGAAAACGAAAGAGAGGCCGACCAAAAACAACTTGGCGGAGGACTGTGGAGGCTGAGATGCAAAGAATGAACCAGAGTTGGGGCACGGTACCAACGATGGACACTGACCGAGCAAAGTGGAATCAATTTGTTGTTGCCCAACAAGACGCCACTGACTGCTTTGACGGTCGGCGGCTATGGATCAAAGAAGATATATATATATATATATATATATATATATATATATATATATATATATATATATATATATATATATATATATATATATGTATATATATATATATATATATATATATATATATATATATATATATATATATATAATATATATATATATGTATATATATATATATATATATATATATATATATATATCAACGAAATTAATGTACAGCTGTCTCTGCCATTTTGAGCACTGCTCTATAATGTTCCTGAGTGTAAATATATGATCCGCACATCTTCTGTTCTTTCTTCCAGCCGACATTCCTTTTATGTCAGAAGTTTATAACTATCTTCTTGGTCTTAACGGTAATAGCTCATCAGGGCGTGATCGAATTAGCAATCGAATACTGCGTTATGCTGCACCAGCTATTAATGACTCACTAACTTATATATATATAATCAGTGTGTCGCTGTTATTTTCCTTCGGCCTTTAAGATCGCCAAAGCAGATCCCCTCTACAAACCTGGTTCATCAGATACCAGTAACCTCGGCAACTATAGACCAATTTCTCTGATATCACAGCTATCTAAACCACTGGAAAAGAGCATACGAGGTGTGATAAAAAAAAAAGTATCCGGAATGGTAGTATAAGTCCAGAACCGAGCGACACAGCCGGAAGCTGCTAGGCACAGGTTGACCTTGGAACCTAACGTGCATGTGGTGTGAGTCACGTCTGCCCTGTGAGGTATAGAGGTAGAGGTATGAAACAGAGAGCGCCAGACTATCCTATCGGCTGGTTTCCTCCTGGTTCCATTCTAGTCCTCGGTCCTTCAAAGATTGTCTAATGTTGTCCTCCCAGCGGACTCTGGGTCGTCGTGGAGGTCTGGATCCCTGGCTCTTAGGTTCCCATGCGTGTTGTGGTAGCCGATCTTCTCCCATTCTGCAGACATGGCCAATCCATCTTAGTTGGGACTGTTCTACTTGGGTAAGCATGTCGGGGCTTAGACAAAAGCATTCATGTCACACAGCTCTAACTAAGATGATAGACAACTTGCACCTAAACATCAATAAGTAAAACACATATTTGTAGAATTTAGAAAATCATTTGGTATGTTAGATCACGCTGTTTTAATAAGAAAATTAGGAACAATTAAAGTTAGCTTTAAACTAGTTACATTATATAAATCATTCTTGTCCGACAGACAGCACGTAGTGTCTTACAATAACTACTTGTCAATCCCAACTACTACTGACACTGGTGTTCCTCAAGGCTCTATTCTCGGCCCTCTACTTTTTTTCATTTACATAAATGACCTTCTACTGCACATAAAGCACTCATCCTGTTTTTGCCGATGACTGTACCATTTACATTAGTGATAAAAGTTGCAACCCACTAGAAATATTATTACAAAGCGATACATACAATTTTATTAAGTGGAGCAACGAAAATCGCATGCAAATAAATATCATTAAAAGAAAAATGTATGATAATATCAACTAGACAAAAATTACAAAACTCACAGAAAACAACACTTCGACTCTATATTGGTACCTCACTAAATGAAAATGTAAATGAAAATATAACACTGGGACTAATAATTGACCAACACTTAAGTTGTAATTCGCAGGTACAAGCACTGACCAAACAAACGGCACAATAAGTTTACCAGTTAGCTAAGATCAAACATGTCCTAGATGAGGAGACAAGAAAAATGTTCTATACACATCTAGACTATTGTTCCACAATTTGGGATGGCTGCTGCATGTCCAACACTAAAAGACTCAATTCATTACAAAAACGAGCAGTGCGCCAATTTCAGACAAAAACCTCAGACAGTGTGTAGACCCATAAACACAACTTAACATATTACCACTAAGAAAGCGCTTTCTTTTCAACAGTCAAATTTATTTACAATATCCTATCACAGAATGCTCTACCGTATCTGTGGCATATTTTCAAATACAATGGAAGACGCAGCCAACGCTTAAACAAATTACACATGCTCAAGCCTAGGCTCGACTTATTCAAGAAAAGTTTAGCTTTTTCTGTTGCGCATCTGTGGAATAATCTTCCACACGACCTAAAAAGCACGCTTAGTCCATATTCATTCAATCACAGACTTTTCAAATACATCACGAGTGCAGATTATATGCCACCCTAAGTTAGTTATGTTCCTAAATAATTATATAACATCATATGTAGGTTTTAAAGATAATTTTGCATTGTTTAGTATTAGCTAAGATAAGGTACTGTAAATATGTGTGTAACTGTTCTTGTACTGTTACAATGTTGGGATTTTATTTTATTGCATTTTATTTTGTTATTTTATTATTTAAGTAATATTTAAGATACATATGAGAATAAATGGATTCAGTATGGAAGACGAGAGAAAGGAAGGGCAGAATATTAGACGGGCCTGCGTGCCCAATTCTAAACCCTTTGAAAATAAAGTTCGTTCGTTCTTTCGTTCTAATTCCTGCTTGTTCTTTCCTCAGTTTGTGGTCTACTGCTTTTGAAATTCTCTGTATAATTATCATGTTTAGTATTTTTCTGGGAATTGGGAGAATAGTGATTACTCTTCAGTTGTTGCAGTCTGCAAGGCCGCACTTCTTGGGCAATTTGACAATTATTCATGTGTTCCACTCCGTTGGTGTTGTCCATGTTTTCCATACTTGTGCAAATAGTGGTTCTAATAGTTCTACTGCTAGCTCAGGGTCTGTTTTAATTAGCTCTGCATTTAAGTTATCGTGGCCGGGAACTTTTCCATTCTTTAACCCTTTGATTGCCATGATGATTTCTGCCTTTCGTGCTATGTCTGTATTAACATCTAGATCATTTTCAGCCTCAGGAACATTCAGCTGTGTCTCTGCTGATTCCTTGTTCAGAGTTTCTCTAAAATGCTCTGCCCATCTTGTTTCCTGTCCCTTTGCTGTGGTGATAAGATTTCCTTGCTTATTTCATACCAATGTAATATTGTTTGCACCTCGTTTTCCGATTATGGTTTTAGTTATTTTATATACTGTGTTTTGTTCATTTCTCAGTGCTGCCTCTTCTGCCTGTCTTGCGAGATCGTCTAGGAATTTCCTTTTTGTTGGTTCGGGTTTGGCGTTAACCTTCCTTATCCAGCTGACTACTGTTCGCTATATAATTGCTTTAACCTGGGGAACTTTGCTTCTGTTTTCTTTCTTTTTATTTCCTTTCTCATCGCTATGGTGTTTAATGCTTCTAGTGCTTCTTCCTTTCCTGGAATCCCAATCATTATTTGCTGCTTTCCTTATATATTGTTGAAATGGTGTTGAAATTCTGGTCAATATCATCAGTCGATGTCTTTTCATGGCTTTTGGCAACTTTATTTCGTTACTTTATATCAGCCGCAAAAGCTTTTCTTGTTAGGGGGTCCTTCAATTTGCCGATGTCATACCTTTTCTGTGTAGTTACAATTGATGCATCAGTTCTGAGTTTCCCCTTCAGTTTTGCTTCTACTAATTGGTGATCACTTCCCACATCTGCACTTCTTCTTGCTTTCACATCTTGTAATGAATGTCTCCATCTACAATTAGTAATAATGTAGTGTATCTAGTTTCTGTCCCGGCCATTTGGGGATTCCCATGTTAATTTGTGAATTTTTTTGCGTGGGAAAAGCGTCCCTCCAATTACCAGGGTGTTAATGCTACAGAAACTTATTAATTTATCCTGTCTCGTTTACTGTTCCGCTGCCGCATTTCTCCATTACTCTTTCAATATATGTATTATGTGTTCCAACTTTCGCATTAAGGTCCATCATTACTACGGTAAGATCATATCTAGGTGCGGCTTCCATTTCTTTTTGCAATTGTTGATAGAATTCATCCTTGACCTCTTCGTCGCTGTCGTTTGTTGGTGCATAGCATTGTATTATTGCAATGTTGGTGAATTTCCCTCTCAGTCTTATTCTTATCAGTCTATTGTTGATGGGTTTCCATTCCAGTAATGACCTTTTTATTCCTTTCTGTAGAATAATTGCTACACCTTCATTGTACTGTCCATCCTCTCTTCCAGAGTAAAGTATTGTTTCTCCCATTGCTGTTTTAACTTTTCCTGTCCCTGTCCATCTGCTCTCGCTTATCCCTAGAATGTGTAATCTATAGTTTCTCATTTCCGCTGTGACCTGTTTTAGTGTTCCCGTCTCGGTAATTGTCCAGACATTCCAAAATCCTATTTTTGTTTTGCGGTCAGGACGTCCGTGTTCGTGTCAGTGGCTTCCTTTCGGCTTTCACCACTGGCAGTCATACGAACTTCAGATTCCGAATGTCCGTCCCGCAGCAAAGTTTGTTTATTTGCTGTCGTTTCCGTAACTTCGTTCCTTTTTACATAGAAAGGGGTGTTGGCCCTATGCTAAAACCCCCAACCTGGAGGACCAGGGTGTCTGCTTTAGTCTGACCCCTACCCGCGCAAACCTATCCAGCTTGATAGAACCTTCCAGGAGTAAAACTCCCGCTGGCATATCTCTGGGGTAATCAAGGTGCACAAGCCGCCATACCTCGAAAAGGTATTGACACCGGTGATGGCAATCTCTTCGTTTAATGTCTTTATTTATGTCTAGGTCACTTTCAGCTACAGGAACATTCAGCTGCGTTTCTGATGGTTCCTTATTCAATGTTTCTCTGACGTGCTCTGCCAATCTTGTTTCCTGCCCCTGTGCTTTGGTGATGAGATTTCCTTGCTTGTGTCTTACTAACGTAATATTGCTTACACCTCGTTGTCTGCTGATAGTTTTAGTTATTTTACAAACTGTGCTTTGTTCATTTCTCATTGTTGCCTCTTCTACCTGTCTTGCAAGATCATCCAAAAATGTCCTTCTATTGGCTCGGGTTTGAGGTTTTACTTCTTAGTCCAGCCGACTGTACTGTTTGCTATATATTTCCCTTAACCTGGAAGACTTTGCTTCTATTTTCTTTCTTTTCATTTCTTTTCTCATCGCTATTGTGTTCAACGTTTCTGGTGTTATCCAATCTTGTCTCTTCCTTTCCTGGAATTTCAAGCATGAGTGGCTACTTTCCTTGTAAATTGTTGAAATGGTGTTGATTTTCTTGTCAACATCATCAGTCCTGCCTATTAGCAATCTGATATCGTCTCTTTACATCAACCAGAAAATCATTTCTAGTGAGGGGGTATTTAAGTATATATTCTATTTTCTAATTATTAAAATGTGCAGATGTATATTATAAATCGTAGTTGAATGAGTTATTTTAAATTCCAGTTCTGTTCGAAAAACGTTTTGTATGGAAATTAAAGAATTTAAATTAAAGAAATTTACTTGGTAGTGATAAGTAACACGCTGCATTTCATATCAGCTATTAATAGAGATACCCTTGGATCATAGGATAGGTCTAGTGAGAAGGTGACTTTCTTTACAGCTCTTTCTACAGCTATCATCTAGACTATGTAGGTAACTATCTGACTTTTCCAGCGCCATTCCTACATATTGTTCACAAGTTCTCTTCTCCAGCTTTGAGAACTCTCGTATATTTATTATTTCTATCCAACCACCATCTCGCTACATTCTTGTTGTTTGTTAAGATGTTTCCTCCAATTCTTAGTTATTTCTGGTTTCTCTTCTTTCTTTTTCTATCCAGACAGTGCTTTGTGCCTGTTGCGCACAGATTACTGTTGGTAGGCATACAAATGTAAAGTATAACTATTTGTCTGATGAAAAGTATTTATTTGAGAATCAATGATTCTTGGTCTAAGGGACAGAACCCTGATCGGTCGATGTTATATTCGGTTATATGGGTTATCTGTTCTTGTGTCTCAATCTGGCGTATGAATAATAGATTTACGTCATTTTGCGTCTGGTATGGCCAGAAACAGATTGGTCTTGCTTAAAATGTTTATGGCCCGAATTTATATTTATTCCTTGACTATTTAAGGTGATTCGGTCTTATATCTTTGTATCTTTGTATTTCTATGTCGGTCTATTTTTTGAGCTGAACCCTGGGGTCAAAGGCATTTCTGCGCATGCGCCGATTTGGGTGTGAACAGAGAAGCGGCTGTCATGTCGCCGCTACTATGGGCTGGTCGATTAGAAAGTTTGAAGATTGATCTCTGTGATTTATTCTAGGAAGGAGATTGTTTCTCTGTATGATTGTATTATCAGAGATTCTCCTAATGTCCATTATTAACGCCTAGGAATGGCGTGCGTTATCAGCTTGTATGTGTTTTCCTAAAGCCAGGTAAAATGACTGTAATCGTGATGTCGAAGTGTACGTCCATTATTAAATGTATGAAACGTCATCAGCAGTCTACTCTTTATTGACTTCTGCTTATGATTGAGTGAGTGACTTGTCAACTCAACAGAACTATACACACATTCGCATCCTTTACATCCACATTCTCACTCGATGTCAGCACTGTGTCGGAACGAGTTGACCATTCATTTATGTGTCCAGTATGACCTTATGAAAGTAGTACATCACAACAAAAGTGCACCTTATCAATGTGATGGCCTTCAATAACGAGTTATCAGTGCCTTTCATCCCAGTCCATGCTTTCACGCTTTCTTTACTTTCTTAATGTGATGAATTACATGTGCTATAGGTTTGTTGGCTTTAATACACAGCATGAACCAGGGTTGAGGAACAACACGAAGGATGGCCACTGATTGAGCAAAATGGGGACAGTTTGTTGATGCACTACAATATTGCATTAGGCCTGATGGCCACTGACTGCTTTGTTAGTAAGTGGCTAGGGATCCCAGAAGAAGAATATCGCGTGCTATGACAAACAGATCCACAATTATAGCAACGCCTACTTTCCTTCTGTACCTTCTTTTGACTTCCTCGTTTATCGTGTGTCGGCGTTGGTGGTCTAATAATCCCGGAACCATCATAACTACGACTTCTGGATTATTATACTGCATTTTCTGTGTTGCATAAGTAACACTTTCTATGCTGGTTTCATCCTGCGCACATCTTTCTCAGTGTGTGCTGTGATATACTGCTGACACATACGAGACATGCTTTGCAAATTCCTTGGTTTCCGCTCCTAAATAAAATGCCTCTAGGATCGAGTGACGAACCGTCTTAATATTATCCCACTGAATAAGATCTCTCAAGTTATCGTAATCTGTTGGTATATCAGCTAGCTATGCCCAGCGATCAAAATACAGGGATACCTTACTAATAAGTAAGTGAAAATCTTTACCTTTGATTGACAAAATCTCATGCAGATTTAATCGATAACCGTTTTCTGTAAAGCGGTATTTGCCCCAAAAGGTCTCATTTAGAACACCGTCAGCCCTCACCTTATCTTGGAGGCAGATGCATGCCTTAAGAGATGGGCCACTCACAAGTTTTATAAGGACGGATGACCATTCACTTTTCTTCCAGTCTATTGCCTTAGCGTGAATTTCAAAGCGTGCAAGAAGCATAAGGCTATTCCATACCAAAGACGTCTTCGTAATGCTATTAACAGATTTCTTAAATGTGTGGTTAATTAGTAGCCAGTGCTTTCTTATTTCTATATCTAATTTCATTTTTCTGGTTCATCTCAACAGTCACACTTTTTGTCTATCCTTATTTTGATGCAACTCCAATGTCTAAAAATCTGTAAATATTGCTGCCAGTATTGCATGTGCAATGCTACATCTCGTAATGGTGTTTCTTTAAGTACAAATTTGTAATCAGTTCATGCATTTATTCTCTTTGTCTTATATATGTGCATTTTCATACCTATTTGATGTGAGGTCTCATCATTTTTATTTATACAAGGGATTACGTGTTCTGTTTGCGTATAATAAAAAATAAATAAAATGAAAGAGCACTGGCAGATATTCAAGGTTTAAAAAGAGAAAACATCGATGAAACTATAGGCCCACCTCAAGACAGGGTTATCGCCTGCGTCATTTAGAAAACACGCGCAGAAGAAATGCTAGTTAACTCAGTACAACTTTTACCTCTGATGGTAAGTCGAAGACCTTTTTGAGGTCAGTCATTTTAGTCATGGTAAATAATTTTATTCTCATTTCACTGCTGTCGGTAAGCGTATTGATTTTAGGTGGTCGACAATCTACCAAATGTAATATTTGGTATAAACATTTTTATAATATAAAATCAAACACTGAGTGACAAGATCGTATCTCTTTTTATTTACTGCCTGTTCTTTTTTCGAAAATTTAACTTCTGATTTCTTATAATTTTAAATTTCAGAATATCAAATATCGTCGTTATATCTCACTTTGAGCCTCTCCTTACATGGCCTCAGTCTACTATTTTCTTTCTCTCTCTCTCTCTCTCTCTCTCTCTCTCGTTCTCTCTCTCTCCTTCCTCTTCTATACCATTTATTATGCATGGAGGCATTTCTGGAGTCATCCTTATATGATCACCAGAAAAGAACATTGCTATAGTATACACATGTGGATGTGAACCTCTTTCTGTGAGGCTAATTACACCTTCATTGGCGCTTGAAATCGTCCCTGTGGTGAAACATGTTGAAAACCCATCATTGCATTGCACACTAAATCTCGAGGAATTACTTGAGCTCAGACGTAACACTGGCTTGTTAGCTGGTTGACTGCACGCCGGAGGATCTCACAATGGTCCTATGATGAACAAAGGAAGATGAGAAGTGGCTCTGCACAGGACGTGAAATTCCTTGGGAGTGCCCACAACCAGAGCACACTATTTTAGCTCTGCATATTTGCAGAGCCCATTTTTATGGCGGGGAAAGTCCTGTTTGCTGCTCGCTTCTTCCTCCTAGCATTGGACCAGAAGCAGTGACCCTAGAAATTCCAGCAAAGCTGGATAAACTGGAGTTCAAGACTTCAATTCAACACGTTTTGTCTAGATATGCAGCGTAGATAATACCAAGAAGTCTTCAATGTTGTATTGGCTGCAAAAGAACGAGAAGCTCAGCAGTCTTAGTTAAACAAGAACACTAACAACAAACCATTTATTATGTTGTTCATTCTTTACCCACTTATTCCGAATTGCGTTGGCATTTTTACACTTTTATACTAGACAATTACTTTTCAATAACATTAACTTTTGTTTCTTTTTCCTAGCACCTGCAAGTACAGCGAAACCTGGTGGTAAGGAAAATGTCAACGAATGTGTATTTAAATGATGTTTGGAATAAAGTTTAGTCAAAATAAACAAAATCAAGCTTTGAAAGGAAACAAGACCCACCCAAAAGAAAGTTTCTAATTGGGTATCATCACACAAACAAACAAAAACGAACAGGAAGCAACTGAAAGAAGTCACTCCGCTAAGGAAGCCTATAATATCCACCAGGAAATCCAGCTATTATTATTTGGGGAAGGGGGCAGGGAAGAGGGCATTTAGTGCATATCCTAAATAAGGTATAAGATGAATGACTGAGCCATTACGCAAATATTGGCACAAATAAACTTACTCGAATACTGGAAGCAGAATAAATTAAATATAAAAACAAAATAAAAACATGTGTATGAATACATTTTATGACCACGCGGATTACAGAAGGTTAGATTAACATCTTTCTTGATAATAAAACACTTTGAAAGCAACATTTACACAAACAAAATAGGTTGTAGCACGAGTTGGTATGACTTTTGCAGAAGCAGAAGAGTTTGTTGACTTTGTAAGTCTGTCACCTTTGGTGATGAGTTGAAGATCTATGCGACATCTGTCATTTTAGCCATGTTAAATGCTTTTTTTTGTCTCTTCCTGCTGCCCTTAATCGTGTTTAGTGTATATGATCGACAATCTACCTAAAATTGTATTTACTTTGTTGTAAAGTATAATCACATACTCGCTTTAAATGACCGAACGTTGGTTTTGTCTTTACTATCTTTTCTCTCGTCAAATAAAAAATGAATTTCTAATGTTTAAAACTTTCATTAAATACACGTTAAAAAAATGTTTACCTATCTTTATCTCACCCTGTGTCTCTCTTTAAATAAATTCACTTAAATTTTAATATACATCTCTCTCTTTGTCCTCTTCTCAACTATTTGTTCTATCGTGTATTCGGTCGTTCTATGAAGCGTATTACATTACCATTAATACAATTTTTCACAAACAATGGAAAATATATTTTTGCCAAAACAATTTTTGTGCATTTTTTTTTCAGCATGTACCTGCCCACCTGGTAAGTAAAATGTCAACCAATTTAAAGGGTGGGGCAAAAGTCAAGCGCCATACGCAATTTGTTATGTTTTTCATTAGTTCAACAACATTGCGATCCGTTCACAATTGGTGGAAATGCGATCCCAGAACTCAGGTACGCAGATGACACAGTTATTCTTTCAAACATTGCCAAGGGACTAGAACAGTTAATCCTGTCTGTCAAAAGACACAGTGAGGATCAGAGCCTTTTTCTGAACACAAAAAAAAAACAAAGATAATGTCCACAGACAAAACAAGATGCCAACCAAAAATTACCATCAGTGATGAGGAAATTGAAAATGTCACAAATTTTGAATATCTTGGCTCCATAATTAACAACAATGGAGACTGCTCAAAAGAGGTCAGAAGGAGACTGGCCATAGCAATGCAGAGGTTACATAAAATGAAGAACCTATGGCATAACACCAGCAAATTAATAAAAGTAAAACTTCTGAGAACGTGCATCTTTCCGGTAGCAACATATGGATGTGAATCATGGACCATTACTCAAACATTAAAGAAAAACATCGAATCTTTCGAAGCAAAGTGTTACAGAAAAATTCTCAGAATATCGTGGACCAAGAAGAAGAAAAATATAGACATCCTATACGACCTGAACATCGAAGAAAACTGGCTCATAAACAATATCATGTCCCGGAAACTGAAATATTTTGGCCACATTAAACGTCATAGTGGCTTAGAGAGAGCAGTCATGGAGGGTATGGTACCTGGAAGGCGAGGCAGGGGCCGACCAAGACGACGGTGGACACAGGACATTGAAGACACCTTGAACATGACATTGGAGGAGGCAGGAGGGCTGGCTAGAGATCGAGAGTCTTTCAGGCGGGCTGTGATGAGAGCGACGTTCTGCAAAGGACATGCTACATGATGATGATTTCACTGTGTATTTTCAGACCCAATTGCTGTGACCTCTCATCAAGTGTTTTCAATTTGTCCTGCATCTGATTACGGTAAGACAATGGAGAGGATGATCAACAGAAGATTGAAATGGTACTTGGAATCCGAGAAAATT
Source organism: Oreohelix idahoensis (assembly GCA_024509875.1). NCBI lineage: Eukaryota > Metazoa > Mollusca > Gastropoda > Stylommatophora > Oreohelicidae > Oreohelix > Oreohelix idahoensis. The sequence goes on from JAMPIV010019630.1 coordinate 527,374, forward strand.
TTAGTGCCAGAACAAGCAGGGTTTAGAGAGTGCAGCAGCACAGAAGACCAAATCACATACCTGTCACAGATCGTTGAAGATGCCTTCCAAGAAAAGAGAAAAGTCTTTACCCTATGGATAGATCTCCAAAAAGCTTTTGACAAAGTATGGAAAGACGGGTTAATAGTAAAACTGCAAAGGAACGGAATCAAGGGTAATATGAGAAAATGGATCCAGTCGTTCCTACACAATCGGAAAGCAAGAGTCACGATGGAAGGTCACAACAGCAAGAAAATCCTCCTAAAACATGGAGTTCCTCAAGGCTCAGTATTGTCTCCCACCCTGTTCCTTGTATTCATCAATGACCTCATCCACGATCTGCCACAAGGTGTGAGAGCTGCCCTATACGCTGACGACTTGGTGGTGTGGTGTGTAGAAGAACATCTAACTATCGCTAATAAGCGAATACAAAGGGCAGCAGACAACATAGCAGCATGGGCAGAGAAATGGATGGTGCAGATCAACGCTGAAAAATCATCAACAACACTTTTCACGCTCTCCAACAAAGACAAAGCAGGAGAGATACGACTTGGAAATATACATGTCCAAACAGATGAGGAACCGGTGTACTTGGGCATTACATTAGATAAGAGAATGACATGGAGGCACCACATCGAGAGAACAGAGGCTAAAGCGAGAAGAAAACTTTCCATACTGAGGAAAATAGCTGGATCAAGTTGGGGAGCTAATGAAACAACACTAAAGAAAGTGTATACAGGTGCAATAAGACCTATATTAGAGTACGGATCAGCAGCATGGTCTACAGCAGCCAAATCACACCTACAAGCCTTAGATAAAGTACAAAATCAAGCGCTTAGGTTGATCACGGGTGCCATGAAGACCACACCAATAAATGAAATGGAAAAAAACACAGGCATTCCACCTTTATTATACAGACGAGACACTAAGACCCTGATCCAAGCAGAAAAGTACAAGAACATGCCCGCACATCCAATGAAAACTAGATTTGGAGATTTAGCCAGTGGGAGGTTGAAGAGAAGCAGTTTTGTGCATCGGTCCAAAAAACTAATTAGAACATACAAGGATGAACTACCAGACATCACTAAGGAAATAACTCCCACACTCCTCCCAACCCCATGGGAACAACATCAAAATTTCAGTATTAAGACCTCCATAACTACCACCTGCCCCATGGGAGAGCTAAATACTCTCCAAAGGAAAATAGCAGCATGTGACATGATTGAAGAACTATACCCCAGAGAAGCATGGATCCAAGTATATACTGATGGATCTGCAACCAGAGCAGTGAAGAACGGAGGCGCAGGAGTTTATGTGGTCTATCCAGACAAAGAAAATGAATCCACCTGTTCACCTACTGGAATATTCTGTTCAAACTATGCTGCTGAAGTACAGGCCATAAGCATTGCTGCAGGAATAATAAATAACACAATAAGCCAATGTCAGCAGGTTGTATTCCTTACCGATGCAATGTCAGTTCTGCAAGCCCTCAACAGTGATAAACTGCCAGAATTAAACAAAGTCCTATGCGAAGTAAATATCAAAAGAAGGGTAGTGCTACAGTGGATACCATCACACTGTGGCATACCAGGAAATGAGAGAGCAGATATGTTAGCAAAAGAGGGAGCAACACAGGAACAAAAAGAACAAACAATCACATTCCAGGAAAAGAAGACCCTTATCAAGGCCATCAGGAAAATTGATCAACAAAGAGACAACTATCAATATCTTGATCGAGCAAAACAGGTGATCCTGTTCCGTATGAGAACAGGACACAACAGACTGAACAGTCACTTATACAGACTGAGATTGGTCCCATCACCCCTATGTACGTGTGGACAGGCAGCACAGACAGCCGAACACATCCTGCAAGACTGCCACATGCTTAGTCAATTGCGAACTGAACATTGGCCCACAGAGACGCACATCCACACAAAGCTGTTTGGGAGTCTTGAAGAACTTTCAACCACAGCAACATACATCCAGAAAACCAGACTTCTTGTGTAGACATTTCTAAACAACAGCGAACGAGAAGAAGAAGAAGAAGATTACGGTTATGGGACAGAAGATTTCTTAGATGTCCTACATTAAATTGTTGTCTATAATTTTGCATTGTTGCATATCTCTTGAGTTTCATTTTTACTTTGGCTATCAGAAGGTGGTGATGACTGTACTTATCTTTGCATTCATGTCACCCATCAAAATTGTGATGTCTCTTCTTTTTACTTTTTTCCATAATTTCCTGTAGTCTAGTATAAAATGCTTCCTTCACAGATTCTTCTTTGTCATTAGTTGGTGCATAACATTGGATGACATTTACATTTATTCCCTTTTTAGCTGTTTTAAAAGTATCTTTTATTATTCTGGGTCCAACGGCTTCCCATTCAATGAGCGCTTTCTGTGCTTCTTTAGATAATATAAGAGCTACCCCTTCACTGTGGTGTGAACTTTCGTCTTCATGTCCTGAGGACAGCACCAATTCACCTGCGATTAGTTTCTTCTTGTCTACTCCCTTCCACTTTGTTTCACACAGTCCCAGAATCTCGATTTTAGATTCCCTCATTTCTGCTTCTACTTGTGCCACTTTCCCTTGTTCGTTTAATGACCGAACATTCCAAGTGCCAAATCTGGAAGTTCTCCTAGAAGAAAGAAGGTTAGTCAGTAACACAGACTCCTTTCTGCTTTCTCTGTGTTGCATCATACGCCCCCTTGTGAGAGGACCTTCCCCTGTCTTTGATGGTTGTGTTTTATTTTCCTTAATTGACTTGTCGATGTTTGATGAAGTTTTTTGTTGTTTAAATTTTTTACAGGATGGGGTAACCAGCCCCATGCCCAACCCTCCTTAGTCGCTTTCTACGACATGCATGGCAGGGAACAGTGTTACTATTCTTTGCTCCCTTCCGGGCCCCGGAAGTTACGCACGGGTGATCTAGAAAATAGCCCAAATAAATCATTGAGAAAGTTGTCACAAGAAACAAATGTTTTAGTGAGCTCCATTAGACGCATCCTATCATCTAGTCATTTTCCCATTATGTTACTTTATTTAGGAATGTTCAAAGGTCATGCGTCACCCGAGTACGAAAGTTTTAAGAAGAAAATAACAACCAATTGGAACATTTAATCTAATTTTTATAATAAATTACTTACGGGGCTTGGATTTTGGCTCACCAACTATATTTTAACACTGTGTGGAAAATAGTTTAGACAACATAAAAAACACAATGCTTTAAAACACACACACTTACAGAAATATTGCCAACGGGTAGCTTTTTAAAAAAGGCCACTCTGCATAAGACGCCAATGACATATATAAGAAAGATGCGGCGTTTTAGAAAACACGAATTTTTTATTAATTAAGTTGATGAAAACGCTGAATCATTTCCCTTTTTGATATACTGTCACAAAGTTACCCCTGTGAGGGTAACCAAAGAGAGTTATCTGTGAGGTGCCGGCTTTGTCAATGGCTCAGATTCGCCTGGCACCCGGTTGAAGATGAGCAGCAGGAGTGGAGAAGGTGAATATAAGACTTTGGGATGAATTCCCAGCATATAGCCCCAGTGATTCTGGATCTCGTGACATATACCTCCTACCACTCTATCTCCCCCTCTATATACTAACGAGCCCCCACTCCCCTATTACACTGAGTGAACAGAAGAGAAAGAGAAGAAGAACAGTATGTCTCTTTCGCACACTTTCGTTCCTTCTCTATATATGTGATAACGTGTGTTGGTAAACACAACTACAACATTTATTAATGTTCTGAAATATAACAACATTCAATTACACTGATACAAATGCAACTAGAAATAACATTAACTATCCCTGTGAAGAAAGATATTAGTTAATGCAAAATACACAAATGAATCTAAAGTCTACCCTATGTGATGATGATGAATTTAAGTAACTCCTAAATACTAACAAAAAGGATATCTTGTGTTTCTTGGTCTCTTGCTAACTGTCAATAAACTCTGGTTGTTTGAACACAATGGACAAGTCTTTGTCTGCCTACAATAACATTGGACGGTTCACTCGATTTCGCCAGGTGTCCACGGCTTGTATTTTTGTCTTTCACAATGCCTGTGTTGACATTGTCCCGAGCGTCCGAGGTGTCTTATTCATGGGTGAGGTTGAACACAATGTTAGGCGGGTGAGACTTCGTCTGTTATGCAGATGTCCTTTTGTTGTCTTGGTATTTTGCTTATGTGGTGACGATGATGGAAATATGTTGTATATTCGTATTTGTTGGTGCATCAATTGTACAGGGAGAATCTGTCCATTACTGCATGTAATTTAGGATCTCGATAAATTTGGTAGGCACTGGGGTTACAAAATCTCCCGTCTGCTCTTGCAGCTTTTGATCATAGTTTCTCAAAGGCACTTGTTGTAAAAAATCATCCGTTGGCGACTGCCACTTCAGATCATTAAATTTCTCAAAGGCACTTGTTGTAAAAATCATCCGTTGGCGACTGCCACTTCAGATCATTAAATTTCACGTGGACAGCTATTTAGAAATGCAGCAATCCTTCTGGGTATTTTCTGCTTTCTTTTTGGGTGGGTAGTCGATGATAGAAAGACCCTTCACCGCCTGGTAAATTCCTTTCTGACCCCCGTGGAGTATTGGTAGGTTGTTGCCGTTAATTACGTGTGAGATGCGTGTCGTCGCAGTATCTCGGTCGGCCCTACTCTAAAGCTTGTCCTGTGATTAACGCCAACCACGTAGTAGACTAAGGATGAGTATCTCAAATGGTCCCTGTCTCTACCACTGTGATGGATAAAATAATGAACCCTTTGTAAGTATCCCGTAAACTATGCTACGCCTGTAGTGTCTTGTATGTGAAATCTTATCACTATAAGAAAGGGCTGTGCGGTGTTTACTGCACGTTTAACATGTAATGTAAGAGGCAAAATAAAAAGTGTCTTGTATTTACTTCGTTATAGTTACTGGAAACTGTGCAATCTTATAAATATAATCATTCTCTGCATGGCGTTTATTGCAACCTGTACTTATTAGTGTGAAATATAATATTATAATAAACGTGACTGGTATTTACAGTGTTATATTTATGGAAAATATGTATATATTATCTGACTGAAGTTAAGACATAATATTGATAAAGTACAAAATATATTACACTAACCTTGGTGTTCCATATCAAGAATTTCACTGACACAATGTCCTGACTCTTCCTCGTGAAATCTAGAACCCCAAGTCTTGGTTGGCGGAATGGTTTCTCTTACCAATGCCAAGCAATGAATATAGTTGGGTTATATATCGTCTGGATCGCCTAGGGCGATTTTTCGGGTTCGCTTCCTGTGTCATGTGAAATTTCGTTTGTTTTCCTAAAGTCAGACATTCCGTCCTCAAACTGTGTAAAATTTCCTGTATTATTTTGCTATGGTCGCTCTCATATTTTGCTTATCCGAGACAACTTGTCTGCGTTCGTCTTTTGGGGCACGTACAGTGTTGTTCTTCTCGTTATAATTTCGTATTCATACTGCTTTCATGTTGTCCCTGGCTCAGACTTTCAGTCTCCTTTAATCCAATATTACTTTGTCTGAACGACTGACCACAATACTCATTGTAAAATTACTTGGCCTTCTGTCGCCGACTGCACATTATGTTCTATTACTAGCCAAAATACTAATTGGGTATTACTGGCTTTGTGTAAACACAACCGAGACGTTGAAGCGATTACCTCAATAATCTGTTGACCCACTGTCTATTGTTATGTAAACAGTCCATGCGAAATTGGTCGGATTACCACGATTGATGAAGACGATGTCTGGTTTTAAGAATTAAAATGCAGACTTACTCGCGTCCCGTGACATATGTCCCCCACACGAAGTCTTAGCTTGGGAAGACTCCTGCGAGTCAGGATGCATTTTACATTCCCTATTGTCGGCTGATGTTATCTCCTCGCTATCACTATCCTCCTCATCTTCCTCGTTTCCACCATCCTTCTCCTCGTTCAAATCGTTCTTCTCGCAATCTTCCTCAGTTGCTTCTCCTGCATCAGCTATAAAGAGCTGCTCCCTTTCCTGTTTCAATATCGTGACCGTAGTCAAGAGTTGTCGCCCCTGCTCGACTACGTTCGTAGAGTGTGTTGTGATTTTCTGCACACCTGCAGATGACTGTCTAGCCGCATTGGGCTGCAGTGCTGAGTTCGGATTTCCTTTATTCAAATGCTTTGTGGCTGCTCGTGTCCTGAAGTTGGCCGCTTCAGTTATGTGTCTGGCTAAGTATCTCTTTAGCAGAATAATATTATATATTTCCAGCTGATTCTCCATTGGAATCTTATCATTGGTTCGAGATGCCTTCTCGACCATTGCGTATGGCCCGTGCCATCCAATCAGTAACCTGTTCTGTTTACTATGCATAAACAGTAAAACTTGTTTGCCTATCTCTAGCTCACACTTAGGACCAGTCGTATTATATTCTCCGTCATGTTGACGCCTCCTCTTCTTCATACGTAGTCTGTTTCCCTTAACAGTGGCTTCCTCACTTTTCCCATGATTTGATGCCCCTCTCTGGCATTCAGGACCTGATCTGATAAATTGATCCATGTTCCCTGCGATTCCCTGCCAATAATAATGGTGGGTGATTCTTTGCGTAGTGATGTATTGTCTGACCTGACCACTAGATTCACTAGCATGTCCCATACCTAAGATATAAAATCTATATCGTGCTGGTACTACCAGTTGCTTATACTCATATCCGCGCTTTCCTACTTTCCTAAGGAGTTGTCCTTGCTGTTTAAAGCAGTCTCCTGGTTGCGATGGATTGTCTCCCTTCAGTCTCTTCTTAAAACAAGGTTCTACCGCTTTGTCGTTGTTGTGAGCTTGTCTCAGCTCTTGCGGATGGAAGTCAACCTCGTCTCCTTGTCTCTTCTCCTTCGCTTGGTCACCTGTCTGCCTTGCAGCTGTGACTCTTGATTGACGAGTGTCTCCTAAACTCACATATTTGTAGCCTAAAATGACTTCATATGTATGATCCTTTAAAACTGCCGTTCGTAGTTCTCCCTTGACATATCTGCCTTCAATGGGAGTCCGGGCGATAGCCGCCATCATTGGAGGATCGCCGTTACCTGTGACCTGAATTTCCACAGTTCCATCAGTCAATTGTTCTGGTCTAACCAGTCTTGAACTGATTTTCGAATCGAATTCCAGCCTGGAATCGAATACCTCTTCCGCTCTTTCTCTATTGACAACGTTGCGTTCCGAGGGAATCCGGGCGCTAGTCGCCGTCCCTACAATATCACTTTTCCTTTTCCGCCCCTTTTCATTAGGGTCCTTGTAATATTCGTTGCCAGGTTTAAACCTCTTCTTTCTCTTGAGTGGTCCATTCTTCCTGACACTAACTCTCAGTGTGTCTGTCTTCGCTCTGTCGAAATAAAAAATGTCTCCCCACTTCTTTCTCTTGAGTGACCCACTCCTACTGACATCAAATCTCTTTGTTTCTTTCTTCGATCTCTTGAAATAAAAAGTGTTTCCCCACTTCTTTCTTCTGATAAACAATCTTTGAATCCGCCGACGGATCAAAGTTGGCCATTGTTTGTCCTTATTACGTATCTTGTGTATCTTGCCCGTGGAATGGTCATAATTCAAGATACGGTGCAACCCATCTGTCCATTTATATCGGGTACAGTGTGTTGTAAATTTCGCGCATCTGCGCTGTGCCTTGCATAAAGCGCGTACACCAAGCTGTTTCCTCTTGTGTCGCCTGGTGTCTTTCCTTCTCTCTATCCGCTTAGTTTTTGTCTCGCCTACATATAGAATCGGAGTCCCATGGGTGTTGAGCTGCTGTATCCCCGCCGGCTCTACCACACTTTTCTCCTCATAATCCTCTTCTACCTCCTTTTGAAGAGAGTCGGGGGGTGCCTCCGTGTCCGTCGTCCACCCTGTCCCGATAATCGTATGTGTTGTTATACCTTCTAAAGGCACACATTTCTCTCCGTAAGTTTTAAAAGTGGTAGGATCTGACTTTTCCTCGTCTTGGGTAAAGGCAGACTTAGGCGATGTGTGCAACTGTCTATTTCCGTGGATAATAGCGAATGCCCGTTCCTGTCCGGTCGCTTCTTTCCACGTAGAAGGGCCGGTGGAGTAAGGTAATAATTGTTCTCCTGATGTCAGGAGACAAGTGCCTGTTTTCTTCTTCCCTGTGATGCCAGGTGAAATTGTTTTATTCGAAGTCCCCTTGCAAGATCCATCGAAGGTACCGCTCGCAATTAGAGTGGGTTCTTCTGTGCCTTTTAATAACTTTCCGTTATCTCTGCATCGGTGTCTGGAATCCATTGAATTAACTACCGCCGGGTGTGATTTTTCCCCCTCTTTTCTCCGGGACTCTTTGTCCTTCATTGTTCGGGTTTCTATATACGCCATGCGATGGAGAGGAGGGCGGTTTCGGCACTCACTGGTGTAGTGATTTTTCATGCGACAATACCGGCACCATTTTTCCCCTTGCCTCTGGTTCTGAGAAAAGGATTTGTGTTGAGTTTCCTTTCTATGTGGATTGCAAAGGAAGGTGTCTTTCTTCCCCTGATACCGGCCAACTGGGCCCTTCTCATAATCAGTTTTTCCTGCGGATTTCTTTGCATATGTCGTAATGCAAGGCGAAGATGGTGTGTCCTCTAGGCGATATGATAGCTCGTCTGCCACTTCATGGGCCGAAATACATATTTCTGGTTCAACTCTTGTGGATAGTTCAAATGCTTTAAGCAACCTCTTCATCCGAAGTTCGTGCTCTCTCTCTGCCTTATTTCTCTCTAACTCTGCCTTGAATCTCCTATACTCGGCCTCTCTCTCTCTCTCAGCTTCTAATTTCTTGGCTTCTCTCTCTCTCTCTCAGCTTCTAATTTCCTGGCTTCTCTCTCCTCCTTCTCCGCTGCTAATCTCAATCTTGTTTGCTCTACTTCTGCTGCCAGTTTTCCTTTTCTCTCTTGCTCTGCAATTTTATCTTTTCTCTCTTGCTCTGCAATTTTATCTTTTCTCTCTTGCTCTGCAGTTAACATTTTTTCCACATATTCTATAAGTTCTCCTTTTTCTAGTTTTAAACTAGTTGCTTCCTGGATAAGCGCTGCGCGCATTTGCAACCAATCTGCCATGGTCAAGCTAGAATTTCAATCTGCCTGTCGCAACTCAAAATTATGTGAGAGAAATTTAGAGCGAAAAATAAAATCGTGACTTTGCCCCAAGGGAGAAACAACAACCAAATTTCCTGAATACTTCCCTATAACCTTTACACCCGTACAGATAAATGACAATAGTAAAGAAAACCTTGGCAATACACTTCTAAGACTTGCTAAGAATACCAGTCAAATATTTCTGACCATCAGCTGCCTGCCTACCAAGAAAACAATACTAAAATGTTTCGTCTCGGTGGCTTAGCGCTATTGTTCACTTGTGAACAAAAGAACTATACAACGTCGGTTCGCTCGTTTCTATGCGTTCGACTTCAACAATGCCTTTTGTTAAAAGACCCACATGGTACTATACATGTACCAAAAATCCAGGTAAATTTATAGTGATGACAACAAATCAATAGAGGTAACTCGATGCAGTAATAAAGTGCATATAAATTAATACGGTGTATTCTTCTAACATATGTCAATGTCTTTCTTAATATACTATGAATATCTAATCTTAATATCTAATATGAATATCTAGTTATCTAATACTCTATTCTGTGTTCTTTCCCTCTACCTAAGTAGAATAAGGAACAGTATAGAAGACAGTGAATAGGTTTATACAAAATTTGCAAAAAAGAATTATTTAATGTTTTTGTCTAGGGCAAGTCCCAAGGTATATTCCGGACTGCAGCCCACAATTATGTCACAAAGTTACCCCTGTGAGGGTAACCAAAGAGAGTTATCTGTGAGGTGCCGGCTTTGTCAATGGCTCAGATTCGCCTGGCACCCGGTTGAAGATGAGCAGCAGGAGTGGAGAAGGTGAATATAAGACTTTGGGATGAATTCCCAGCATATAGCCCCAGTGATTCTGGATCTCGTGACATATACCTCCTACCACTCTATCTCCCCCTCTATATACTAACGAGCCCCCACTCCCCTATTACACTGAGTGAACAGAAGAGAAAGAGAAGAAGAACAGTATGTCTCTTTCGCACACTTTCGTTCCTTCTCTATATATGTGATAACGTGTGTTGGTAAACACAACTACAACATTTATTAATGTTCTGAAATATAACAACATTCAATTACACTGATACAAATGCAACTAGAAATAACATTAACTATCCCTGTGAAGAAAGATATTAGTTAATGCAAAATACACAAATGAATCTAAAGTCTACCCTATGTGATGATGATGAATTTAAGTAACTCCTAAATACTAACAAAAAGGATATCTTGTGTTTCTTGGTCTCTTGCTAACTGTCAATAAACTCTGGTTGTTTGAACACAATGGACAAGTCTTTGTCTGCCTACAATAACATTGGACGGTTCACTCGATTTCGCCAGGTGTCCACGGCTTGTATTTTTGTCTTTCACAATGCCTGTGTTGACATTGTCCCGAGCGTCCGAGGTGTCTTATTCATGGGTGAGGTTGAACACAATGTTAGGCGGGTGAGACTTCGTCTGTTATGCAGATGTCCTTTTGTTGTCTTGGTATTTTGCTTATGTGGTGACGATGATGGAAATATGTTGTATATTCGTATTTGTTGGTGCATCAATTGTACAGGGAGAATCTGTCCATTACTGCATGTAATTTAGGATCTCGATAAATTTGGTAGGCACTGGGGTTACAAAATCTCCCGTCTGCTCTTGCAGCTTTTGATCATAGTTTCTCAAAGGCACTTGTTGTAAAAAATCATCCGTTGGCGACTGCCACTTCAGATCATTAAATTTCTCAAAGGCACTTGTTGTAAAAATCATCCGTTGGCGACTGCCACTTCAGATCATTAAATTTCACGTGGACAGCTATTTAGAAATGCAGCAATCCTTCTGGGTATTTTCTGCTTTCTTTTTGGGTGGGTAGTCGATGATAGAAAGACCCTTCACCGCCTGGTAAATTCCTTTCTGACCCCCGTGGAGTATTGGTAGGTTGTTGCCGTTAATTACGTGTGAGATGCGTGTCGTCGCAGTATCTCGGTCGGCCCTACTCTAAAGCTTGTCCTGTGATTAACGCCAACCACGTAGTAGACTAAGGATGAGTATCTCAAATGGTCCCTGTCTCTACCACTGTGATGGATAAAATAATGAACCCTTTGTAAGTATCCCGTAAACTATGCTACGCCTGTAGTGTCTTGTATGTGAAATCTTATCACTATAAGAAAGGGCTGTGCGGTGTTTACTGCACGTTTAACATGTAATGTAAGAGGCAAAATAAAAGTGTCTTGTATTTACTTCGTTATAGTTACTGGAAACTGTGCAATCTTATAAATATAATCATTCTCTCTGCATGGCGTTTATTGCAACCTGTACTTATTAGTGTGAAATATAATATTATAATAAACGTGACTGGTATTTACAGTGTTATATTTATGGAAAATATGTATATATTATCTGACTGAAGTTAAGACATAATATTGATAAAGTACAAAATATATTACACTAACCTTGGTGTTCCATATCAAGAATTTCACTGACACAATGTCCTGACTCTTCCTCGTGAAATCTAGAACCCCAAGTCTTGGTTGGCGGAATGGTTTCTCTTACCAATGCCAAGCAATGAATATAGTTGGGTTATATATCGTCTGGATCGCCTAGGGCGATTTTTCGGGTTCGCTTCCTGTGTCATGTGAAATTTCGTTTGTTTTCCTAAAGTCAGACATTCCGTCCTCAAACTGTGTAAAATTTCCTGTATTATTTTGCTATGGTCGCTCTCATATTTTGCTTATCCGAGACAACTTGTCTGCGTTCGTCTTTTGGGGCACGTACAGTGTTGTTCTTCTCGTTATAATTTCGTATTCATACTGCTTTCATGTTGTCCCTGGCTCAGACTTTCAGTCTCCTTTAATCCAATATTACTTTGTCTGAACGACTGACCACAATACTCATTGTAAAATTACTTGGCCTTCTGTCGCCGACTGCACATTATGTTCTATTACTAGCCAAAATACTAATTGGGTATTACTGGCTTTGTGTAAACACAACCGAGACGTTGAAGCGATTACCTCAATAATCTGTTGACCCACTGTCTATTGTTATGTAAACAGTCCATGCGAAATTGGTCGGATTACCACGATTGATGAAGACGATGTCTGGTTTTAAGAATTAAAATGCAGACTTACTCGCGTCCCGTGACATATGTCCCCCACACGAAGTCTTAGCTTGGGAAGACTCCTGCGAGTCAGGATGCATTTTACATTCCCTATTGTCGGCTGATGTTATCTCCTCGCTATCACTATCCTCCTCATCTTCCTCGTTTCCACCATCCTTCTCCTCGTTCAAATCGTTCTTCTCGCAATCTTCCTCAGTTGCTTCTCCTGCATCAGCTATAAAGAGCTGCTCCCTTTCCTGTTTCAATATCGTGACCGTAGTCAAGAGTTGTCGCCCCTGCTCGACTACGTTCGTAGAGTGTGTTGTGATTTTCTGCACACCTGCAGATGACTGTCTAGCCGCATTGGGCTGCAGTGCTGAGTTCGGATTTCCTTTATTCAAATGCTTTGTGGCTGCTCGTGTCCTGAAGTTGGCCGCTTCAGTTATGTGTCTGGCTAAGTATCTCTTTAGCAGAATAATATTATATATTTCCAGCTGATTCTCCATTGGAATCTTATCATTGGTTCGAGATGCCTTCTCGACCATTGCGTATGGCCCGTGCCATCCAATCAGTAACCTGTTCTGTTTACTATGCATAAACAGTAAAACTTGTTTGCCTATCTCTAGCTCACACTTAGGACCAGTCGTATTATATTCTCCGTCATGTTGACGCCTCCTCTTCTTCATACGTAGTCTGTTTCCCTTAACAGTGGCTTCCTCACTTTTCCCATGATTTGATGCCCCTCTCTGGCATTCAGGACCTGATCTGATAAATTGATCCATGTCCCCTGCGATTCCCTGCCAATAATAATGGTGGGTGATTCTTTGCGTAGTGATGTATTGTCTGACCTGACCACTAGATTCACTAGCATGTCCCATACCTAAGATATAAAATCTATATCGTGCTGGTACTACCAGTTGCTTATACTCATATCCGCGCTTTCCTACTTTCCTAAGGAGTTGTCCTTGCTGTTTAAAGCAGTCTCCTGGTTGCGATGGATTGTCTCCCTTCAGTCTCTTCTTAAAACAAGGTTCTACCGCTTTGTCGTTGTTGTGAGCTTGTCTCAGCTCTTGCGGATGGAAGTCAACCTCGTCTCCTTGTCTCTTCTCCTTCGCTTGGTCACTTGTCTGCACTTCAGCTGTGACTCTTGATTGACGAGTGTCTCCTAAACTCACATATTTGTAGCCTAAAATGACTTCATATGTATGATCCTTTAAAACTGCCGTTCGTAGTTCTCCTTTGACATATCTGCCTTCAATGGGAGTCCGGGCGATAGCCGCCATCATTGGAGGATCGCCGTTACCTGTGACCTGAATTTCCACAGTTCCATCAGTCAATTGTTCTGGTCTAACCAGTCTTGAACTGATTTTCGAATCGAATTCCAGCCTGGAATCGAATACCTCTTCCGCTCTTTCTCTATTGACAACGTTGCGTTCCGAGGGAATCCGGGCGCTAGTCGCCGTCCCTACAATATCACTTTTCCTTTTCCGCCCCTTTTCATTAGGGTCCTTGTAATATTCGTTGCCAGGTTTAAACCTCTTCTTTCTTTTGAGTGGTCCATTCTTATTGACACTAACTCTCAGTGTGTCTGTCTTCGCTCTGTCGAAATAAAAAATGTCTCCCCACTTCTTTCTCTTGAGTGACCCACTCCTACTGACATCAAATCTCTTTGTTTCTTTCTTCGATCTCTTGAAATAAAAAGTGTTTCCCCACTTCTTTCTTCTGATAAACAATCTTTGAATCCGCCGACGGATCAAAGTTGGCCATTGTTTGTCCTTATTACGTATCTTGTGTATCTTGCCCGTGGAATGGTCATAATTCAAGATACGGTGCAACCCATCTGTCCATTTATATCGGGTACAGTGTGTTGTAAATTTCGCGCATCTGCGCTGTGCCTTGCATAAAGCGCGTACACCAAGCTGTTTCCTCTTGTGTCGCCTGGTGTCTTTCCTTCTCTCTATCCGCTTAGTTTTTGTCTCGCCTACATATAGAATCGGAGTCCCATGGGTGTTGAGCTGCTGTATCCCCGCCGGCTCTACCACACTTTTCTCCTCATAATCCTCTTCTACCTCCTTTTGAAGAGAGTCGGGGGGGTGCCTCCGTGTCCGTCGTCCACCCTGTCCCGATAATCGTATGTGTTGTTATACCTTCTAAAGGCACACATTTCTCTCCGTAAGTTTTAAAAGTGGTAGGATCTGACTTTTCCTCGTCTTGGGTAAAGGCAGACTTAGGCGATGTGTGCAACTGTCTATTTCCGTGGATAATAGCGAATGCCCGTTCCTGTCCGGTCGCTTCTTTCCACGTAGAAGGGCCGGTGGAGTAAGGTAATAATTGTTCTCCTGATGTCAGGAGACAAGTGCCTGTTTTCTTCTTCCCTGTGATGCCAGGTGAAATTGTTTTGTTCGAAGTCCCCTTGCAAGATCCATCGAAGGTACCGCTCGCAATTAGAGTGGGTTCTTCTGTGCCTTTTAATAACTTTCCGTTATCTCTGCATCGGTGTCTGGAATCCATTGAATTAACTACCGCCGGGTGTGATTTTTCCCCCTCTTTTCTCCGGGACTCTTTGTCCTTCATTGTTCGGGTTTCTATATACGCCAAGCGATGGAGAGGAGGGCGGTTTCGGCACTCACTGGTGTAGTGATTTTTCATGCGACAATACCGGCACCATTTTTCCCCTTGCCTCTGGTTCTGAGAAAAGGAGTTGTGTTGAGTTTCCTGTCTATGTGGATTGCAAAGCAAGTTGTCTTTCTTCCCCTGATACCGGTCAACTGCGCCCTTCTCGTAATCAGTTTCTCCTGCAGATTTCTTTGCATATGTCGTAATGCAAGGCGAAGATGGTGTGTCCTCTAGGCGATATGATAGCTCGTCTGCCACTTCATGGGCCGAAATACATATTTCTGGTTCAACTCTTGTGGATAGTTCAAATGCTTTAAGCAACCTCTTCATCCGAAGTTCGTGCTCTCTCTCTCTGCCTTATTTCTCTCTAACTCTGCCTTTAATCTCCTATACTCGGCCTCTCTCTCTCTCTCAGCTTCTAATTTCTTGGCTTCTCTCTCTCTCTCAGCTTCTAATTTCCTGGCTTCTCTCTCCTCCTTCTCCGCTGCTAATCTCAATCTTGTTTGCTCTACTTCTGCTGCCAGTTTTTTCTTTTCTCTCTTGCTCTGCAATTTTATCTTTTCTCTCTTGCTCTGCAATTTTATCTTTTCTCTCTTGCTCTGCAGTTAACATTTTTTCCACATATTCTATAAGTTCTCCTTTTTCTAGTTTTAAACTAGTTGCTTCCTGGATAAGCGCTGCGCGCATTTGCAACCAATCTGCCATGGTCAAGCTAGAATTTCAATCTGCCTGTCGCAACTCAAAATTATGTGAGAGAAATTTAGAGCGAAAAATAAAATCGTGACTTTGCCCCAAGGGAGAAACAACAACCAAATTTCCTGAATACTTCCCTATAACCTTTACACCCGTACAGATAAATGACAATAGTAAAGAAAACCTTGGCAATACACTTCTAAGACTTGCTAAGAATACCAGTCAAATATTTCTGACCATCAGCTGCCTGCCTACCAAGAAAACAATACTACACTGTTTCGTCTCAGTGGCTTAGCGCTATTGTTCACTTGTGAACAAAAGAAACTATACAACGTCGGTTCGCTCGTTTCGATGCGTTCGACTTCAACAATGCCTTTTGTTAAAAGCCCCACGTGGTACTATACATGTACCAAAAATCCAGGTAAATTTATAGTGATGACAACAAATCAATAGAGGTAACTCGATGCAGTAATAAAGTGCATATAAATTAATACGGTGTATTCTTCTAACATATGTCAATGTCTTTCTTAATATACTATGAATATCTAATCTTAATATCTAATATGAATATCTAGTTATCTAATGCTCTATTCTGTGTTCTTTCCCTCTACCTAAGTAGAATAAGGAACAGTATAGAAGACAGTGAATAGGTTTATACAAAATTTGCAAAAAAGAATTATTTAATGTTTTAGTCTAGGGCAAGTCCCAAGGTATATTCCGGACTGCAGCCCACAATTATGTCACAAAGTTACCCCTGTGAGGGTAACCAAAGAGAGTTATCTGTGAGGTGCCGGCTTTGTCAATGGCTCAGATTCGCCTGGCACCCGGTTGAAGATGAGCAGCAGGAGTGGAGAAGGTGAATATAAGACTTTGGGATGAATTCCCAGCATATAGCCCCAGTGATTCTGGATCTCGTGACATATACCTCCTACCACTCTATCTCCCCCTCTATATACTAACGAGCCCCCACTCCCCTATTACACTGAGTGAACAGAAGAGAAAGAGAAGAAGAACAGTATGTCTCTTTCGCACACTTTCGTTCCTTCTCTATATATGTGATAACGTGTGTTGGTAAACACAACTACAACATTTATTAATGTTCTGAAATATAACAACATTCAATTACACTGATACAAATGCAACTAGAAATAACATTAACTATCCCTGTGAAGAAAGATATTAGTTAATGCAAAATACACAAATGAATCTAAAGTCTACCCTATGTGATGATGATGAATTTAAGTAACTCCTAAATACTAACAAAAAGGATATCTTGTGTTTCTTGGTCTCTTGCTAACTGTCAATAAACTCTGGTTGTTTGAACACAATGGACAAGTCTTTGTCTGCCTACAATAACATTGGACGGTTCACTCGATTTCGCCAGGTGTCCACGGCTTGTATTTTTGTCTTTCACAATGCCTGTGTTGACATTGTCCCGAGCGTCCGAGGTGTCTTATTCATGGGTGAGGTTGAACACAATGTTAGGCGGGTGAGACTTCGTCTGTTATGCAGATGTCCTTTTGTTGTCTTGGTATTTTGCTTATGTGGTGACGATGATGGAAATATGTTGTATATTCGTATTTTGTTGGTGCATCAATTGTACAGGGAGAATCTGTCCATTACTGCATGTAATTTAGGATCTCGATAAATTTGGTAGGCACTGGGGTTACAAAATCTCCCGTCTGCTCTTGCAGCTTTTGATCATAGTTTCTCAAAGGCACTTGTTGTAAAAAATCATCCGTTGGCGACTGCCACTTCAGATCATTAAATTTCTCAAAGGCACTTGTTGTAAAAATCATCCGTTGGCGACTGCCACTTCAGATCATTAAATTTCACGTGGACAGCTATTTAGAAATGCAGCAATCCTTCTGGGTATTTTCTGCTTTCTTTTTGGGTGGGTAGTCGATGATAGAAAGACCCTTCACCGCCTGGTAAATTCCTTTCTGACCCCCGTGGAGTATTGGTAGGTTGTTGCCGTTAATTACGTGTGAGATGCGTGTCGTCGCAGTATCTCGGTCGGCCCTACTCTAAAGCTTGTCCTGTGATTAACGCCAACCACGTAGTAGACTAAGGATGAGTATCTCAAATGGTCCCTGTCTCTACCACTGTGATGGATAAAAATAATGAACCCTTTGTAAGTATCCCGTAAACTATGCTACGCCTGTAGTGTCTTGTATGTGAAATCTTATCACTATAAGAAAGGGCTGTGCGGTGTTTACTGCACGTTTAACATGTAATGTAAGAGGCAAAATAAAAGTGTCTTGTATTTACTTCGTTATAGTTACTGGAAACTGTGCAATCTTATAAATATAATCATTCTCTGCATGGCGTTTATTGCAACCTGTACTTATTAGTGTGAAATATAATATTATAATAAACGTGACTGGTATTTACAGTGTTATATTTATGGAAAATATGTATATATTATCTGACTGAAGTTAAGACATAATATTGATAAAGTACAAAATATATTACACTAACCTTGGTGTTCCATATCAAGAATTTCACTGACACAATGTCCTGACTCTTCCTCGTGAAATCTAGACCCCCAAGTCTTGGTTGGCGGAATGGTTTCTCTTACCAATGCCAAGCAATGAATATAGTTGGGTTATATATCGACTGGATCGCCTAGGGCGATTTTTTTCGGGTTCGCTTCCTGTGTACTGCGTCTCCTGTGTCATGTGAAATTTCGTTTGTTTTCCTAAAGTCAGACATTCCGTCCTCAAACTGTGTAAAATTTCCTGTATTATTTTGCTATGGTCGCTCTCATATTTTGCTTATCCGAGACAACTTGTCTGCGTTCGTCTTTTGGGGCACGTACAGTGTTGTTCTTCTCGTTATAATTTCGTATTCATACTGCTTTCATGTTGTCCCTGGCTCAGACTTTCAGTCTCCTTTAATCCAATATTACTTTGTCTGAACGACTGACCACAATACTCATTGTAAAATTACTTGGCCTTCTGTCGCCGACTGCACATTATGTTCTATTACTAGCCAAAATACTAATTGGGTATTACTGGCTTTGTGTAAACACAACCGAGACGTTGAAGCGATTACCTCAATAATCTGTTGACCCACTGTCTATTGTTATGTAAACAGTCCATGCGAAATTGGTCGGATTACCACGATTGATGAAGACGATGTCTGGTTTTAAGAATTAAAATGCAGACTTACTCGCTGTTCTACCTTTGTACTGTTCAATGAGCAAAAAAAAAAAAAAAAACAAGAGTAATCAAATATATATTTGATCGCTATTTGGAACTTAGCTTAGACCAGTGGTATTCAACCTTTTTTGTTCACAGATACAATTTATCTTTAACTATGTACCCCCAAGGTCATTGGTGCGTAATTGGTTCAAAACTAATTTGCTTATGTTAACTAGTGAACGAAACAAATAAATAATGATAATACTAGTCAAAACTAATCTTAAATAAAGTAATTTACGCATATGTGGACATTGAGAAATTAATATGACATAACACAATTATATTACAAAAACTAGTGGCGCCTCTTGCGACTGCAGCGCCAAATAATCTCGCCCAGCTGCTGCAACGCTACAAGCCTTAACTTGGCTCTCGCCTTAACGCTGTCACACGCACCACGCCACATACTTATCATGAGTTTCAATGAGTTAGAAGTGGGAAGGGAGTAAGACAGAATTAAGACGCGTATCAGGGTAAACAACCGAACTATTGCTTCAAAATGAAATGAAATAGAGAAATAAGATGAAAAATAAAATAAATTTTATATTGCCTCAACAGGTTATATTTTCCAAAAATAATACAGTTTTCAGCACTCAAATTACTTAAAATAATGAAAAATAAGAAAACCCTCCGACAGTGAATTGGCAGATTTTTTATCCACGTACCCCCTTAGATGTCTTCTTGTAACCATTGGGGTACGTGTATGCAGGTTGAATACCACTGGCTTAGACAATATTAAAAAATGCTTTGAAATGCGGCAAAGTCAACAACGATAAAAATAGTTGCCTTTGAGTACCGTATACAGGTAACAAATGCAGGTGACAAAACAAGTGGGCTCAGAATTTGAAAGCAATGTGGTTCTCTAAATAAAAGTCTAGTACCGTCACTTACAAAATGGGGTTATCGCCCATGCGAGTTGGTATGACTATTGCAGAAGAAGTGCTCGTTGCCTTTACTAATAACAATTATGGTGAAGTGTGGAACATCCCTTTGGCCGAGCAAAATGGAGACAGTTTGTTGATGCACTACAATACTCCACTAGGCCTAATGGCCACTGACTGTTTTGTCAGTCAGGGGCTGAGGATCGGAGACGAAGAAGAAGAATATTGATTGTGCGCTATGACAAATAGATCTAAAATTATAGCAACGCCTAATTTCCTAATGTACCTTCTGTCGACTTCCTCGTCTATCATGTGTCTGCATTGGTGGTCTAGTAATCCCGGAACCATCCTAACTACGGCTTCTGGATTTTTATACTGCCTTTTCTATGTTGCATATGTAACACTTTCTATACTGGTTCCACCCTGCGCACATCGTTCTCAGTATGTACTGGGATATACTACTGGCATATAATAGACATGCTTTGAAAATCCTTTGGTTTCCGCTCCTAAACAAAATTCCTCTAGGATCGAGTAATGGTCGTCATAACCTTATCCTGCTAAATAAAATCTCTCAAGTTATTGTAATCTTTTGGAACACCAGCTAGCTTTACACAGCGATCAACATCCAAGGATATCTTACTAATATAAGTGAAAATCTTCTGAGAGCAGGAAAGTCAACACACCCAAAACCGAGTAAATCAGGTAGCAGTGTACCATCTCTCCTTGACTGTGCAAATGACTGGGAGATGGCGGTAGACCTACCTTGACGAGGGACATATCCAGAGAGTATAATCTCGGAGACGGCTTGATATAGTGCTGCATTCTTCATCATCGCACCAGGTTATATTGATTGAACTGAGAATGCCATTTGAAATGGAAGAGCAACATTTGTTCAAAGCGTCCAAGTATAGTGATCTGGCCGCGGATCTGAAACACGATGGGTTCACTGCAAGAGTCATGGCTGTTGAGGTGGGTGCAAGAGGGCTCGTGGCTGCATCAGTGTATGATTTATTGAAACTGTTGGGGCTGAAGGGACAGTCGAGAACAAGGGCACTGAAAAGGCTTAGTGAACCTGCGGAAAAGGCATTATTCTGGATGTGGAACAACCGCAATGGGCTATGGAACTCGGGACAGTAAACTCTGCGGTACAGAAAACATCACGAATGTTTCGAAGTTCATAATACGTTGAGTTTTTCGGTGTACTGGTGAAAGGGCTGTGACTGACGGGCAACACGCGGCGTGTATTATAAGAGATGTTGGGCACAGAATTACAGTTGCTAGCGCGCAGTGGCTAGCCTCGTCGGCTTCGCGCAGGTGTGTCAGTGTCTGTCCTTAGTCGTGGTGTGCGGCGGAACGAACGGAATAATTTGTCTTCTCTTTGTTACTTTCACAATTGCCTCCACGGCTGGCGGAGTTGTGGATTTTAAAGTTGCTACCAAAGTGAAACGGGTTCATTTTCCATACAAGACAACAGGAGGCTGAGACACTTGGGAGTCATGACTCAAGTGGGCCCACCCCCCTTAGAGTGTAAAGGAGTATACAGGGCCGAAACACTTGTTCGACGGGGAGACTATATTTATTTAGACTCTAAGGGGGGCGGGCCCACTTGAGTCATGACTCCCAAGGAGTCGTGCTGGTGTAATGGTTACAACGTTGCTCTGGCGACAGGGTATTCAATGTTCAGGCCCGGGCGTAAGCATTTGAAGCAGTGTCAACGACCGGGATTTTGACTGAATAACCTGAACGGCTCCTGAGATAAACCCTCTGTGGATGGTAAGAAGCGAAGCTCCTGACCGGGTTTGAAGGAAAGTCCACAGGCTCTCAAGCCTCGCAATGACATGTCATTGGGCCGAAGGGTTGAAAGCCCAAGTGCCGCTGGTTACAATATATATATATATATATATATATATATATATATATATATATATATATATATATATATATATATATATATATATATATATATATATATATATACTCGCTCTGAAAATTAGTTTAGACAATATAAGAAACAACACTATTACATATAAATACCAACATCAACATAATAACAACAATTTGTATCTTTACACACTCACACCAAAAAAGACACTAATAGGCAGAAGCTATCATGCAAGAGATGCCTTTGTCATTGATGAAAAAAATTCAGTTTACTTTCATTGACCATGCTGGAAGAATAATAAATTAGAATATACGTTCAACAGTAATAACGCGGCGTAAAGAAAGTAAACATTATAAACTGTCATCTTTACGTAAACTTTTGCTCTTTATTTAGCATAAAACCTTCACTACAGTTGGTCCCTTTTTGCAGGAAGAACCACACGTTCTTCTAGGAGAACTTCCAGATTTGGCACCTGCAATGTTCGGACATTGGGCATGGGGCTGGTTACCCCATCCTGTAAAAAATTTAAACCACAAAAAACTTCATCAAACATGAACAATTCAATTAAGGAAAATAAAACACAGCTATCAAAGACAGGGGAAGGTCCTCTCACAGGGCGGCGTATGATGCAACACAGAGAAAGCAGAAAGGAGTCTGCGTTACTGACTAACCTTCTTTCTTCTAGGAGAACTTCCAGATGTGGCACTTGGAATGTTCGGACATTAAACGAACTAGGGAAAGTGGCACAAGTAGAAGCAGAAATGAGGGAATCTAAAATCGAGGTTCTGTGTCTGTGTGAAACAAAGTGGAAGGGGGTAGACAAGAAGAAACTAATCGCAGGTGAATTGGTGCTGTCCTCAGGACATGAAGACGAAAGTTCACACCACAGTGAAGGGGTAGCTCTTATGTTATCTAAAGAAGCACAGAAAGCACTCATTGAATGGGAAGCTGTTGGACCCAGAATAATAACAGCTACTTTTAAAACAGCTAAAAAGAAAATAAATGTAAATGTCATCCAGTGTTATGCACCAACTAATGACAAAGAAGAGTCTGTGAAAGAAGCATTTTATACTAGAATACAGGAAATTATGGAAAAAGTAAAAAGAAGAGACATCTGTTGTGCACATATTAGTCTGTGACGAACAGATTACGGTAGGTAGGCATACAAATGTAAAGTAATGGCTATTTGTCTGATGAAAAGTATTTAATTGAGAATCTATGATTCTGAGAGTAAGGGGACAGAACCCGGATCGGTCGATGTTAGATTCGATTACATGGGTTATCTTTTCTTGTGTTACAATCTGGCGTGTAAATACTGTTTATGTCATTTTTGCGTCAGGTATGGCCAGAAACAGATTGGTCTTGCTTAAAATGTTTATGACCTGAATTTATATGTATTCCTTGACTAATTAAGGTGATTGGCTCTTATATCCCTGCATATTACTGTGGTTTAACATGGTCGTCATAACCATTGGATGAACTTTCGGCTTGAGAATCTTAGCCACTAGAAGGTTCGGGCAGTGAACCATTATTGTTGATGTTGTATGTATGCACCTTAACTGACGCGATCAGTCAGTTAGAACCTAAGACGATAGACAACCAGGGGATTGAGTGTTTCCCTTCTATCGTTCCTTTATATTGATGTACCACATAACTATACATCTGATATTGTCACCCATTTTCAAATATACGATGATTGTTGTGCCAACGTGTTCAAATGACTGTACCTGTGAGGTTGAAGGGAATGTCAATTAATAAATGTATGAAACGTTATCAGTGGTCTGCCCTTATTGACTTCTGCTTATGATTGAGTGAGTGACTTGTCAACTCAACAGAACTATACACACATTCGCGTACTTTACACCTACACACTCACTCGATGTCAGCACTGTGTCCGGTAGAGTTGACCTTTTATCTACGCGTCCAGTAGTATGACCCTATGAAAGCAGGAACATCACAGCAAAGAAATGCCTTTATCAATGCGATAGCCACAAAACATACTTATCAATGTGGTGTATTAAACTGCAACAGAATACAACGCTGTATCAACATCACAATTTTGATGGGTGACATGAATGCAAAGATAGGTACAGTCAACACCGGCTTTGAAGAAATCATGGGAAAACATGGGCTAGGAATAATGAATGAAAATTTGGAACTATTCTCAAACTTCTGTGCTTCAAATCAACTGGCTATAGGAGGAAGCATGTTCCACATAAGAGAATACACAAGGCAACATGGATATCACCAGACCATAGAACAGAAAATCAAATTGATCATATATGCATAAACAAGATGTTTAGATCATCATTGCTGGATGTAAAGGTATATAGAGGTGCAGATGTGGCATCAGATCACCACCTTCTGATAGCCAAAGTAAAAATGAAACTCAAGAGATATGCAACAATGCAAAAATATAGACAACAATTTAATGTAGGACATCAAAGAAATCAAGAAACAAGAGACAAATTTGCGGTCACAATATCCAACAAATTCCAAGTGCTCCAACAGCTGGAAGATGTAGAGAATACAGAAGACTATTGGCAGCAAATCAAAACTCAACGAAACGAAAAAAAGAGAATTAACAAAACTTTGGAACAAGTAAAAGTTCACTGAGCTCGATCCAAAGATACTGTGAAAGAAAGCCGTAGTATTCCGTCACAGAAATCGCAAGGAAGTGACGTATAATAGCGACAAAACAAAAGATATAAAAGGATACTAAACGAACCAAAACAAAAACATAAGAAGATGGATCTAAAAGACAACGAATCAATAATAAAAAAGAGAAAAGCTACCAGAATTTATGCAAAATGATGTTGGATATTCAAGCCATCAGGAGCTAAAACGCCCATTTTAAAAATAAGACGATTCTCCAACGAAAGGCGAGTCTTGTCATTACCGGCACATGAAAGGAGGGCAGTAACATGAATATCGGAATTACCTGAATGGTCAGGCCTATTGAAATGAAGGGCCACCGGTAAATGTTTGCCATGATAGATGTCATTCAAGTGCTCACGAAACCTGTCTACCAAACGCCTGCCAGTTTCACCAATATAGGTAATGCCACACCTCTTGCAGATGATAGCATAAATCAGGTTTCTGAATTCGCACGTGAAAGACTCTCTAATGATAAATTTTCCTTTCGGAAAAATGACTGTCTGAGTTTGGAGTACAAACGGACAGTTCTTACATATCCGGCGTTGGCACGGTTTAGTACCAAAGTATGAAGGGCTAGTATGTCGCCAGTGACTGTGTACAAGAATATCCCTACAATTCCTATCCCTACGATATGCTACCAAAGGTGTATCACGAAACAACTCTTTGGTATCAGGATCAGAGTGGAGAATAGGCAGATGTCGAAACAGAATTCTCTTCACCGCCAGATAGTGAGGATTTAAAGTTAGAACCAGTTTAAGTCTGTCAGACTGAACAGAAGATTTAGTAGTGAGTGCCGTCTGACGAGTGACGCGTGTGATACGATTAAGAGCATCAGATAAAACATGTTCTGGATAAAGACGTCGGCGAAAGAACTCGAGCATCTCTTGAGCTCGCTGATGAAAATCATCGTCATCGTGACATAACCGACGCAAGCGAAGAAGTTGAGAAAAGGGAATAGAATTTTTACAACTAAGAGGATGCGATGAAGTATAAAGAAGGAAACCATGAGCGTCAGTAGCCTTATAATAGACAGACGTTTTATGACAAGTAGGGCTAATATTCACAGTGATGTCAAGGAAGTTCACTGAGGTCGTAGAGATTTCAGAAGTGAATTTGATGGCAGGATTGAAATTACCAACATAGTCAATAAATCGACGGAGGACTACCTCAGACATGTCTGTAATGCCAATACCATCATCAATATAGCGGCGGTAAAACTCGGGTATTGGTCCATCATAACTTTGAAAGACCAAATATTCAAAGTGGCCCATAAACAGGCAAGCGTACTGGGGCCCATCTTAGTACCCATAGCGACGCCACTGATTTGGTTGAAGAATTGGCCATTAAACTCAAAAGAGTTGAGAATAAGAACCAACTCAGCAAGGCGAAGAAGCGCACCTGCACTTATAGTAAGATCAGTACGCTGGTCGAGAAAAAATTGGAGTGCCTTGAGACCATCAGCATGTGGAATAGAAGTATAAAGGGAACAAACATCTAGGAGGAAAAGACAGTAAGTACGATCAGGCGTGAATCTGATCGAATCAAAAGTAGTGATAGCATGAGTAGTGTCTTTCAAATAAGAAGGCAGATTGGCGACTAAAGGCTGGAAAATACTATCAAGGAATTCAGAAATACGTTCAGTGGTACAAGAACACTGAAACAATAGGCCTACCAAGGTTAGCAATTGTATGCACCTTAGGAAGCATGTAAAAGGAAGGCTTACCAAGACTACTATCAAAAATATGGAGAGATAAAGCACCAGAAGGAAGAAGATCATCATGAACCAGGCCACGGATAGTCTCATAAACAGTAAGATTATTCCGGACTGTAGCATCACCAGAACAAGGTGACTAAACGATGGTGTTACCTAGCTGTGTAACTCCTTCGTGAATGTATAAGTCCTTACGCCAAACAACCACAGCACCACCTTTGTCTGCCGGCTTGATAACAGTATCATCACGGTTTTTAAGGCGTGACAATGCCCACCATTCAGAAGACGTGAGGTTGTCGTAAATTTATTTGAGAGAGTTCTTAGAAAATAGTGATTCCGTTTAGAGGGAAGAATGATGGTGAATGCACAGTGAAAGAAAGGGTTAGAAAGTAAATAGTTGATTCACAGAGTGCTGGGGAGAGTAAGGACAGACTCTATACGACAATCGTTTTCTCTCACTCTACTCCTTAAACTCTCCTGGACAAACAATTATTTGCCAGCTTCCAGACCCACATGCGCTCACACCAATTCGGTGCTTCAAACACACGGACGTACGTGAATACAAACTACGAATATAACAAGTATGGGGTAAGTTTGGGCTTGGGCCTTCCAACACAATACTAGAAGTTTTACGTGTTTATTTATCATTAAAATCAGATCACAACATTTATCAAAGTACAGGAATAATCAATAGTTACAGCAAAATACGAATAACAAGATGGGGGGGGGGGGGGGAAAGGGGGGTTGAAGAATGGTGTCAACTATGCCCTTCCCGCTTGAGTAGACAAAGAAAACAACCCCAGTCCAAAGATAGGTGTTTTATCAGAATAGATAATGTAACCCAACCCGTAAATTAAATTTACTTCAAAGAGAGGTGTTACAATACTAGGTATGGTGGTAGAAAAAGTCCTGTTATTCTCGAATGTTTTTTTCCCTTTACTAAGCAGATGTAAGGGAGGGGAAATAACAAAGTTAAGAATTTCCACTTAAAGATCAAAGAAGAAAATACAGTAAAAGTATTTACTAGGTAGGCAAATTAAAATGGTTGCAAAATAAATCTCAACTCATTCATGCACGCTCGTGATGGCCAAAACTCATGTTCTCACACACACTTACCGATCGTGGAATCTGGCACTCCATAGAAAAATACACAACAGCTGTTAAACACTAGACAAAATGAAAAAATGTCTTTCCTTCGTTCAGCCCCAGATTAGCGAGGTTGGCTTGTATCAAATATTCTCGTAATCGCTGGAAGAAGAAGCCTAAGTGTTCTGTTGGTTTTATATCAAAAAAAGGTTTCTATAGGATGGCACAGTTACAGATACGGGGGTATGCATAGTGTGGTCTCAGGTATTATTCACCACTGGTGGTAGACAATATTCTCTAGCGTGATGACGAAAAAAACTGTCAGTGTTCTTAAATGTTATTTCTTATTTCTACAGTAGAACAGTAAAATTATATGTATCGGTTCTGGCAATGTTCTGCTCCAGTTGTATCTTAAACAGACAATGTTTATTTTAAAACGTTCTTGGGGGTGCTTTGTTTCTGGAAAAAATTCAGTTAGCTGGATCCCAGCAGAGGATCGCCACAAGAGTTAGTTTAAAATGTTTATGTAATGACTGAAGGTAGAACCGAGTCTGGACTCTCTATATAATTTATTCTTTGCTGGGAACGCAAAGGTTGTATGATCATTATATAGGAAAAGATAGAAAAACATGACAACATAATTTCCAATATTAATTATATACTGGCGCGTGATAAATTTACAGTCAAAACTATTTTAAGCACTCGCGTCTTTAATTATATAAATTCAAGAAAAACTCCCCGCGAGTCTAATAGTTAAAACACACACATCTATATATATACAGAACTAAACTGTATTAAATAGTTAAAAATCCCTTAACGGCTTCCAAAATTAATTTAAGCATCTAATTGTATTGGGAATTAACTTATAGCTATATAATTTAGTTTACAACTGGAACTTTGAAATGGGTTTATTCAATAAGTTTAAATTAACTCAAATCCAGTGAACTAAAATGAAAGCACTTGACCACTGATCACTTTAACAAATATATTATACCGTCTGCACAGAACAGAATAGCACTCCAATATAGCCGACAATTCAGATGAAATCTAGCAGGATTCAACTATACGCTAGTGTATTTTAAAATCTCTGGCAAACGAATGATAAAATGCATTTCTTCAGGGTCTCTATATACAGTAAGTGGAATGTAAGATTAGTGGGACATGTTAGAATCTAACATCTTTTTAGAACTCATGGACTTTTCGAGGTTCTAGCCGCCAGACCAAGGAGAGATGCCGCCCCTGGTTTCCGTATTTCCGTTCGCTGCATCCGCTTGTCTTTCCCCGTTCGTCTTAGACTTTCGAGCAGTTCTCTGGTTGACACAGAGATGTGAAATGCCGGCGAGACTCTGCTTCGTCTGTTTGGGGACCAACGCTGCCTCTCTGATCGTTAACCGCTTTCATCGTTTGATTTAGGCAACGCCTTTAAGGCAGGTACGAAAGAAAGGTATAGCGAAATGCTTGCTTCTGATCTCTTTAGAGGTTTCGGTAGGTGTGGCTTTACCTCCCCTTTAGACAAAGCAATATCCAGAATGCACGGAAGATAACAGTCTACATATTAATAGCAAACGTGGTGGCGAGTCCACTCTGCTCTGACGCATACTAATGAGACCAGGTGGAGTTCCACGTTTCTGTTGTGCATTGCTAATGAGCCCAGGTGGAAGAATTCTCCATTGACGAAAAGTTCCAACAATACTGATGTTATACAAGGGACGTATCCTCCTCTAACAATTCAGGGGTACTGATGTTATGAGAGGGTTCTTACCATCATCTAACAATTCAGGGACAGCTGAGTTGTCCGTCACACTCGTCCCCACTTTTGAGACATGGAAACTCGTTTTCATGTTTCATTTATGACAATGAAGCTGCCCTGATCGGTAGCTTTTGGATGATTGGTATTTTCGATTTCGTCCTCTTCCTCCGTAGTCCAGTTTCCGACTGCCATACGCAACTGGGAATAGCATATTCGGATCGGTGTCCTTGGCTTGGAGTAACGTTGACCGGATGCCCTGACCTGACGCGTCGACTCGCAATACGAAAGGTTTCTTAAGGTCAGGTAACCTCAGAATGGGGTATGCAGACAATTGACCTTTTAATATGCTGTACGCGTGTTCGCACTTTTGATCCCAAATGACCTTATCGGGACACCCTTTCTTTGTGAGGTCGGTCAGAGGTGCTGTCAGTCCGTTGAAGTTCTGGATGTATTTCTGATAATACGCACATAGTGATAGGAAAGAACGTACGTCTGTCTTCGTTCGGGGCCTTTTGGCTGGAACTATTTTCTCCACGTTCTTCTTAACAGGCCACATGGAGACGTGAGAAATAGTATGCCCCAGGAAGTCTAGCTTTTCAAACCCTATGAGACATTTGCTAGGTCTGGCTGTGAGACCAGTTTCCTGTAATCTCCTGAGAAGCATAGCAACCGTAGCAATATGTTCGTCGTAGGTTTCCGATGCAATTAATATGTCATCCATGAAATTATGGATATGGGGACTTTGCAAAGGTTCTAGAAGCTTCCTCATCATCCTAGTGAACACTCCTGGTGCGTTATGCAATCCGAACGGCATCACATTAAATGTGTAATGTCCTTCACTAGTGTTGAAAGCTAACAAAGGTTTAACTTCCTCCTTGACTGGTATTTGATAATAACCTTTACTGAGGTCAATCTTGGAGAAAATTCTTGCTTTGCTAAGCTTGGTGAACAACTCAGAAACAGTTTGGAGAGGTTCGGGCTGGAATTCCGTTACAGCGTTTAGCAGCCGGTAATCTATACACAGCCGAACTTCCTTATTGGGCTTCTGCAACAGCACTACACTCGAACTGTCAGGAGATGTCGACTCACTGATAATTCCTGCCTGACGCAGCTTGTCTATTTCTCCGCGAAGTGCATCAGCTTTAGCGTACGGGATGGGGTAAACTCTGGTTCGAACAGGGGACTCGTTTGTTAATTTCATATCAAATTCGATGAGATTTGTTCGACCAGGTACATCCGTTAAGACTGCACTGTACTGCTTCATTAGCGCCCTGGTTTCTGTTTGTTGTTCTTGTGAGAGATTGTCGCCGAACTTGACATCTTTAAAGGTTTCTGTGGGTTGCAATGGGTACTCCATGCAACCATCATCATCTTCCTCGTCTTCCGTTGCTATGGCGACAGCCAGGAGATGCTCGGAGGACGGCACTGGTCTTTCCAAATATTTCTTTAGTAAATTTTGTGAAAGACCATTTCCTTGCCTTTAATGGAGATCTTGTAATTGGTGCGTGAGATCTTTTTAAGGACGATAAACGGTCCTTGCCATCCGATGCGAAGTTTATTGCTTCCGGTTGGAAGTAGCAACAAAACTTTCTCCCCTGGTTGGAGTTCTCTCTCTTTTGCAGCTTTATTGTATCTTTTAGCATGTTTAGCGCGGGCTTTCTTAAAGTTGGTCGTAGCTAGATCCCATCCTATCTTTAGCCTTTCCTTGAGCTCAGATACGTATTTGCTTGCAGAGACGACTGTCTCGTCAGCCTTTTGGTCTGTCAGGGACCGAAGTAAGGCTTCTAGTGGCCCCTTAATAGGTCTGAGAAAAAAAAGGGTCGCTGGCGGGAATCCCGTAGACGCTTGGGGAACCTCTCTGTAGGCGAATAAGGCTGCAGATATATATAGGTCCCAGTCTTCCGGTTTCTCCTGTCCCAGCTTAAGTAACATCATGGTGAGGCTGCCGTTAAAACGTTCCACGAGCCCATTTCCGGCCGGATGGTAGGGACTTGTGTGGATATGTTTGGCCCTCAAGATCTTAAAGATATCCTCCATTAACAGGCTACGGAATTGGGATCCATTATCCGTCAAAACTTGTTGAAGGAATCCCAACCGTGTAAAAATTTGCACGAGGGCTTCTGTGACATGCTTGGAATCCGTGCATGTTAGCGGTATAACTTCTGCCCACATTGTGCAAGTGTCGACTAAGGTCAGGATGAACCTGTTCCTTCTTTTGGTCCTTTCCAGGGGTCCAATGATGTCGACAACACCCGTTCAAATGGAGTCCCTACTATTGGCGAAGTCGTGTTTTTACCTCCTTCCACTATTGGGCTTTGTTAATAGCCATATTTGTGTAAAGTGATACCAGGACTTAGGGTATTTGCCCCATAGATACTGGGGGTGTCAAGTGCTTGGGTGCTACACGTTGGTACTGGGCGCAGGATTTCATGTACCTGATAATTTCAGAGTTCATTCCTGGCCACCAATCGTAGTTTTTTATTCGCTGAATAGTGGCGTTTTGTCCCATATGTCCGCTAAAGGGAAGAGAGTACCCCATTTCTAAGATCTGGCTTCTGTACTGCGTCGGTACTAGGAGCTGGTTATTCCCTGTATCGGGGTCGCCCGTTCTACGATACAATACGCCATCCTTCGAAAAGATGTCTCCGTTGTGTCTGGGGTCCTTAGCCATGGGCAGTTTTCTAAAGCAGGGCTCCAGAGTAGGGTCCTTTTGTTACGCCTCCTTCAGTTCGTTCGGCAACAAATTTGGCGCAGGCTCCCTCTCCTTCTTAGTTTGCCCTCTTGTGGTTACCGCTGTCACAATCGGCTCCTTTGGTCTCCCAACAAACACGTATCTACATCCCAGGATAACTGGGTAGATCGGATCATCCATTATGGCCGCTTTAATAACACCTCTGACAAAGTCAGAGTGTATTTCTACCAGTGCGATAGGAAGCGTCCTGGGTGCATCACTCTTGAAAACTCCACATAGTTTGAAGGTTTCCTCTGTCTCCTGACCGGGTTTGACTAGGTGCCTGGCGACAATACAATCAAAACTTAATCCAGTGTCAAAAAGACAAGTAGTAGAGGTACCGTTCAAAATTACAGTTCCTCGCGTTGAGGGTCGGTCCCCCTCAGGTTGAGAATCACTGACATTCACTCTACCTTGCGATGCTGTATGCAAACATCCGATGCGGTCTGGACCGGTATGCTTGCCCTGATCAGACGTTCCTGTTGTAGGGGTCTTCCCTTTTCCTTGACCTTGGTGGCCGCGCTGCCACGTAGGCTTGGTGAGTTGATCAGAATTGTTGTTTGGGGGATATCGGGTTTTGTAGAATTTCGATTTTTCCTGGGGAGGTCTCTGGTTATTAGTTTCTCGTTGGTTATATTGCTGAGAGAAATTAGAGGAACAGGATGACTGCTCTAGATTTTGCTTTCGGGATAGCTCATCTGTGGGTTTGCGTTTTGTGCTGGGAAGTTCGGCCATTGCGTTTGTATAGCGTTCTGCCTTATTGAGGATGTCCTCAAGCCTGACTGCGCCCTGTTCAGCCAAAAATCTACGGGTTTCGTTTGACAAAGTTGACTTGATCTGTTCCACTAGAACAGGTTCAAGAAGTCCCTCATATGTAAGAGGTAATTCAGATAATTCGATGCACTTTGTCAAATAGCTCGTGAGACGTGAAGAGAACTGGGGAAAAGTTTCCGTGCTCTCTTGTCGGCTGTTTCTGAACATTTGCAGAAATTTTCGGGCGGTCATCTCAAACCGCTCTAGCAAGGCCTTCTTTAGCATGTCGTAATCATGTTGGTTGGTTCCCAGCTTAGCATACACGTCATAAGCATTACCTTTCAACGCAGTTGAGAGTTTAAGACTCCAGCTGGAACTCTCTAACCCATACAGATTGGCGAGCCTCTCGAATTTTTCTCGGAAGGTGTCAATTTTTTCATTGGGGCTATGGAAAGATTCTAAAGCAAAAGACATCGCAGTTAATTGAGCAGATTGAGTGCTGGAGAGATCCGTTGACTGAGACTGGGGCGAAGACGGCTCTCCATTATTTGAAGTAGAAGTATCCCGACTCTATAAAGCCTTAAGCGCTAGTTCGTGCTGTCTCTCCCTGTCTCTCTCCTCTCGTTGTCTCTCCTTCTCTCTTTCCCTGCGGGCTTCCATCTCTGCCTCAATTTTCTTCTCCTCCTATTGACGATCGTCCGCTTCTTTCTTCCTAGCTTCTGCCCTCTCTTCTGCTTCCTTCTACTCTGCTCTATCCTGTGCTTCTTTCCTCTCTGCTCTCTTTTGCTCTTCCTTCCTCTCAGCTTCTGCTCTTTCATGCTCCACGTCATATCTTTCAAGTTCCCTGTTTACAAACAGGTTCGCGGCTTCTCCCTCTAACCCTGTCTCCTTCGCCTCTTGTCTCAAAATGGATCTCATCCTAATTCTCTCTGCCATGACAAAGAAGTGGATGCTTCTAAGATTAGAGTATAGTAAGAAGAAACAATGAGGGAAAAAAACTCAAAGCCGCTACAAGATAAACACAAAGTATAAATTTACTTGTGATACCTCCTAACTTCTAATGTGCTAACTTATCGCTGCTATTATCTGTCACTTAAGACTCTTAATGCAGGCGACTATGCCACGTTAATAGTAAGTCAAACACTAGAAAAAAAATCTACTTTTACTAACAGTAGAGAAAAATTTATAAAAAAACAATTTAAAAGGAAAAAAAAAATTTCCTTAAATTTGATTCTCCGACAACAAAACTCCGCCCCTGAAGTCAGTTATGAGATGAGACGTTGTTAACTTGACTTTAAAAAATCAGAACAAGGCGTCTTCAGCTTAGCTCAACTTGCTAACTTCAAAAAACCTTTGTGATTGTAAAACAATCACCCGATCCCAGCAAATCTTATTAAAAGAATATCAATTATCTCTGCCGGAAAATAATGAAAATAACAAATATTTTTGTTTTCCTTAACTTTCTACTGCTGTGGAAAGAAACAAATCCTGCAATTTATGTTGTGTGGTCGGTCCAAATACTAAAGGCGTTGTCTAGGGGGTGTATATATTTTTATTATACCCTACTTCACAAAGACAAATCACTCTCACACTCTATCTAGACAGACCCAGACTTAAGATCAGACACAGAATGGGCTACCCGTCAAGTGGTACTAATTCTAGATCAGACTCAAAAATCCCGGCGACCGCCTCATTTTATTGTCGTAAATTTATTTGAGAGAGTTCTTAGAAAATACTGGTCCCGTTTAGATAGAAGAATGATGGTGAATGCACAGTAAAAGAAAGGGTTAGAAAGTAAATAGTTGATTCACAGAGTGCTGGGGAGAGTAAGAACAGTCAAACACACGGGCGTACGTGAATACAAACTACGAATATAACAAGTATGGGGTAAGTTTGGGCTTGGGCTTTCCAACACAATACTAGAAGTTTTACGTGTTTATTTATCATTAAAATCAGATCACAACATTTATCAAAGTACAGGAATAATCAATAGTTACAGCAAAATACGAATAACAAGATGGGGGGGGGGGGGGGGGTTTGAGGAATGGTGTCAACTATACCCTTCCCGCTTGAATAGACAAAGAAAACAACCCAAGTCCAAAGACAGGTGTTTTATCAGAATAGATAATGTAACCCAACCCGTAAATTAAATTTACTTCAAAGAGAGGTGTTACAATACTAGGTATGGTGGTAGAAAAAGTCCTGTTATTCTTACTTACTTACTTAGTCGTTCTCCTTCTACCGTGAGGTGTAGAGGTTTGGAAGGGAGCGCCAGACTATTCTATCAGCTGTCTTCTTCCTGGCCTGGTTCCATTCTAGTCCTCGGTCCTTCAAAGATTGTCTAATGTTGTCCACCCAGCAGACTCTGGGTCGTCCTGGAGGTCTGGATCCCTGGCTCTTTGTTTCCCATGCTTGTCGTGGTAGCCGATCTTCTCCCATTCTGCAGACATGGCCAAACCATCTTAGTTGGGACTGTTCTATTTGGGTCTGCAGCGGGTGGGATTTTAGGCCTTGACGTATCGTCTGGTTGCGGACCATGTCTCTTCTTGTTACTTCAACCACCTTCCTCAGATACCTCATTTCTGAGGTTTGGATCTGGCTTTTGTGGGTTGTAGTCATTGCCCATGACTCGCATCCATATGTCAAGACTGGGACATAGGTGGAGCGGTATACAGCCATCTTCGTTTTCTTACCAACCTCTTTCTTGCTGAGGAATCCTCGATTTATCTCCTGATAAAGTCTCCCAGCCTCTGCTTTTCGAGTGGCCATCTCTTCTTTGATGCCCCCCTTTTGGTCTATAATAGCTCCGAGATATTTAAAGTGGTCGACCTGCTCCAGGACCTGTTCCCCCAACTTAATATGATGTTTTCTTTCTTCTCGTGATATCAACATGGATTTTGTTTTAGAGCTGCTTATGACCATCCCTCTCTTCTCCAGCTCTTCCTTCCAGACTTGCAGGTTGGATTGGAGATGTGTCTCTGATTTAGCAATCAGGACAACATCATCAGCAAATGCTAGCTCTGAAATACAGACCTGTCTCATCTTCCAGTACCCCACTGAATACTTTCTCGTTCTCTCCTTACATGCCTTGATGACATCGTCCATGAGGAGTATGAAAAGATAAGGTGACAGGATATCGCCTTGTCTTACACCAGTGGTGGTCCTGAACTCTTCTGACTTATAGTTTGCTGTCCTCACATAATTTCTGCAAGACTTGTAGAAGCTCTGTATAGCATGAATCAGAGGTGCTGGAATGTTCTTTCTTGCCAAACAGTCTCAAAGTTTGCTCCAGGGAATCCTGTCAAACGCCTTTTCCAGATCTATGAAACAAAGATGGATCTCACTCTTGTACTCAAGGGACTTTTCACTCAGCTGCGTGAGCGTGGAGATTAGGTCTTGAGTACTTCGGTTTGCTCGGAATCCGCACTGGGCTTCATCCAATTGTGGCTCAGCTAGGCATCGGAGTCTCTGCTCTAGGATTCTAGAGTAGATTTTACCAGGGACACTGAGAAGGGATATGCCTCTGTGGTTTCCACATTGTCGATTGTCACCCTTTTTGAAAATCGGTGTTATAATGGCAATCTCCCAATCCTTTGGTATGGCCTTGTTGCACCATGCTGCCTGTAGGACCCTTAGGAGTAATAGGTCGCCTGATGCTCCCATGTACTTAACCATTTCTGGTGTTATACCATCATGCCCTGCTGCTTTGCCCATCTTGATTTTCTCCAGTGCTGCCTTTAGTTCTTCCATCTGTATGTCATCTTCATCACCATTTGTATCCTCTTCTGTGCTAGTGGTTATCATTTCTGATGCTCTACCTTGCTCACCATCAAGGAGTTCTGAGAAATATTCTTTCCATCTTTCCATTACTTCCTTCGGGGCAGTAAGCAATTTGCCTTGCTTGTCCTTTATAAATTTAAGAGGGCATTGTTTTTCCTTCCTCATGTTCTTTAGGGTCTTATAGAACAATTTCTGGTTTCCTTGCGCATCCTTTTCTAGCCTTTCTCCAAATTCTTCCCAGGACTTCTGTTTTGTTGCTAGCACCTTGTTCTTTGCTTCTGTTCTGAGTATCACATATTCTCTATATTTTTCTATTTGTCCTGCTGTGTTTTTAGCTCCCTTTACTAAGCAGATGTAATTGAGGGTAAATAACAAAGTTAAGAATTCCCACTTAAAGATCAA
The DNA here is from genome assembly GCA_024509875.1 of Oreohelix idahoensis. Taxonomy (NCBI): domain Eukaryota; kingdom Metazoa; phylum Mollusca; class Gastropoda; order Stylommatophora; family Oreohelicidae; genus Oreohelix; species Oreohelix idahoensis. The sequence goes on from JAMPIV010019630.1 coordinate 563,751, forward strand.
AGAAGAAAATACAGTAAAAGTATTTACTAGGTAGGCAAATTAAAATGGTTGCAAAATAAATCTCAACTCATTCATGCACGCTCGTGATGGCCAACACTCATGTTCTCACACACACTTACCGATCGTGGAATCTGGCACTCCATAGAAAAATACACAACAGCCGTTAAACACTAGACAAAATGAAAAAAATGTCTTTCCTTCGTTCAGCCCCAGATTAGCGAGGTTGGCTTGTATCAAATATTCTCGTAATCGCTGGAAGAAGAAGCCTAAGTGTTCTGTTGGTTTTATATCAAAAAAAGGTTTCTATAGGATGGCACAGTCACAGATACGGGGGTGTGCATAGTGTGGTCTCAGGTATTATTCACCGCTGGTGGTAGACAATATTCTCTAGCGTGATGACGAAAAAAAACTGTCAGTGTTCTTAAATGTTATTTCTTATTTCTACAGTAGAACAATAAAATTATATGTATCGGTTCTGGCAATGTTCTGCTCCAGTTTTATCTTTAACAGACAATGTTTATTTTAAAACGTTCTTGGGGGTGCTTTGTTTCTGGAAAAAATTCAGTTAGCTGGATCCCAGCAGAGGATCGCCACAAGAGTTAGTTTAAAATGTTTATGTAATGACTGAAGGTAGAACCGAGTCTGGACTCTCTATATAATTTATTCTTTGCTGGGAACGCAAAGGTTGTATGATCATTATATAGGAAAAGATAGAAAAACATGACAACATAATTTCCAATATTAATTATATACTGGCGCGTGATAAATTTACAGTCAAAACTATTTTAAACACTCGCGTCTTTAATTATATAAATTCAAGAAAAACTCCCCGCTAGTCTAATAGTTAAAACACACACATCTAGATATATATATATACTGTATATACAGAGCTAAACTGTATTAAATAGTTAAAAATCCCTTAACGGCTTCCAAAATTAATTTAAGCATCTAGTTGTATTGAGAATTAACTTATAGCTATATCATTTAGTTTACAACTGGAACTTTGAAATGGGTTCTTCAATAAGTTTAAATTAACACACAAATCCAGTGAACTAAAATGAAAGCACTTGACCACTGATCACTTTAACAAATATATTATACCGTCTGCACAGAACAGAATAGCACTCCAATATAGCCGACAATTCAGATGAAATCTAGCAGGATTCAACTATACGCTAGTGTATTTTAAAATCTCTGGCAAACGAATGATAAATAGCATTTCTTCAGGGTCTCTATATATAGTAAGTGGAATGTAAGATTAGTGGGACATGTTAGAATCTAACATCTTTTTAGAACTCAGGGACTTTTCGAGGTTCTAGCCGCCAGACCAAGGAGAGATGCCGCCCCTGGTTTCCGTATTTCCGTTCGCTGCATCCACTCGTCTTTCCCCGTTCGTTTTAGACTTTCGAGCGGTTCTCTGGTTGACACAGAGATGTGAAATGCCGGCGAGACTCTGCTTCGTCTGTTTGGGGACCAACGCTGCCTCTCTGATCGTTAACCGCTTTCATCGTTTGATTTAGGCAACGCCTTTAAGGCAGGTACGAAAGAAAGGTGTAGCGAAATGCTTGCTTCTGATCGCTCTAGAAGTTTCGAGTAGGTGTGACTTTACCTCCCCTTTAGACAAAGCAATCTCCAGAATGCACGGAAGATAACAGTCTACATATTAATAGCAAACGTGGTGGCGAGTCCACTCTGCTCTGACGCATACTAATGAGACCAGGTGGAGTTCCACGTTTCTGTTGTGCATTGCTAATGAGCCCAGGTGGAAGAATTCCCCGTTGACGAAAAGTTCCAACAATACTGATGTTATACAAGGGACGTATCCTCCTCTAACAATTCAGGGGTACTGATGTTATGAGAGGGTTCTTACCATCATCTAACAATTCAGGGACAGCTGAGTTGTCCGTCACAGAGGTTAGATCGACGGAGACGGCGTAGAGTGAGCTGGTCAATGTCATGTAAAGTATTGGCAATATATAAATCCAGAGCACGAGAAGCTCCTGGAGCTGGAGTCCAGTCTTGTTTAGGTTTGCCAAAACGACGAAAGATGTCATCAGTATCGGAAACCCTGGTAGAATCCATGGAAATTCCTTTTCCTGGGAAAAGAAAGAGATAGCAGCAGAATGGAAGGAAGGATATCTGGTTAAGTTGTCTAAGAAGGGAAATTTACAAGAGTGCAAAAATTATAGAGGAATAATGTTACTATCAGTGCCAGGAAAAGTATTAAACAGTATTATCCTTGAGAGATTAAGAGTCCATAGACAAGAAACTGAGAGATGAACAAGCAGGTTTTCGACAAAAAAGATCATGTACAGACCAGATAGCCACTTTGAGAATAATAGTTGAACAAAGTCTGGAATGGAATTCACCACTATACAACGGATTTGTGGACTACGAAAAGACAATTGACGGTGTAGACAGAGAATCACTTTGGAAATTGATGAGGCATTACGGAGTTCCCCTGAAGATCATTAATTTAATAAAGAAAACATGTGAAGACATGACATGCAGAGTTCTTCACGAAGGACAGCTTACAGAACCGTTTGGGATAAGAACAGGACTGCGACAGGGATGCCTCTTGTCTCCATGTCTTTTCTTACTAGCAATAGACTGGGTTATAAGAAATGGAATCCCGTGGACTCTAACTAAGCAGTTGGATGAGCTGGATTTTGCTGATGACTTGGCTCTTTTGTCCCATAACCGTAATCAGATGCAGGACAAATTGAAAATACTCAATGAGAGGTCACAGCAATTGGGTCTGAAAATACACAGGGATAAGACAAAAATAATGAGAATAAATGCAGGTAATGATAACAGGGTTGAACTTGAAGAAACACCAATACAAGATGTAGAATCGTACACATATCTTGGCAGCAATATAGACAAAGTTGGAGGGACAGACAGTGATATCAAAAATACAAAAAGCAAGAGGAGCTTTCATTGCATTGGGAAATATATGGAGATCAAGAGAAATCGGATCCAACACGAAAATAAGAATCTTCAACTCAAATGTGGTCAGTCCTATTGTATGGCTCGGAGACATGGAGAACAACAAAGACAACTACCAAAAAGCTACAGACTTTCATAAATGGGTGCTTGCGTAGAATAGAGGGATTAAAATGGTATGACAAGGTTACCAACGTGGAATTGAGGACAAGAACTAGACAAGTGCCAGTGGAACAAGAGATGAGAAGAAGACGATGGCAATGAGTAGGACACACACTGGGGAAACCTGTTGATAGCATTACAAGGCAGTCCTTGTTCTGGAACCCCCAGGGCAAGAGAGGCAGAGGTAGACCAAGAAGCAAATAGAGAAGAGAGCTGGAAACAGGTGAAAATGTTGAGGAGAACGTGGAAAGAACTGGAGATGATGGCACGTGACAGGAGGACTTGGCATGTGTTTTTTGAAGGCCTATGTTCCTTTGGGAGTAGAGGTTTATGAATGAATGACCACACGTTCACATATACTTGCACAGTTGTTTCTAAAGCAATTTGTGTTACATGATTAGGTTATACACAACTTCATAGTTTTGTATTGTGAGACATGCTTGAGAAAGCCGTATTTTTCATTGTCTCATCAGAGACCCTATGATACTGCAGGGGGTAGTAAGCTGGTTTGGTTTGGTTTGGACTATCATCATTACACACTAACAACTCCACCAACATAATTTTAGAACATATATTTCTTGTATACACACATTAGCATCCTCGCCGGAGCTGCGGAGTTTGTACACTGTGCTGAGATCCTCCTTGTGTGATCTAAGGGAATAGTTTGAAGCACATATGGAGTTTACTTTGTGCAATGAAGATGGTAATTTTAAAAAACCACACAAAACCGAACTATTTTACTGTTAAAAACTAAGATAATTCTAATTCATGACACTAATGTCATTTTGACCTTATGAAATGTATCTTTGCTCTCATTCTTTCTCCTCTGTGTCTGTTTTTCTGTGAAGGTTTTATTTCACGGTCCTTTCTAGCTTGTCTCCGCTGTTCTGCTGCTGCTCTTCTGGATGATTCGCATGCTGCTGCACCTTTACGAAGAGATGTGCGCCAAGCAGTTCGGTCTTGCGCAGCAGCTTCCCATGTGTCTGGGTTTATGTCAAAGGTTTTCAATGACGTCTTTAACGTGTCTTTGAAGCGCTTCTTTTGGCCACCATGGGAGCGTTTACCCTTCTGCATCTCACCATAAAAGAGTATCTTTGGCAGTCGATGGTCTGGCATGCGGACTACATGACCTGCCCAGCGAATTTGTGACTGCATCAGAATAGTATCAATACTAGGGATACCAGCTCAAAAAAAAACTAAGATAATTCTAATTCATGACACTAATGTCATTTTGACCTTATGAAATGTATCTTTGCTCTCATTCTTTCTCCTCTGTCTCTTTCTCTATTTTTCTACGTTCTTTCTCAGCTTTTGTCTATTATACTATAATCCTTCAACAGGTGCTGAGTAATCGTCATGAAAGCCTAAACAAACAGCTTACTTTCAGCTGATACATCACATTATTAAAAGCCTCTTGTTTTGTTACTTCCAGCAAAACCAAATGCATAAGCAACCATAGTTAAACGTATTTTCGACAAATATTAATTTTTGGATCTCCTGAAGAATTCTAACAGAGAAAAAAACATTTATTATACACATTTGTTAAGAGTTAATCTTTTAGTTCTTGGTTGATGTCTAGGGTTATCTTCAATTTTGTGCTGATAAGATGTTGACTCAATGAATAAATTTCCTTTCTGAATTGCCAATCGAGTTAAAGTGTTTTTGTTCAGCTTGTTGTATACAACTAGCTTAACTACTTCTGCCGAATCGTTCATGTTTGAATATATGAAATCGTGTCCACCAACTGAAAAGCTCTCAACTGTCAGAATGAACAAATCACAAATCTGAAACTTTTGATTGATTCTTCGAACACCTCAGGTTTAAACAACTTTAATTTTATTCATACCGAAAACTTTCATGAATCACATAGTAAAAAAAAAAAATTTATAATAGTTAGTCGTTGGCAAAAATCGATTTCTTCAATTATATATCATATCTGCACAATTTTCTGCTTTGATAATTTCGTTCTGATACTCGTAATGATATATTCTTATGCTTTATTGCAACTTATTCCTGTGTCCGTTAACTTTATCCTTTTATGGTCATTCTCGACCCATTAGGCTGTTCCATCACATTCGTAATATTATACATATATATCTATATAGGTTATACTAACCTTGAAAACATACAAACTCTACTCTACGTCATCCATCGATACGTTATCTTTTCATAGCTAACGACTCTAGTTTATGCGCTTTGGTGAGGCTCAGCATGGTGCGCAGCAATCCCGCTGAATATACATTTATCAAGATTGCCTTGCCCCATGATGTGCTCTCAACAATTATTAATTTTTGGATCTCCTGAAGAAGGCTAACAGAGAAAAAACATTTATTATTCACATTACATAGAAGAACTCCATATTAAGTGAATTTTGCTGAGAAGAGAAGAATTATTGTGCTCTATAAGAACAGGCAATAATGCCGGGGAAAAAATGACAAGAACGGCGACACGGGCAGATGTTCAACGCTTCTCACGAGACCTTGAAATGTGTCATAAGTAGATTTGCATAAAGTACACAGACAGGAAAAAAGATAAGAACCAGAGGGTGTGAATAAAAATAATTACCGGGGTGTTGGTGTCGTTTTCATAGTGATGAATGGAAACGCGAATGGTTACAACGGAATAAATGTCAACAATGTTTTTCAAACGAAAACCAACAAGTATCTTGAATTGGGTGAACTGGTCACGTATTGGCAGCACACAAGTCGTTGGTAACTTTACATAGATTTTATTCACCAGGACACGAAGTGGACAAGACGGACATCGTCACAGGCGCAAAGATCACACGACAACATATTAATTATTGCTGCTAAAGTTCCTGAAGATTCTCTTCTAGTAAAGACCTCTGTCCATAGACTAAGGATTACAAAACTGTTACCGTATAATATCCTTCTCAGTCACGACCGTTGACCTTCTTTCAAGGACGTCTATCATGGTAACGTATACATACTCTGGGATGAAATCTTCCATATTACATTTGTTAAAATTCCCAGACGTTCATCCTACATAGCGTTGTACATCATATAATTTCACACAAAGTCATATACGATAATCCTATCAGTTAAAGGCTTTCAGTTGGCTAACCTCTCTTTACATCCGTGCCACGACTTTGGCATTGAAGCATGTACGGCATTTAAAACATGTGCATAAGGTAAACAATATAACTTCTTCTACTCGTAGGAATTCTCCGTCTACGATCCAAATCTTAAAGGCAAGCGACTCTGTAGATCCATTCTAGGAATGATAAAATTCCCGCTAGATTAGTAGTAGAGCGGCCTTTTTATGCAGCATTAAAATAAGAAGTGGGCGATAACTTACGTGACATAACTGCGATTGGCTTCGACCTGAAGACCAATACAAATCACAATAATAAATGGCTTCCTTCAACATGCCATTGGATACACAATATAAAATTACAATCATGGACACAAGCCAGTTACATGTTTCCACTTCAAAACCTGACGTCACAAACTACTCAACTAGGTTACACGTGCGTCCAAAGCAACACTCACTGCTTTGTGCACGTCAGTGCGTGAATCAATCGAACGCACAAATAATATAACTATCTCAAGACTGGTGCGTACATTTGGTAGGACCGACGACTACCCCCTTAGGTAATAAATGTACGTAACACGGGGATCAGGGGAAACCAAGACTGGTTGCACCTTTGAGCAAGAGCGGTCGCACTGGAGAACTGAACCAGTGGCTCAAACTCACTGCTCCACCTTGACCTTCCAAGCTTAACGTATGGCTACTAGAAGCCACTAAGACGATGGAAGCCATTCCCTGGTAACAGTCCCGTCCGACTGGCTAAACTATGTTGAGCACCCTTGACAGCTCTCCTTATGCCTGTGACTGGCCTCTGTGGTGAAATTCTAAATACAATATCTAAATTAGAATATAACAGTATAGTACATAAAGTCAAAGATAGGAGAGTACTAAAAATTTTAGTCGAGAATTGTTGTCGTCACCTACGCCTTCAGCGTATTAATTAGTTGATAACGCAGTATAACCTAATAAAAGGTACCCCTTTTCAAATTCGTCCTTGACAATAAACGTACCACTTTTCCAAGTTCAAATGGAGTATTTGCCTAGAATACATTGTAGAGGGGAGGGGAACGGATAGATAACCCAATGCTAATCGCGTCTCGCATTGTTTCTAAAAATAAAACCAACTTGCTAGCCTTGCCTAGGGCGATTTTCAAAATACGATGTAAAAGTTAGAACATGTAGACGATTGGGTCACGAAAACAGGCTTAGCTCTTATTGCGAATGACGTAATTCTCACGTACTGCGAGAGAATCTCGTAATTAGCTTGAAATTAGTGCTAAAAGACATGAATAGGTTGGTTATTGTAGAAAAAATATAGAATTTTGAACCAAGCCACTTAGCCCCATAAAAATTATATATTCGTGTACCTTAGGACTTGCTGACCAAGAATATGTTGTTAGTTACATAAATAGTCCATTAAATAACTAAATATTGGCAATAATACTATAGAGAATCGGAGAGACTGTCAGGTCAAGTCATGCCTGCTTAATTTTTTATGGCATATTTATGGGGGAAAAATTAGGGGAAATAAAGACTAAGATGGTAAGGTGAATTGGATTGGATGAAATTTGAAGGAAGGCGAAATATTATTGGCTGACCTCAAAACTAAAAATATACTAACGAGTAACGTAGGAACCGTTGAATTTTATTTTGAAAGACTTTATTTACAATTGAGAGATGGAAAATCATTGGCCAGCTTACCAAAGCTGCCTTTGAAATTATAAGGCTTTGTCGCCATTTTTCAAAAACCTTAGATGAAGCAGGTGCGTTGAGAGCAGCATTGCTGTAGACCATATTTATCTCAGCAGTCTGGACAAAGGCAGAAGGAACGAATGTGTAATTCTATTGCCAGTCAACGTATAACTTGTGTGTTTTTCATTGAATATTGTGGTAAGATGACTATTAATTATCTTTTATTTAAAATAAATAAATGTGAGAGAATGTTAGATGAAAAGACATCATGATTAGTCAGTACATAGGTCCCCAGCAACCACTGTCAGGGCCTATAAGGTATCCATTGTATATAAGCTTTCAGAGCGAGGTAGATACCAGAACATGCAGGGGGCATCATGAATCATATCACCCATCCTATTTTATAGAAAGAGATCAGTGCAAATGGCAGAGGCGTAACAGCCATTAGGGAAAAGATGAGAATCTGGTATAAATTGTTCCATCAAAGTAGAGTGGAGGAGCAGGGTTGGTCAGAGAAGAACTGACCATGTTCTTTTGTTGAATTTTATTATTATTTGTAAATTTGATGGAATTTAAGTGACGTTGAGACAGACACATAAATTTCATTCGCAGGGGTTCTGCTGGCACTTATCTGGTGTCAATGAATTGTCTGAGTGAGAAAGCCTACACTATTGTGAGGAGTCCCTCTTACTAAGTCTGTACTCAAGCATTTGAAAGACCAGAGTAGACTGTGGCTTGTGGCCGACTCTACGACAACTGCTGTGATTCCTGGGTCCAGATAAGTCATAGTATCTGGCCTGGGACAACTTATCATAAAAAAACTTTGGACAGATCTCCATTATAATAAATACAGTTCCATCAAAAGTGCCCAAAATAAACAGTGAGATAATTAACAAAAGAACACTGGAATGAGGATAAATTCCCAACCTGTCTCCTAATACCAGAAGTTATCATAGATTAAGGAATAATATTTGAAAATTTCATTGGTAACAATGTTCTTTAGACACATGGTCCTATTTATGTAAATATATTTATATTTGTGTGTATATATATATATATATATATATATATATATATATATATATATATATATATATATATATATATATATATATATATATATATATATATATATATATATATATATATATATATATAATTTGATTCCCTTGAGTTGTGGTCCTGGCCAAAACAAATTTCGGTCCAGGACAAATAAATTTGAAAAAGAAATTCAAAACCATAAAATTTACTCACTGGTGTTAGTCAAGTTCCTAATAGCATTTAATATCTGTATGTGTTTGTATTGAACTCTTATAGCATCACTCTTACATTACCCTAGACACTGTATGTAGCTTTCAGTCGCGCTAGTCAAGAAAGAATATAACTTAGAGTGAGATCGTAAGGTGGTATTAAGAAAGGTTCTCTGTAACACAGCTGTCCATTGTCTACCTCAGAGACCTTCACAGATTGACCTCACTCAAGTACAACTTTATTACACGCCAATCTTCTTAACATCAAAACCCACCACAGCCTCCAACTTGGATCAATTCAGCATTTGATACTGAAGGCACATGGGTGCATGACGTGACTATCCTTTGGACCAACTAGAAGCGCTATTGCTGACTAAATTATGGATATTCCCAGAAAACAGCGGTTATCTGGTGACGGGGACTGCAAAACGGTGAGTCCTACTGAGATGCAACATGGTATTGAGGCTATCTACCCCTAGACAGCAGGGCAAACATCAAGCGATCAGGACAGCAAGGGTAAATAATACTTTCCCACCGATGTTTGTACAGTTCCCACCATGCTTTACACACCCTAAATGGATAAAGAGGATAACTACCGGGATGAAAGACGGTCATCATAACCCCCACTACTCACGATGCTGACATCATAACATTATGATGAGCATGACTAATGCAACCAAAGATATACGAGCTCGGGCGTCGCCTCGTAAAAGGTCTAAGCCAAGCAGGACACCCCTCAGCTGCTCTTGGAGAAATGTATGCGACCAATGAGTACATTAACATTCTATAATTAAATGTAGATGGAATAAGAACTAAATCCTTTGGATTAAAGAAACTTCTCAAGGATCAAAATATCCACATTGCACTGATTCAAGAAACCGTTAAGGACAAATCCGTCAATTTTCCAGACTACGCAATGTACAAATGACATTGCCATAATAGTTGCCGAGGAATCCTAACCTTGGTAAGGAATGATGTACAGGCAAAGGTCGAAAGTCTTCGAACCGATGATGAAACTGACATACAACGAGTGACAATTTCGGGAAAAGACAAACATTTCCAAATCTGTAATGTCTACAGACCCCTCAGAGAAACTCATGGAATCTACTTTGATGATATCGAATATAATAGAACAATCATAACAGAGAATTTCTACTCTCACTCCCCACTCTGTGGATACCAGGACATCAACACCTCAGGCCGGAAAGCTATGTAACACTTCGAACCTTATCGTCCTCCACAATGAAAGAGTCACACCAGCTCTCTACCATAAAGCTAGCGGAACCAGTAGCAGACCAGATTTAACACTAGTGTCCGCAGACATCAAGTAATATAAATGGAGGGTATTGGAGGATATAGGAAGTGACCACCTACCCATCCTCACCACCATCTCACAGGGTAAAACTAAAATGAAAGACAAAATGCAGCCGAAGTGGAACTACGTTCGAGCAAACTGGGCACACTATAAACTTATATAAGACCAGCTCTTCGGTGAAATAAATAGGAACCAAGACATTAATACGTTTAACAAACATGTTTCTACAGCCATACTGCGGTCAGCCAGGCAGGCAATCCCCAAAGGCAGTCGTATCAAATACAGCATCGTCTGAAATTAGGAATTAGAACACCTAGTACAAATAAGACGCAAGGCACGGACAGAAGCTCAGAAAAATCCAAGCCGTGAAAACAAAACCACATACAACAGACTTACTGCGCAGGTTAAGCTAGCGAGTAAAACAGCCAAAATGAAAACCTGGAAAGAAAAATGCAAAATCCTGTACCTCAATAAAGAAGCGAAGAAAGCATGGAAACTCATTGATACCGTAGATGAGACATCCCGGAGGGGAAACGCAACCCACATAAAATGTCCAAACAATAGCACAGCTAATTCCAACAGAGAAATAACCCGAGCCATAAATCAATTCTTTGGTGAAGTCAATAAAACATATAAAAGAGCCAACGTAGATAAAGCCATCAACACACCAAACGCTTGCTAAAAGCACACAAGTTGGGAACAGTATCTTTTATCAGGAATTCACTCTATCTGAACTACAATCCAGTCTCCTCAAGACCAAACTCAAAAAAGCACCAGGACCAGATCTGATTACCTACGACATGATCGTTAAACTTGGAGAAAAGGGTCTACTCACGGTCTTGGAATTCATAAACACGACGTGAAGAAGCAGCACTTTACTTACAGGCTGGAAAACGGCTAACACTATCCCATTCTCAAAAAAGATCAGTCACCGAGTGGTGAATAGCTACCGACCCATCTCTCTGACTTCGTGCATTGGGAAAATGGCAGAACCTATGATAAATGCATGCCCCTACTGGTGGTTAGAGAAAGGGAAATCCCTCCATCCAGATCAAGCAGGATTTAGAAGAGGAAGGCAGACTGTTGAACAGGTAATCCGTTTAGTGCAACAAATGTCTGCTTTCCCGGATACAAACCAAGTAAAAGTAGTCGCATTTTCGTAGACCTCAAGTAGGCATACGACCGAGTATGGAGAGATGAACAATTCTTCAATATGCAGAAGATGGGCATAGAAGGAACAATGTTTCGTTGGATACAAGATTTCCTAACAACTCGAACCATCTTCACAATGTTCAACGGAACAACATCAGGAAAAAGAACAATCCACGAAGGTCTCCCACATGGCTCAGCTCTAAGCTCCACCCTTTTCCTCGTATACATAAACGACCTGGCAGACCACCTTGGAGCACCCAGCGCCCTGTTCGCTGACGACCAAGTCGTATGGGCACAAGGGAAGTCACCTTTGCAACTGCAAAATAAACTAAACCGTGCCCTTGCTGCTCTAACAACCTACTGCAGCGTGTGGAAAATGGTGATCAACACGAGTAAGACAGTCTACACTATATTCACACTCAGCAACAAAACAGAAAGAAGAGAACTGGATTTAAAACTGTATGATACAAAGCTAGCTAAAGAGAACAATCCGACTTATCTGAGGATACAGCAAGATAACAGTTACATACAGAACACATGTTGAGTCTCTAATGTGTTCACAAAATATAGCGAAACGTAGACACTGCTGTGGCCGTGGCCACAAGTACTTTGTATGATGATGATGTATTTTGGTTGATCATTACGTAGGTTCGTATCACTACCCCTCAGCAGGCAGGTTGAGTTGGTGTTACTGTTATGACTCTCCTACTTATAGATGACCAACAGATCACAAAGACAATAATGAATGATTTCAATTCGATCAGTGACTTGACTCGAACAACGATGTCAACAAAATCTGGACATGTTTCATTACAAGAATTCAAAACTCAATATTGAGAGCATGACACAGTTCTTTCTTCCTCACTTGCATTCTTTGTTCATTTGTCGCTGTTTTCGTAATTCAAATGCTGTCATAATACCTATGGTGGTTATGGCTTGGCAAAAAGAAACCACAGCTGTCGATAATTCTCTTGTCATTTCTCAGTCTCTTCTTCATGTTATTTTGCGAACGTTGAACTAGTTGTCTCACTAACTTCTGATATAGTTACTCTGGCTCTGTCTCTTATTTCCTAGTAGGTACGGTATATGATGTATCTGGTAGAGACATGCGTAACCGCCAGGGGTTATCATTTTACTCCAGTCTATGCTTCCCTACTTCTCACGTTTTAGTAGCTGTCTACCTTACTGCACTTCGACTACAAAGTTTATCATGGATGGTAACCCTCACACTTCTCGAAAACTGGCTACATGTCACTCTTGTTTTATGAATCACACATGTGACTAACATCTACGAAAGGTGGTGTACTGAGCGATTTGATGGCTAGGCAAATAGTTTACTACATTTCTGTGAACACAGAACCAACCATCTCAGTGGCATTTTCGCTCGAATGTATCATCAAACCGCGCTCACCACTACAAAACTTTAATACAGTAAAACTTGCTTCCTATGCTAAGCGCGTTCAAAATCTGACTAACATTCCTACATAGATCTTCTATTTCAACTGTTGTTAGAAGTTTCTCGATAAAAAGTGTTCCCGCACTATCAATTTTCCCGTGAGCATTGGTTCGCTCAACTCACTAAAACCCTCAAAGGGCGTAATTACTACTCATCTCATTTTGCTAAATGAAACTAAAAGTCCTGGATCCTTCTCCCTAAGGTACTTTAAAAGCTGACTGTATGTACGCCAATTTATGCAACCAGAATTCCTGACCACACCTTACCCTTTAACTCTAATCCCCAACTTAATCTTACAGGGTGCAATTACTGAGTTGTCTCCCTTTTCTCCAAAACGCTCTCATCTTATTTTACTTCCTTAGTTAGGTTACCTAGTCCGTTATCATCGTTATGCAAATTTTGTAAACCAGAATTTTCTACAGTCGACCCTAAGTTAAACCACCTGTTATTTTCTGACCTCTCACTGGTCAAACCCGTTGGAGACCTTTTACTACAGTGCCCTGCATTCCAGGGAATGAGACAACCCATCCATGTACAATACACCTTATGGCAGCCCAAAACAGCTTATACGAACTGTGCAGTGCCACATAATGGCATCAAGAGCTGACGTCCAATGATACTGGATCAAAGTCAAGTCAACAATTATTGCCTTTATCAGCTGGTATGGCACCTGAAGAAGCTGTTCATAAACTTAAATACGTTGTACACTACAGTATCAAAACTGTGAGTTACATTTTGTCAGCATTTCCACAATTCCCAAGTGTCCTTCATAATGTTCATTCTCTTCTGTTGTCTAAGTGAATTGTCCGCCTGTAGAAGACTGATAATATTTTTAAGTTAGTGCTTTCTGTAAAGTAATCTGGTGTATTATATCATCTGTTATAGCAGCCTAGATTCATCATCATCATCATCAGTTGCCATCTCCACAACGAAGGTTGGCTGTAATGGATCTCCAACGTCTTCTGTCTCTTGTCTTGATGGTGCACTCTGATAGACTCTTTCCTGTCCATCTCTTGATGTTGTCTTCCCACTTATAGCGCTGTCTTCCCCTTGCACGTTTGCCTTCAACTCTCCCTTTTGTTATGGTCTTCTGTAAGGTGTTATGCCTTTTTATGTGGCCAAAGTATTTTAGCTGCCGAACTTTGACCTCCCTCATTAGTTCTCTTTTCATACCTAGATTTTCTAGGACCTCCTTATTTGTTTTCATCTCTTTCCATGAGATACGCCCCATTCTTCTATATATCCACATTTCAAGAGCCTCAATTCTTTCTTCCAACTGCTTATTCATCGTCCATGTTTCTGCACCATACAGAAATGCAGAATATATATAACACTTTATGATTCTCAGTTTTAATTTGTGAGATAACTGTTTGGATGTCAGTATATGTTTCATGTTGTTGAATGTAGCTTTAGCCATTCCTATTCTCTTCTTGATTTCTGTTTCACATCTGCCATCTTCTGTTATTACATGACCGAGATATACGTTGCTTTTGACTTGTTCCAGGATTTCCCCATTTACGCTTATCTTTAATGTGGGTTTATCGTCTGTTTTGCTAATTATCATAATTTTTGTTTTCTCAATATTAATGTCGAGTCCATATTCATGACTTATACAGTTCACTTGCTTCACTAGTTCTTGTAACTCCTGTTCGCTTTCAGCTAACAACACGGTATCATCTGCATATCTATGGTTGTTTATTGACCTTCCACTGATGTTCAGTCCTGGTATTTCCTGTATCTGTTTGAAAATTTTTTCGGTGTATAAATTAAATAGGCAGGGGGACAGCACACAACCTTGTCTGACACCTCTTTTTATGTCTTTGTTGGTGAATAATTCCTTCCAGATCTTACTGTGGCAGTTTGCTCCCAATAAAGGTTACTGAGTATTCTTATATCTTTTCCATCAATACCTATGTCTTCGAGGCATTCAATTATTTTCTCATGATGGACTCTGTCAAAAGCCTTCTTATAGTCAATGAAGCACATATACATACTTTTTTGGACCTCTGTATATTTTTCTGCTAATATTCTTAGGCAAAATATTGCCTCTCTTGTCTTGTTCCACTGTTCCGTCTAAAACCAAACTGTTCTTCCTGGATTTCGCTGTCTACTTTACTTTTCATTCTTTCCTGTATGATTTTGAGCAGTATCTTAATTGCATGACTCATCAGGCTGATTGTTCTGAAGTCTGAACATTCTGTTGCATTTGGTTTTTTGGGCAATGTTATAAAAACTGATGTCTTCATGTCGTGTGGTATATATCCTGTATTGTATACATCGTTGCATATTTCTGTGATTGTATCTATACCAAAGCTCTCCAGAGCTTCTATCATTTCCATTTTTATGTTATCCATGCCTGCTGATTTTCCTTTTTGTATCATATGAATGGCATTCTCTACTTCTGATCTGAGAATGTTTGGGCCATCATTAGAATCTGGTGATGGTTTTTTACCTCTGTTGTCCTCGAATAATTCTTTTACGTATTCTGTCCATCTGTTTGATATGTCTTTCTCATCAAGTAATATTACACCATTTTTGTTCTTGATACAGCTTCCTCCTTGTGCAAACCGTGACCGATTTGATAATTTCTTTATTTCTTCATGCATATCTCTTGTCCAGTGCTTTGCTTCCAAGTCTTCTATTTCCTTGCATTTTGTTTCTATCCACCGTTCTTTTGCTTCTCTACACATAGTACGTATGTCATTGTCTATTGTTTTATATTGTGGAGTGTTTTTTGCTTTCTTTCTTTCAGCCATTTTATTCAAGATGTCATCTGTCATCCAAATTTGATTTTTCTTAGACTCCTTTTTAGCCTAGATTACACCATTAAATTATTTACATAAACTTTTTTGTACTGTTAAAATCCAAAATAATTCATTACACTAATTACATTATGCTCTTCATTCTTTCTCAATCTCTTTCTCTCTTATTCGATGCTCTGTCTCTGCCTGTGTCTGTTATACTATAATCCTACAACGGCTGAGAGTTATCGGCAAGAGTTATTGTCATTAAAGCCTCCACAAACAGATGAGTTTCCGCTGATACATCAAAGTGTTAAAGCCTCTTATTTATTACTTTCAGCAAGACTATGCGCAAATGCAACCTCAGGTAAACGAGTTAAGATAATTATATTAATTTGAACCTTGACCAGAATATATTGTAATTTCAGAATCACAACTTAATGCAAGTAAATAATTTAACGAGTATCATACATGGTTACACAAAAAATAGTTATTATCTATGTAGCCTGAAATGCCGTCAGCCTCAAATTGTACCGGGTTCGGTTCCCAGTACAGGGACAATATTTTATGGAATTTTTCTCAGCACCAGTGGGTCCTAATAATATATTACTCCCCCTGACCCTATGAGTAGTGAGATGGGATGCCTAACCTTCTCTGATGCATCAAAAACATAGGAGACTCCGTGAGCAAGTTGCGTACGTTAAAAATCCCCCCCCCGGCAATTGTAAAGAGTAGGCCATTACACCGCTACCCTGGCAAAATTTACTACACATTTAGGAAAACCTTCCCACCACAAAAGTATTTTAGAATGGGTGATTCATGTATACACTCACTGGGATTTTCACTGGTGCTACGGAGTTCATGTACTGTGCTGAGATTCTCCTTGTGTGATATAAGGGAGGAGATAAGAGCACTGATGCAGCTTTATGTGTGCAATGAAGATAGTCCTTACAACAAAGAGCAAATGTATTCAAGTTGACATCTGAAAGTGACAGACAAGAAGATACACCATACAAATTTCGAAATTTTTGTTAACAAAGTTAACTTAGTTTTTAAAATTTTTACGAGCTAATTTCAAAGAGTGTATTTTTAGACATGACTACTTTTACAGATTTTGCATAAAATAATTTATTTATAAAGATAACATAAAGTGTTATATATCAAAATGTGAAGAAATGAAACCCCTATATCATGCACTTAACTAAATTTATGGGAAGAAAGGTATGTAAATAATGTTAAATCTTTCGCTATCGACACGGAAACCGCCTAAACCGTCCTCGGCCTCTTAGAAAGGCCGGCTGTAAAATGGAGATCGATCGTCGGCCTCTCTAAAGCACTTCTGCTTTCTTATGTAAATTATGTAAAAAAGGTAATGGTAGTTCCATAGTAGATACTACTGCAGGGGAGTGAAGTGTTTGAGACTTGACTATACTAGGCCCCAATTTTATGAAGTGGGGTGACTTGTTGCCTTCCTTGCTGCCTCAGTCTTCCCTAAGTTAAAAACAGATCAGGTACCCATTTACATGCTGAGTAGACTACAGCATGATGCCACCAGGTTTGAACACAGTAACTTTGCCCCGAGAAGCAAGCACTTGAGCCACTCATGCTGACATTAGTATTTTGTGAACATACCTGGCTGGTTACAGTATACATGACTGACAGCTGTGTAGATTCATATGCCACCTGCCTGGTTGCTATATACATGACAGACTGCTATGCAGTTTCATACTATGAATAACATAATGAATAACATTATGTCAAACCAAATGTATCGGAAAATAATATCTACAACCAGTAAATCTTTTGTACTTATAATTACAGTCAAACAATGATCCATCATTCCCCCCCCCCCCACCACCACCACCACCACTTGACTCCCTAACGAGCACAGGCCTTAAACACACTAATGCCAACATACCAAGATCTTCCCGAGTAGTGATATCGGATGCCTAGCCTTCTTGGATGAGGGTGAAAAAATAGGAGGTCCCATGTGCAACATGCGCATGTTAAAATCCTACGACGGTAGGAAATCATAAAGAGTAGGCCATAAG
Source organism: Oreohelix idahoensis (assembly GCA_024509875.1). Taxonomy (NCBI): domain Eukaryota; kingdom Metazoa; phylum Mollusca; class Gastropoda; order Stylommatophora; family Oreohelicidae; genus Oreohelix; species Oreohelix idahoensis. The sequence continues at coordinate 581,567 of JAMPIV010019630.1, forward strand.
GCCACTGTCCTGGCAAAATGTAAAAATTAGAAACCTACCCACCACAAAAATATTTATAGAATGTGTGATTCCTATATACACACATTGGGATTCTCACTGGTGCTATGGAGTTTGTGCACTGTGATGAGATCCTCCTTCATCTTGTGTGATCTAAGGGAGTAGATCAGAGCACTGATGGAGTTGTCTGAGTGCAATGAAGATAGTAGTAGATCAGAGCACTGATGGAGTTGTCCGAGTGCAATGAAGATAGTAGTAGATCAGAGCACTGATGGAGTTGTCCGAGTGCAATGAAGATAGTAGTAGATCAGAGCACTGATGGAGTTGTCCGAGTGCAATGAAGATAGTAGTAGATCAGAGCACTGATGGAGTTGTCCGAGTGCAATGAAGACAGTAGTAGATCAGAGCACTGATGGAGTTGTCTGAATGCAATGAAGATATTAGTAGATCAGAGCACTGATGGAGTTGTCTGAGAGCAATGAAGATAGTAGTAGATCAGAGCACTGATGGAGTTGTCCGAGTGCAATGAAGATAGTAGTAGATCAAAGCACTGATGGAGTTGTCCGAGTGCAATGAAGATAGTAGTAGATCAGAGCACTGATGGAGTTTTCCAAGTGCAATGAAGATAGTAGAAGATCAGAGCACTGATGGAGTTGTCCGAGTGCAATGAAGATAGTAGTAGATCAGAGCACTGATGGAGTTGTCCGAGTGCAATGAAGATAGTAGTAGATCAGAGCACTGATGGAGTTGTCAGAGTGCAATGAAGATAGTAGTAGATCAGAGAACTGATGGAGTTTTCCAAGTGCAATGAAGATAGTAGTAGATCAGAGCACTGATGGAGTTGTCAGAGTGCAATGAAGATAGTAGTAGATCAGAGCACTGATGCAGTTTTCCAAGTGCAATGAAGATAGTAGTAGATCAGAGCACTGATGGAGTTGTCTGAGTGCAATGAAGATAGTAGATCAGAGCACTGATGGAGTTGTCCGAGTGCAATGAAGATAGTAGTAGATCATAGCACTGATGGAGTTTTCCAAGTGCAATGAAGATAGTAGTAGATCAGAGCACTGATGGAGTTGTCCGAGTGCAATGAAGATAGTAGTAGATCAGAGCACCGATGGAGTTGTTCGCGTGCAATGAAGACAGTAGTAGATCAGAGCACTGATGGAGTTGTCTGAGTGCAATGAAGATAGTAGTAGATCAGAGCACTGATGGAGTTGTCCGAGAGCAATGAAGATAGTAGTAGATCAGAGCACTGATGGAGTTGTCCGAGTGCAATGAAGATAGTAGTAGATCAGAGCACTGATGGAGTTGTCCGAGTGCAATGAAGATAGTCCTTAAAACCAAATCAAACTATGATTTCAAGGTCTTGTCACACCTTTTTCATCCCCTTCATGTCTGTCTTCAGTTGTCTTCTCCAAGTGTTCCTTGGTCTCTCTCTATTTTTCTTATCATGGGAGATGTCAGAACACGACTGCCTCCATACACCTTATTTTCCAGGACCACCACGTGGAGGTGGAGCGCGGTCTTGACCAGCTCTGGTTCGCTGGTCCTGACACAGGCAGTCAAGCTATGAGTCGCTGACTGCATTCACTATTGCTGCATCTTGAGGTCCCTATGCCACATAGATCCAGGATATCTATCTTATAATTTCACATTTATGCTGCCACCTGTGCAGTTTTCCCCCATGTTAGTTTTAAGTTCAAACATTCAAGCTGCCAACTCTGGAAATAACAGAAAAAAAAGATGAGTCTGCAATCCAGAAATCTTTCTGCTTTCCCTGAAAACAATGATATCTGTAGAAAAAAAAGAAAGATTTTTTAAAACAAAACGTCCTCTGGAAAACAAAACAAAAATATTTCCTGCCTTTTTTCCCCCGGGTAGCTTGAAACAAATACAAGAATGATAACAAAGGAATAAAATATCTTGGATCAAGTAGTAACTGCACGGTAGTTTGGGCAAACAATATTTATTTCTGTTCTATCATGTTGTATTGGTGACACACGCTTCATCAATGCTTTATAACATGTTACAATATCAATGTTTGGATTGTTATTACTGTTTAATGTGTTGGATGGCAATTTGGTTTATATTTTACAATCCTGGCCTCTGTAGACATGCTGGATGATGTGTGTCTCTGAGGAAATAAAGTGTCATTGAAAAGTCTCTTCCTATTTTTAAATGTTTATATTTTACCTTGTAACCACTGGATACTGGATACATGAATCAAATGTCATTACAATGCGCAGTAAATGCCATTTGACAAATTAGTTGTTTTTTTTTTTTTTTTTTTTTAAGTCTCAGAAACAAAATAACATTTAAAATGGCTGCTATTTGACAAATTAGTTTTAGTTTTCCTACTGTTAAGTCTCATAAACAAAATAACATTTAAAATGGCCAATAAACTGATGTTAAAGGAGACAACAAATATGGCCGCCCATGATGAACTCATGTGATGAACAAACCGGATCTCATGCTGAGTTGCAATGTTAATGTGACAGCATTTCACTTAATAAAATGGCAATTAATTATCTTTATTGTTAAGGTTTTTTTTCATATTAATAATTTGAGTAGGAGTAAAGAAATAACTTCAAAAATAGGAAGTAACTTTTCAGTCAACTTGTATGCACACGCCTGTTTAGATGACTTGTTTACATTTCACCTCTTAGATGACCTTGTGTTACCAGGGTCTGAAAGGGTAGCAACGAATAGTAACGCTGTAACTTACCATGCATGTCATAAAATGTGACTATTGTGGGTTTGCGCATGGGGCCGATTATGGTTGAAATTTAAAAACCCCCCCAAAAAAACTTCAACGTGGACACGTCACCTAAAGAAAATAATTCAATTCAGCCATCCTAGAGAGAAGGTCCTCTGGTAAAGAGGTTTATGACGCAATACAGATAAAGCTGCAAGAAGCTACAGACTTTCTCTGAAGAGACAAAGGAAGAATAGGACGACTGTTCCTTCTGGCATTTCATATGAGGCCACTTATATGAGGTTGTGCTTGGGACTAGCAACCTCATCATGTCAAATAAACTGCTACATAAACCACTGCGGCAAAAGCATGTGGGTGCTTGTGCAGGCTTCCTGCAAGGGGGCCAGCTGCAGTGGTCGTTCTATGGGTGTCAACAGGAAATGATGATGATGACATAGGTTTCTATTTTTACTGCCTGTTAAAAACACTTTACACAAGTTTTGTATTTTACATTTTTGCTGCCTGGTTGTTATGTACATGATAGTTTACCAAGTGGTGTTATATTTCTACTGCCTGTTATGTACATGTTAAAAAATTGTGTACATTTTACATTTTTGCTGCCTGGTTATGTAAATGATACTTTACTATTGTAGTTTTATAATTCTACTGCCTGCTATGTACATTACAAAAATGTTGTAGTTTATACAGGGTGTTTCAAAAAGAATATCGGTATTTTGAAGGTGTATAGTTTTGGTAATTGCAAACTTAAAAATGTTTGGTTTGCACCAAACGATAGGTAAACTGTCCGAGTTTGGACAGTTACCCGATAAAATAAAATGTTTTTCATTTCAGCCGTTAGACGGCGCAAGGAATGAAAATGGAAAGAATAACAAGGAATCAGTTGGAGTGAGTGTGGAGAGAATTGGACTACTGTTTAGATGTGTGCCGTGTAACACGAGGGGCACACATTGAGGGATTGTAATGCAAGAGATTAAACTTTGACAGTTTTACTTTATTTTGGTGCAAACTGTTTTTTTTTTTAAGTGTTCAATAACCAAAGTTATATGCATCTAAAATACCGATATTCTTTTTGAAACACCCTGTATTTCTGCTGCCTGGCTGTAATACTAAATAGTATGTAGTTTTACATTTCTGCGTATATACATATTACAGTCTCTGAGGGGCCGAGGACAAGAATGGAACCAGGCCAGAAAGACAGATAATAGAATAGTATGGTGCTCTCTCTCTTCCACACCTCACAATAGAAGAGGAATCACGAAGTAGTAATTAAGTATCTATATATATATATATAGGATAGATCTACATTTTATTTTAAATTTCTGCTGCCTGGTTGTTATGCTCATATTATAACAATAAAAATGTTGTATTTTAAATTTATGCCACCTGGTTATGTTCATGTTAGACAAATTTTGTATTGTAAATTTCTGCTGCCTGGTTGTTATGTTCATATTATAAAAATGTTGTATTTTAAATTTCTGCTGCCTGGTTGTTATGTTCATATTATAAAAATGTTTTTAAAATTTCTACTGCCTGGCTGTTATGTACATATTATAAAAATGGTGTATTTTTTTTATAAAAATGTTGTAGTTTACATTTATGCCACCTGGTTATGTTCAAGCTAGACAATTTTTTTATTTTAAATTTCTGCTGCCTGGTTGTTACATTCACATTGGGTGGCTAAGTAGTCTTACATTTTTGTATTTTTAATGTACATTTTTGACAACTGTATTTTATACTTCTGCTGACTAGCCCTCACGTACATGATGTATGTAGTATAAACTTAAGCTTCCTGGTCTGTAAGTAAGTCCTAGATTACTATACTTCTACATTTTTACTTGCCTGGTTGTTAAATATACGCTGGATGACTTTGTAGCTTTACATTCAAGTTTAGCTATACAAAATTGCCAGATTTGCTGTTTTTACCTGGCTGGTTGTTAATGTTGGATGACTATGAAGTTTTACTTTCACATTTAGCTATACAGAAATGCCAGATTTGCTGTTTTTACCAGCCTGGTTCTTCATATTGGATGAAAAAGAAGTTTTACATTCAAGTTTAGCTTTACTGAAATGCCCGATTTGCTGTTTTTACCTGCCTGGTTTGTTAATGTTGGATGACTACAAAGTTTTACATTCAAGTTTAGCTTTACTGAAATGCTAGATTTGCTGTTTTTACATGCCTGGTTGTTAATGTTGGATGACTATGAAGTTTACATTCAAGTTTAGCTTTATTGAAATGCCAGATTTACTGTTGCTGTATATTCTACCTGCCTTGTTTTTATGTTGGATGATTATGTGGTTTCACATTCAAGCTTTTCAGCCTTTACATAAATGACTAATTACTGCAGAAATATAATTCAGCTGCTTGGCAGTTATATGTATGTTGGACAACTGTGTATGCACCTCAACTTTTCACCTGCCTGGTTGTTATTTATATGTTACATGATAGAGTACTAGCAAGTGTCATACTTGATTTACAGATTGCTTTTTAGCTGGATATTTCACCTGCCTGTTTGTTATATATACTATATGATTATTTAGTCTCTTACTTCACCTGGCTGGTTGCTATATTCGTGACAGGCTGCTATGTAGTTTCATACTTCACTTGCCTGGTTGCGGTATACATGACAGACTGCTATGTAGATTTATACTTACATGGCTGGTTGCTATATTCGTGACAGACTGCTATATAGTTTCATACTTCACCTGGCTGGTTACAGTATACATGACTGACAGCTGTGTAGATTCATATGCCACCTGCGTGGTTGCTATATACATGACAGACTGCTATGCAGTTTCATACTTCACTTGTCTGGTTGTTATATACATGACAGACTACTACGTAGTTTCATACTTCATGTGTCTGGTTGTTATATGCATGACAGACTGCTATGTAGTTTCATACTTCACTTGTCTGGTTGTTATACCCATGAGATTGCTTTGTAGTTTCATACTTCACTTGCTTGGTAGCTGTAAACATGACAGACTACTATGTAGTTTCACATATCACTTGCCTGACTGTTATATACAGGACAGACTGCTATGTAATTTCATACACTTCACCTTGCTGGTTGCAATATACATGACAGACTGCTAACATTTGGAAATTACGATCATTGAATATACATACCAAGCTTCGTCTGTTTAATTCAAATGTTATCTCAGTGTTAACATACGGTTGTGAGAGTTGGAAAATAACAAAATCATTGGAGAAAAAACTGAATATATTCGAGAACAAATGTCTTAGAAAACTCATGAACATCAGTTGGAAAGAATTCAAGACTAATCGACAAATAAGAGAAGACTCTAGGCAGAAATATGTCTCCGACTATATAAGGAAAAGACGATGGTCATATATCGGTCATGTCCTATGAATGCAAAACAACAGAATACCACTACAGGTGCTCACTTGGGTTCCTGAGGGTAAGAGGAAAAAAGGAAGACCAAAAGAAACACTCAGAAGAACAATAATAAGAGAAGGAAGAACGTTGGGATTAAACAATGTGCAAGAGCTAAGAGGAGTGGCGTCACAACGAACAACCTGGAGAGCACTGGTTTCTGCCTTATGCGCCGTGTTTGGTGCTTAAAGAATTGATTATTATTATTATTACTTACCTGGCTGGTTGCTATATTCATGACAGATTCCTATGTAGATTCAAACGTCACTGCCCAGTTGTTCAACATAAGACAAATGTTTATATTTAGTTGATACTTACCTGGCTGGTTGCTATATTAATGACAGACTGCTTTGTAGATTCACACATCACTTGTCTAGTTGTTCAACATAAGACAAATTTTTACATAACTGATACTTACCTGACTGGTTGCTATATTCATGACAGATTGTTATGTAATTTCATACACTTCATATTGCTGGTTGCAATATACATGATAGACTGCTATATAGTTTCATGTTACTTGCCTAGTTGTTAAAACATTTAAGACAAATTTTTATATAATTGATACTCACCTGGCTGGTTGCTATATTCATGGCAGACTGCTGTATAGATTCATACATCACCGCCCGGTTGTTCAACATAAGACAAATTTTTATATAATTGATACTCACCTGGCTGGTTGCTATATTCATGACAGACTGCTATGTAGATTCATACACTTCACCTTGCTTGCTGCAATATACATGACAGTCTGCTATATAGTTTCACGTCACTTGCCTGGTTGTTAAACATAAGACACATTTTTATGTAATTCATACTTCACCTGCCTGGTTGTCATACACATCACATTTTGCTATTTAGATCATTCTTTGTCAGTCTGGTTGCAATTTACATGATAGACTGCTTTGTAGGTTTATACTTGCGTGGCTGCTATATACATGACACACTGCTATGTAAATCATACCTCCCCTGCCGGGTTGTTAGATACATGACTGACTGCAATGTAATTCATACTTCACTGGTCTGACTGCTACAAACGTAAAATGACTATGCATGTTGCATTTCTCCTGGCTGATAACTATAGCTTTATACTGGTTGTATTGCTACACAATACATGGCTGTACACTTCAGTTACCTGATCTATCTGAAGTGTCAATATGTATTATCAATATGTGCCTGTATGTAGTATGTTTGCATTATTAATGTGTGTGTACAAAGTATTAATAATGTAAATGTATGGAGTTTTAATATATCTGTCTGAGGCGTTAGCATGATTCCTCTGTGAATAAATGTGCACTGAAGTTTCTCTTAGCCCTGTGTGAATCACGGGGGGATCTCTGAAGCTACAGAGAAACAACAGAGCTAAGGCACCCTTAAGCATGTCATATAAGGCAACTAATGTGAGATGGTGCATAGGGCTGGCAACTTCCTCATGAAAGACAAGTTGATGCAGAAACCACAGCTGCAATATCATGTGACTGCTTTGTGCAGGCTTCCTGCAGGACCAACTGCACGGGTGGTTCTATGCCCTGTAATGAGCACAAAAGGAAACTGATGAAGATGAAGAATTCTCTAAAGCTACTACGTAGTTCTGCAAAATAACTTTCTTATTACACACATGACAAATGAGCAATGCCATGCAAAAAAAAAAGATAAACAGACAGACAAGGTGTTTCAAAATTTGTGTACACACACTTTAAATACGGATCACTCAATTCTCATTTGAGATAGAATTATGGCATTCTCACACTTAAAGTCATAAATGTTCAAAGTGTCGACCACCTGCAACAATGCATTGTTCACAGCAATGAACAACTGACTGATATTCAATACTGTTACTAAATGAATAGTAAAACATGCAGCTTATTTTGATGTTTCAGGTCCCTCATTGTGCGCGTTTTGCATTTTGAGATGAGTACAACATTCTAGAAAAAAAAAACTTCACGAGTAATAATCAAATGGCATTATACATTTGTATCTAGCATTATTTCACTCTATTCTTGCAAAAAAAAAAAAAAAGCAAAATTGTATGTTATGTTATATGTGAGTTATATGCATTCAAAGTGTGTATACATAATTTTGAAACACCCTGTATACTGGTAAATAACAGCAGATTAACTCCACACAAAAAATGTATGCATGGGATACACCCTATAATTCAAGTTTTGTTCCTATAACCATAACATTCATATGGTTCAATTTTATACATGGCATAATCATAAAATTACAAGTCATTCTTATAATTTGTTGCACTGATATTACAAATGTGCTCACGTTTCTTTCCTTAACAAGATAATTATAATGATCTTGTTGAGATGGAGTTGAGACATGAGGGGTTCGCAGCAAAAAGTCACAGCTGTAGGAGGAGGTGCAAGATGTCTAGTGGTTGTATCAGTGTGTCATCTACTGAAAAAATTTGGCCTGAAAGGACAATCAAGAACAAAGGCACTTAAAAGACTTGGCAAAACTGTGGAAAAGGCATCACGCTGGATTTGGAACAACCATAATGAACTATGAAATTCAGGACAGTAATTTACACACAACAAAACAGTTACTTTCAGAATAGCTTCAAACTGGCAGAATGGATAAAGCCAGAAGTGAATTTGGAAGTTGCAACTAAGGTGTAGTGGTTTCAATTCCCTGGGCAGGTGGGGATCAAACCAACAGGAGGCTGGCAAGTAGGACTGCCCCCTACCCCCACCATTAGAGCTTCAAGGAGATAAAGAACCCAAAACCCTTATCTGATGGGAGGGAGACTTCTGATGATCAGACTGCTTCCTGCTGTAAAGTTCTAGATATGGTTTCCTATCATCATCATGACTCAGTCCCGAACATCACACTCATAATGTTTCATTCTAATAATTACTACACAAATGATGTTTCTCATCTCATCACGCATTACATTACAAAATGTTACATTCCTACAGCCAACATACTCATGTTGCTTCATTCTTATATCCACTGTACCTATGATTAACTCTAATTAAAATAAGAACTTGATATAATTTTGACTCACACTGACCAGCAAAACATCGAGGGGACACCTCCTCTGTTACTCCTATCAAGTTCCAACATGGTCCTATACAGATGTTAAAAAAAATCATTTGGTGCATGGGACTGTCAACCTCATCATGTAAAACAACAAACTACCATAGCAACCACTGCTGTAAGAGCATGTGAGACTGTTTGGTGCAGGTTTACTGCAAGGGGACCAGCAGCAGTGGTTCCTGGTTCAATGCCTGGTCACGTCTTGCTCCAATGTACCCAGCTGTAAACTGGTACCTGACTGTGCGCTTAATTCAGGGAAGGCAAAGACAGTGAAGAAAGAAAGAGAACTGGTCGACTCCCCCCCCCCTCCCCCAAAGCTGGACCTAGTATTGTGAAGCCTCTAACACTTCACTCCCCTACAGAAGTATCTGCTGAAAGGACTACCTTTACCTTTTACTATTCCCAAACTTTTTACTATTCCCAAACTTTTTACTATTCCCAAACTCCAATCTTTTTTCCCTTCATACTTCACCAATGTATCCATAACGTGATTTAAATGAATTCTCCCAAAATGCACTGCATTAACAACTTCAACCCAGTTACACATCTTTCTCAGTTCAGTTAACTGACCAACAGGGATGCTCGGTCTTCTGTTCTAGACAAGCAAGAAGACACTTTAATGATGTAAACTTTAGTCATGACCAGTTCAAATAAAAGACAGCACCAAGATTTTTTTTAATGCAGACATTATTCATATTGCAAAGAATACATAAGTGCACACATTAATAGCAATACAGGTCTATACCCTTTTATCCGAACACCTGGAAACCAAAATACTCTGAAAATCAAAAGTGTCTTTGGTCTACTTTTTTAAATCATAATTTGGGCAATTTCTGACAATTTTGGGCTATTTTGAAAACACAATTAAGGCAATTTTGGGCTATTTTTCAAACAGACGTTGGGACATTTCTGTCAATTTTGGGCTATTTTTCAGACGTTGGGACATTTCTGTCTATTTTGGGCTATTTTTCAAATATTTCTGGCAATTTTGGGCTATTTTCAAACATTTCAGGCAATTTCTGTCAATTCTGGGCTATTTTTCAAATATTTCAGGCAATTTCTGTCAATTTTTAGCTATGTTTCAAAAATTTTGGGCAATTTTTCAAACACATTTTGAGCACCTTGGGCAACTCTGGACAAGTTTTGCTACTTTTCAAACGCAATGTGGACAACATATCAAAACCGAAAAAAATCAAGGTTTCCAAAACATAGCTGTTCCTGAGAATTTTGATTAAAAGAATACAGACCTGTATATCTTTATCAACGGAAAAAAAAAAATAGATACATTACATTGTACACATGATGCAATAAATCTGTTGATTGAATATGTTATCTGTATGTCTCTGGAAGTACTATGGCATATCATGAAAGACTGCTTGGGTGTTTGAATTTTCAAAAAATAACAACAACAAAGTTAAGTTTTGCCGTACCTGGATGATAACAGTTAAAAGATAAAATGTCTGGCATGCCAGTTATCACTAATAGATAAGAACAGATAAGAAATAGGAAAAAAAAATCATCATCAGCTTTAACAGGGAACACACACAAATCTGACTAAACATAATGGTGTTGTTTTTGTATGTTAACACTGAAAAACAAAGACAAATAACGCTGCCTTAACTTTTGATATAAATTATGTGCATGACTGACTACAACAAGCTCACAAGGCAATAATGCTCTATATCAACTGAATCAGGACTGCAGTTATACTGCAGTGAATTTTATTTAAAAAGAGAATGGAAAAGGTAATACTAAGAGAAAATATAAAGAAAATTACCCGTGTTACAGCCACAAGGTCTTCTTCAGGGATTAATGAAGACAAACAGAAAGGAAAGAAAGTGACAACTAAGTGGAAAAACATGAGCAATGTTACAGGAATGAACAGTGATATCACGATAAGAAACAGAAGAGAAGCTTTCACTGGAAAGGGAAATAGTGAGAAATTAAAAGAAATCAAATCCATCATAAAATATAGGAATTCTCAAGTCAAATTCCAGTTTTACACTTCGGTTCTGAAATATGGACAACAAGAACACCAACTAAGACGTTAGAGACTTTCATCAACTAGTGCTTGCGACAAACAGAAAAGTATACTGGTATAATAAGATCACCAATGTGGAACTGAATGAGTGTAACTCTGGGCACCAATAAAATTACTGCTGAACATCTACTTCAAAGATGCCAAACATATGAGGAACAGAGAAAGCACATATGACCATCACCAGTATCATTCCTGGAAAAACTCAATGGAGATGCCAACAGCCTCAAGCTGACATCTGAGGGTGAACGCAGAAGAAGAGCTGATAGGAAAAAAATGAATATCAGTGAAACAAACAGTAAGGTATAGATATTAACGTTGGATAGGACACACGTTGAGAAGACCAGTGGATACCACACAGTCCAAGATAGGACACAAGTTGAGAAGACCAGTGGATACCACACAGTCCAAGATAGGACACACGTTGAGAAGACCAGTGGATACCACACAGTCCAAGATAGGACACACATTGAGAAGACCAGTGGATACCACACAGTCCAAGATAGGACACACACTGAGAAGACCAGTGGATAGCATTATGTGGACAGTCCAGGATAGGACACACATTGAGAAGACCAGTGGATAGCATTATGTGGACAGTCCAGGATAGGACACACATTGAGAAGACCAGTGGATAGCATTATGTGGACAGTCCAGGATAGGACACACATTGAGAAGACCAGTGGATACCACACAGTCCAAGATAGGACACACATTGAGAAGACCAGTGGATACCACACAGTCCAGGATAGGACACACATTGAGAAGACCAGTGGATACCACACAGTCCAGGATAGGACACACACTGAGAAGACCAGTGGATAGCATTATGTGGACAGTCCAGGATAGGACACACATTGAGAAGACCAGTGGATACCACACAGTCCAAGATAGGACACACATTGAGAAGACCAGTGGATACCACACAGTCCAGGATAGGACACACACTGAGAAGACCAGTGGATAGCATTATGTGGACAGTCCAGGATAGGACACACATTGAGAAGACCAGTGGATAGCATTATGTGGACAGTCCAGGATAGGACACACATTGAGAAGACCAGTGGATAGCATTATGTGGACAGTCCAGGATAGGACACACACTGAGAAGACCAGTGGATAGCATTATGTGGACAGTCCAGGATAGGACACACATTGAGAAGACCAGTGGATAGCATTATGTGGACAGTCCAGGATAGGACACACATTGAGAAGACCAGTGGATAGCATTATGTGGACAGTCCAGGATAGGACACACATTGAGAAGACCAGTGGATAGCATTATGTGGACAGTCCAGGATAGGACACACACTGAGAAGACCAGTGGATAGCACGATGTGGGACAGTCCAGGGTAGGACACACATTGAGAAGACCAGTGGATAGCATTATGTGGACAGTCCAGGACAGGACACACATTGAGAAGACCAGTTGGATAGCATTATGTGGACAGTCCAAGATAGGACACACGTTGAGAAGACCAGTGGATACCACACAGTCCAAGATAGGACACACATTGAGAAGACCAGTGGATAGCATTATGTGGACAGTCCAGGATAGGACACACATTGAGAAGACCAGTGGATAGCATTATGTGGACAGTCCAGGATAGGACACACACTGAGAAGACCAGTGGATAGCATTATGTGGACAGTCCAGGATAGGACACACACTGAGAAGACCAGTGGATAGCATTATGTGGACAGTCCAGGATAGGACACACATTGAGAAGACCAGTGGATAGCATTATGTGGACAGTCCAGGATAGGACACACATTGAGAAGACCAGTGGATAGCATTATGTGGACAGTCCAGGATAGGACACACAATGAGAAGACCAGTGGATAGCATTATGTGGACAGTCCAGGATAGGACACACATTGAGAAGACCAGTGGATAGCATTATGTGGACAGTCCAGGATAGGACACACATTGAGAAGACCAGTGGATAGCATTATGTGGACAGTCCAGGATAGGACACACATTGAGAAGACCAGTGGAAAGCATTATGTGGACAGTCCAGGATAGGACACACATTGAGAAGACCAGTGGATAGCATTATGTGGACAGTCCAGGATATAGGACACACATTGAGAAGACCAGTGGATAGCATTATGTGGACAGTCCAGGATAAACACACATTGAGAAACCATGGATGCATTATGTGGACAGTCCAGGATAGGACACACATTGAGAAGAGACCAGTGGATAGCATTATGTGGACAGTCCAGGATAGGACACACACTGAGAAGACCAGTGGATAGCATTATGTGGACAGTCCAGGATAGGACACACATTGAGAAGACCAGTGGATAGCATTATGTGGACAGTCCAGGATAGGACACACATTGAGAAGACCAGTGGATAGCATTATGTGGACAGAGGACAGGACACACAATGAGAAGACCAGTGGATAGCATTATGTGGACAGTCCAGGATAGGACACACATTGAGAAGACCAGTGGATAGCATTATGTGGACAGTCCAGGATAGGACACACATTGAGAAGACCAGTGGATAGCATTATGTGGACAGTCCAGGATAGGACACACATTGAGAGGCCAGTGGAAAGCATTATGTGGACAGTCCAGGATAGGACACACATTGAGAAGACCAGTGGATAGCATTATGTGGACAGTCCAGGATAGGACACACATTGAGAAGACCAGTGGATAGCATTATGTGGACAGTCCAGGATAGGACACACATTGAGAAGACCAGTGGATAGCATTATGTGGACAGTCCAGGATAGGACACACATTGAGAAGACCAGTGGATAGCATTATGTGGACAGTCCAGGATAGGACACACATTGAGAAGACCAGTGGATAGCATTATGTGGACAGTCCAGGATAGGACACACATTGAGAAGACCATTATGTGGACAGTCCAGGATAGGACACACATTGAGAAGACCAGTGGATAGCATTATGTGGACAGTCCAGGATAGGACACACATTGAGAAGACCAGTGGATAGCATTATGTGGACAGTCCAGGATAGGACACACATTGAGAAGACCAGTGGATAGCATTATGTGGACAGTCCAGGATAGGAAACACATTGAGAAGACCATTAAGTGGACAGTCCATTTTCTGGAATCCCTAAATAAAAAAGAAAGAGGTCCAAAAACTAGAATGACCTAAAAAGTATAAAGAAGAAATGGAAAGGACTTGAGCAGATGACACAGACCAGTTGGTGTGAAATAGTTGATGGTCTAGGGAGCTGATGGGTAATGATGAGAAACATTTTAAAGCAAACAAACATGAAGTTATTTCAAAAGAGCTCTTTAGTGCCACCTTTCCCATTAAATTTTCATGTTCCAGCATTTGAAAGTACAGGTATGGGACCATCTATCCAGCTAGTCAGTATCCGGAACATTCTGAAAACTAAAAACCAACAAAGTGTAATAATTAAAATGTGCACCAAGTATATTGACTCGTGACTTCCGTGCTTCACTTATAGTAGTGCCAGTCATGTGTGACTGCTTTCAAACCAGTAAATGGTGAAGGCTTGTAGTGTCATAATTTATGCTTATATTTTTGGTGCCTTTTTTTTCCTCCCCGGCAAAAAGGCCTGGAGAAAAACCTCTGGGTGGCAAGACTGCAAAAAAGGAAGCTCATCTCTAAATATTAAGGATAAGGCAGAGTTATTAAAACCAAGGTGCATTACTTAAGTCCTTGCGTAATGAGCATGGTAACTGATATGAATGAACTTAGATTAATACATATTTATTGCTGAACTCAATAAAAATTTATATTTCTTCTGGTGTGTGTGCGCGTCTGCCCATCTCTGTGATGTGTGTGTGTTATCATTTTGTTTTTTCCTGGTACATTTTAGGCCTGACTACCCTAATTCCAGGGAAAAAAAACCTATCTGGCAACCTTCAGGTCCCAAGCATGTGGTCCCATAACTGTAATAACAATGTACCTCTTAGACAGTGGTTCTCAATCTTTTTTATGCCAACAACCCAACTTTCACAGTTGGTGAAGCTGACAACCCATGTACCAAAACTGACACAAGAAAAAATTAATTATAGGAACTCACGCAAATGCACATGCCACTTAAAACTTAGAATAAGGGAAGCATAGTTTCCCCACAACCCAATGTTGGGTCACGAACTATAGGCTGAAGATCAGTGCGATAAGGTTTGTAAGTTCACACTATCTAGTGTTTTCACAGAATAGAGAGTACTTGAGGCTCTGCAGTTTATACTTCTATGAAGTTACTTGAGGCTGTGCAGTTTATACTTCTATGAAGTTAAGTATTTCACAACTACATCCCTTGGGATGTGAATCATAATTTTTGTTTAACCTAAGACATTTTTTTCAACAGGGATATGTACTACATGAATGCTTCCGTCTGATGGGTGGTGTTGCTGACATGACGTTAGGTTCAAATTTCTGGACTGCACTTACAGGGTGTCCCAAAAGTTCCTATACCACGAAATATTGTGTTTATATCTACATATTATTTCTTTTCATTTTATAAAATAAATTTTAAGGTATTAAATTGTTTAATTATTTTTTTTTTAAACTTAGCATCATGGCTATCCCACTCTTTTTACAAATGAGTAAAGATTAATATTGGCAGTGTGCATGCATGAAAGACCACATACAGGTAAAACCTTGAAGGTGATGTCTCAGGATTTTCAACAGCACTTTCACAATAGAACCTCCAATAAAAACGACAGCTCTTGCTTCGTAAAGGAAGTGAACATCAGACTATATATCAGATTTTTTTTTAAACTGATTACAAATTGTTTTCTTATATAAACAAATGATTCAGTGTTATAGGGGCTTTTGGGGCACCCTGTGCAGTTACTGCTGTTCTTTTTTTTTTTTAAGTTAAATGATGTTTGCTACCAGTGATAATCTTTTCAGCTTTTAGTTCTATTTATACGAGCAAATGTTGCCATCCTAAATGCTGTACATATTTTTTGAAATATATGAAAGTTTCTTGACAAAACTCTCATACGCCAGCAGAATATAATTCATATTTTATGCTCATAATAAAATGGGAACAAATGACACAGCATTCGGAACACCAATGACTAAAGCACTGATCCATGTTTACCTTGTCAGTCAGGCAGGACATAAGTTGTGATAACAATCATATGACTTTATGTATTTTCCTGGCTCAATTTTGTAAAATAATTATTATGTACACTTTGGTTCTCTGTGCATGCTGCTAATGATGTGAACCCTGGCTTTATTATTTATTTATTTTTTTTTGCTTGGATATAGAGGACACAAATAATGAAACCTTACAGTCAGACATCACAATATTTTAACAGACTCTAAAAATTTATAACACTGAACATGTAAAAGAAGAAAAAGTTTTTCAGCTCAAAAACAAAAAAAAGTTATTTAAACAAAAAAACTGCTCCAGTACCATTTTGAAAAACCAAAAAATGAGAATCCATTTTACACTTACTATTAATGATTGTACCTCATGTAATTTCTGGAGGTCTCTAAGACCAAAAAATATGATAATCCATTTTGCAGTTACTATTAATGACTGTACCCCGTGTAATTTCTAGAGGTCTCTGAGAAGACCAATAAAAAAATAAAAAAAATTGATAATTTATTTTGCAGTTACTATTTATGACTGTATCCCAGTGTACTTTCTGGAGGTCTCTAAGATGACCAAAAAAAAAAAAAAAAACAGAACTGCTCCCTCAAGCAAGTCATAATGTTGAGGTTATACCTGGGGGCTGGCAACGTAATCACATAAAATAAGTTGCTTCAGAAACCACTGCTGGAAGCCTGCACTGAACATTCACATGAAGTCATCATTGTAGCTGGTCCACTTTAAGGAAGCCTGCACCAAACATTCACATGAAGTCATCATTGTAGCTGGTCCACTTTAAGGAAGCCTGCACCAAACATTCACATGAAGTCATCATTGTAGCTGGTCCACTTTAAGGAAGCCTGCACCAAACATTCACATGAAGTCATCATTGTAGCTGGTCCACTTTAAGGAAGCCTGCACCAAACATTCACATGAAGTCATCATTGTAGCTGGTCCACTTTAAGGAAGCCTGCACCAAACATTCACATGAAGTCATCATTGTAGCTGGTCCACTTTAAGGGAAGCCTGCACCGAACATTCACATGAAGTCATCATTGTAGCTGGTCCACTTTAAGGAAGCCTGCACCAAACATTCACATGAAGTCATCATTGTAGCTGGTCCACTTTAAGGGAAGCCTGCACCGAACATTCACATGAAGTCATCATTGTAGCTGGTCCACTTTAAGGGAAGCCTGCACCAAACATTCACATGAAGTCATCATTGTAGCTGGTCCACTTTAAGGAAGCCTGCACCAAACATTCACAAGATATCCCGGTGATCACTTGGTCACTGTGTCTGCCTCAGATTCAGATATCCCTTACTTAACTACCAACTGTGTAGAGCTCCGACTGAGCTAAGGTTTGAGATTATGTGAATACAGCTTTATCATTCTTTGAAAGTTGCTAACCAACGGAGCAAGGGCACTGCGGTGACTGGCCTAGCAAGCCGACAGGGGTTATTTTACTGCTGAGAGGTCTAAATCGGAGCATAAACTGATGACACGCTTGGCTCATGAACACAAACTTCAGCTCCACACTACGCTTCATGGAATCAGTGGAACGAAAAAGTAAGTTCAGTGAAAGTAAAGATGTAGCATGCACATTTTCTTGTGCTGATTATGTGTATTTGTCATCATATATAAAAAAAAGTTGCTTCTTACTATTCCGTGTTAACATTTAATAGCTGAACCCTTGAAGGTTGTTACAAATTTATTCAAAATTATGCAAGGCATCGTTACCTTAAAAATGTAATGTTTTTTATAATTTGTAAAATCATCTGAAGTGGTTGCTCTGTAAAATAAGATAAAACAAAAAAAAATGTAATAAAAAAAAAATCATTAATATCTTTATTTTTTTTGTTTACTTTATAAATAAAAATTATTAATATCTATTTTAAAAAACAAACAAGATATAAAATATCATATATATATATATATATATAGACTGTGTGTGACTATGTATCAAAACTGGAAGCCTTCCATCGGAGTATCATGACCACCTCCAAACTGGTACTGCTGGGATGCCTGATTCATCTGAGGTGCCAGGGTTTTGTCTTCATCATCATCATCTGTGCCGAAGTAACGCTCAATGATGTCAAATGCTTTCTGGTAGATGTTCTGATTCTCGTGACTTTGCAGAAATTCAATTTTATCCAGGCCTGTTTAAAAAAAAAAAATTGACTTTCATAAACTGGTGCTTGCGTAGAATTGAAGGCTTGAAATGGTATGACAAGATCACCAATGTGGAACTGATGACAAGAACCAGAGGAACAAGAGTTAAGAAGAAGAAGGAGATGATGGACAGGACACACACTGAGGAAACCTGTTAATAGAATGACCACACAGTCCTTGTTTTGTAATCACCATGGTAAGAGAAGGAGAGGAAGACATAAAAACAACATGGATAACAAAGCAGTGAATGAAATGTTTATTTCATGAGGATAAAGAAATAGGCATTGTTGCCTTTTTACATTTCTGCCCTGCAATTATAGAATTATCAAGGTGGTTTCAAATTAATTTCAACAATAAGTAATCAATATTATCACTGCATTCAGGGGGTCAGAGTGGCTAAGAGGTATGGCGTCCGCCTTGAGTTCTAGAGGTACCAGGTTCGATTCCCAGCTGAGGGAATATAATTTATAGAAATTTTTTTTTTCAGAACCAGTGGTCCTAAAGATGTTGTACTCCCCCCTGGTCTCCAGGGTAGTGAGATCAGATGCCTAGCCATCTCGGATAAGGGCGAAAAAATAGTAGGTCCTGTGTGCAAGTTGCGCATGTTAAAAATCATTCGGCAGTCGGAAATCGTAAAGAGTAGGCCTATCAGGCCACTGCCCTGGCAAAATTTAAAAATTAGAAACCTACCCACCACAAAAATATTTATAGAATGTGCGATTCCTAATTACACACATTGGGATTCTCGCCGGTGCTACGGAGTTCATGCAATATGCTGAGATCCTCCTTGTGTGATCTAAGGGAGGAGATCGGAGCACTGATGGAGTAGTCCGTGTGCAATGAAGATAATCCTTAAATCCAAAAACCAAAGCATTCAGTAATTGGGCACATATACATATATATTCTCATACACACAGAGAGAGAGGTTGGGGGGGGGGGGGAGAAGATAAAAAGTAATTACATATTTAAATTAAAGCGAAAGCTATAACATTTACAAGTAAATACTCGTGAAAACATTGTATGAACTGAGACAGAGAGATATCATTAGGAGCTAGTTCCAGATTTCATGACAAGTGAATGCAGATGTCTTTTGAATATGGTATAATTATTAGTTTTGACAGACTTGGGTAAAGCATTCCATGATAAAGCACCTGCATAACTAAAGCAACTATGGAAGAGGTTAGTTTGAGGTTCTGCAAGGCCCAAAAGTAGGTCACAACGTACAGAATATGAGCACTATTTATAGAAATGAGAATGCTAGTAAATTGGAGAAGAGAACTGGAGACAGAAGTGAAAATGGTAAAGAAATGGAAAGACCCTGAGTTGATAGCACGGACCAGGAGCACTTGGCATGATTGTGTTGAGGGCCTATGCTCTTCTGGGAGCTGAAGGGGAATAAATGAATGACAACCACTGTCAAGGATGGATTGTGTGGTGTTATACACTTGATAGGTGTTACACACCTGACAGGTGTCAATCACCTGTGCTTCACAGGTAGTTTAGTTAATTCATTCATTCATTCATAACCCTCCACTCCCAAAGGAGCATAGGCCTTCAACAAACACATGCCAAGTCCTCCTGTCACGTGCCATCATCTCAAGTTCTTTCCACGTTCTCCTCATCATTTTCACCTCTGTTTCCAGCTCTCTTCTCCATGTGCTTCTTGGTCTACCTCTGCCTCTCTTGCCCTGGGGGTTCCAGAACAAGGACTGCCTTGTAATGCTATCAACAGGTTTCCTCAGAGTGTGTCCTATCCATCGCCATCGTCTTCTTCTCATCTCTTGTTCCACTGGCACTTGTCTAGTTCTTGTCATCAGTTCCACGTTGGTAACCTTGTCATACCATTTTAATCCCTCTATTCTACGCAAGCACCTATTTATGAAAGTCTGTAGCTTTTTGGTTGTTGTCTTTGTTGTTCTCCATGTCTCAGAGCCATACAATAGGACTGACTTCACATTTAAATGTGAAGTCAGAAATGTGAAGTTTAGTTAATGCTATGTTTGTAAGTTCTGGGACAGTTAGATGGGATGTTATAGGTGATCCCATTGTTTGATTTTTGTAAGTTGGTTGTGAGAGCGTGTTCACTTTGTCTTATAAGTGTCAGTGAATAGGTGAGTAGACTGTGTGTGCTTTTTGGCCGGCTAGGGCGTGACGATTTTGAGAGTTTAGCAGTTTCCTAGTAGTTTGTTCGTTTTTTTTTCCTTTCTTAACCAGCGGCACTTGGCCTTTCAGCCCTTCGGCCCAATGACATATCATTGCGAGGCTGGGGAACCTGAGGACTTTCCTTCCAACCCGGTCAGGAGCTTCGCTCCTTCCCATCCACAGAGGGTTTATCACAGGAGCCGTTCAGGCTATTCAGTCAAATTTCCGGCCGTAAACATTTCTTCAAACGCCGACGCCCGGGTTTGAACCATGAACACCTGGTCGCCAGTACAATGCCGAAGCCATTACACCAGCGCGGCTCCCTCCTAGTAGTTTAAGATGGAAGGTTGTCTTAAGTTTGTGAAACCAGGATGAGTTCGAGATTTTTCTCCTGGGCAAAAGAACTTTAATTTATTAGATTCAAATTGTTTAAATCTGGAAATTATTAATCTTGGGATCATTATTATCGTTGGCACCTGATTCTGAGCTGTATGTCTGAGTTTCACACATATATACCTATACAAGACAACTGTCCAGATATTGTGAGTAAATTTGTGCTTTAAACAGTGTGTGGAAATCGATCTTTAGATAAGTGTTATATATAACACACAGTGTATGTTGGCTGGTTTGTTGGTACTTTATCAAATCTAGGGCGGTATTTAGTGTCATTTTCTTTACTAATTTTGTATTCAATTTAAATAAAGTTGAGACTTCCTTGTGATTTTTACACTTATAGATTAGTATTTGTCCAATTTTTATTTTCTCTTTTGTATTGTCTGCAGTGTCCTTTACACTTGGTTTTAATTTGTTTTAGTTTTTGTTTTTTTTGAGTTTTTCTCCCTTTTTTTTTTTTTTTTTTTTTTTTTAATACATTGTCTTTCCTTGTCCTATGAGTAGTTATTTTTTTTTTTTGTTAATGCTTTGTTAGTTCTTGCTGCTTAATTTCTAGCAAGTTGGATGATTTTTGGTGTTATCTACACTGTAGATCTAGGCTTCTCCTGTAGGATTTCTGCAGCCAATAGCAAGTTGGAGACTCCTTGGTGTTATCTACACTGTAGATCTAGGCTTCTCCTGTAGGTTTTCTGCAGCCAATAGCAAGCTGGAGACTCCTTGGTGTTATCTACACTGTAGATCTAGGCTTCTCCTGTAGGTTTTCTGCAGCCAATAGCAAGCTGGAGACTCCTTAGTGTTATCTACACTGTAGACTAGGCTTCTTCCTGTAGGATTTCTGCAGAATAGTCAAGCTGGACCGAGTCGAGACTCCTTGTTTTTTTTTTTTTAGGTACACTTAATCTGAAAAAGGTCTCCTGTAGGTTCTTTGCAGCAGTTTGCAAGCTGGAGACTCCTTGGTACTTATCTAAATGTTGTCTTCCATCTATAAACAATTCCCAAGCTGGAGACTCCTTATATTGTTTATTGCACTGTGATCTAGGCTTCTCCTTGTGGCATTCTGGTCTGCCAACTCGTTTAGCAAGCTGGAACCCTTGGTGTTATCACACTGTAGATCCTAGGCTTCTCCTGTAGTTTTGCCATTCCGAAATTGCTTGAATTGAAGTCATGAGCTCCTTTATCTGGCTTTGGCTTACCTGGGTGTTTTAAAGGTAGTCATGATATTGGTCCAGTAAATAGGAGGAATAAGCTTCTGGTGGCTTACCATTTTATTTCCAATTGGGCTACTCAAATATGCAGTAAGCTAAAATACTGTGCTTCCTGGTTCTGTAGCTTTAAAATTATACATCCTTACACAGAGCCCCTTCATTCAGCTCCACCTACTTTAATCCAGAGTTAGATGTAGGGCTCAAGTGACTCCTCTAAGCTTAATGTGCATTGCTGGGTTCTCAACATGTTTCACCACATGGGGAATCCCTGGAAGTGTGTGGATATTTTTCAGTCAGTTTTGGGGATGTACCAAACCCTCAGACAGAAGTTTACTTCTAGTGCTATCCTGTTACTACAGGGGGGGGGGGGGGGTTTTCTGGTTGGTCAAAATGCATTTAAAATTACATTCGTAAAAATAACGGATGAACCAGATATGACTCCATGCATTATCAAGGATGTACACATTTTAATTACAGGGAGTGACTTTGCAGTCACGCTGTAGAATGCATTGTCATATTTCTAATTTTTTTTTTTTAAATCAATAGGAGTGGAAAAGAAAAGTCGCTTGCTTGCCCCATCAGAGAAGAAAATAGTGGCTTACCATGAGTCTGGGCATGCCCTGGTTGGTTGGATGCTAAAATACACTGATGCTTTGTTAAGAGTAAGTTTGTTGAATTAGTTGTATGGAATAGACTGTACAACAATTATAAACAAGCACCATGGACCATATACATTTAAGGGGTTGAACTACAGTGAAAACTAACTTTTGTTCTAATAACATTTTCAAACTTTTTATGTGCTCAATAGACACAGTGTATGTCCATGAACCAAATTCTACTATTTATTTTGTTAAAAAAAAAAACATCCGCCATATTGGATTTTCACCACTTTTCGAGAGCTAAAAACTTATGTTTCCCATTGACCAAACTTTACCAAATTGCACACACATGTTGTGACTGACAATTAAAACAATTTATTAGAGGCTTTGTTTGATAAGTTTAAAATTCTATTTTTAATGATTTTTTTAAAAAATACACTATATTTGTATGAAAAACAATGAAAAAAAAATATTTTAAAAAATATATCAAAGCAAATTACCAAAATATCAAAAAAAAAGCCCCTGTCAATTTAAAGGTATGTATGTGTCCTACATGCATGCCAAATTTCGGACTGATCTATTAGATAGTTTGTAAAAAATAACATTTTTTGTTAATAAAATGTTAGTTTTGAGAAAAATGCATAGTCACCGAATGACTTGTCTTGTCCAATATACTCCATTCTGGGGGGCTGAATGTGTTTAAAATTGTCCAGCACTATATGCTGCACCTCCTTCCAAGCTTCTGCATGCTTCTTTCCTTCTACATGGTAACCAAAAAAAAAAAAAAAACAAACCGCCATATTGGGTTTTACACTAATTTTAAAGAGCACAAATATTATGTTTACCATTATTGCATACAATGTGTTGACTGACAATTAAAACAATTTTATCTAGGGCTTTTTTGATAAGATAAAAATTCTATGACCTTGTATGAAAAACAATGAAAAAAATATATTTAAAAAAATATATAGCAAATTACCAAAATATAACAAAGCAAAGCCCCTGTCAATTTGTTTAATATGTGTCCTATCTGCATTCAGACTTTATTGGATAGTTTTGTAAAAAAAAAAAAACATTTTTGTTAATAAAATGTTAGTTTTGAGAAAAAAACTTGTCTTGTCCAAATTACTCCATTCTTGAATGTGTTTAAAATTGTCCAGCACTATAATGCTGCACCTCCTTCAGCTTCCTGCTTCCTCTTGCCTTTATCTTGCCTTAAGCATGGTAACCAAAAAAAAAAACAACACCGCCATATTGGGAAAACCAATTTTCAAGAACAAAAATCTTGTTTCCCATGACCAAACTTTATCAAATTGCACCCACATGTTGTGACAAAAAAATAAAACAATTTACTCATGATTATTTTTCTAAGTTTAAAATTCTATTTTTAATGATTTAAAAAAAAAAACTATATTTGTGTGATAAAATATTTTTAAAAATATTTTTAAAATATTTATAAAAGAAAATTACCGAAATATCAAAAATGCAGATGTGTTACTTTAAAGATTTTTATTTTTATAAGTTTTAAATTATATTTTTAATGATTAAAAAAAAAAAAAAAAACTATATTTGTGTGAAAAAAATATTTTTTTAAATATTTTTATTTATAAAAGAAAATTACAAAATTCAATCAAAAATGCAGATGTGTTTTTTTTTAAAGATATAATCAACAATGATGCCAAAAACAGTTCATTTATTAGTAAATCGTGCATTTTCGGCACAAATTTTGAAAATCACTAGCATTTCTTTTTGATACATCAAATGCATTTTTTATGTTATAAAACCTAAAAAATTCCTCGATGATTATTTAATAAAAAGCTCAAAAGTAAAAAATCTATATTTTGTACGTAAAATCCAGTTTTCATAGTTCAAGGGAACATAATTCAAGCGAGAAAAGTTTTGTTTTTTGTCTGTACTATTTTACAACACAATATAAAATTATTTATTATACTCTTATACTTTAATTCAAAATAAATAAAAAAGTTTAATTTTGCAGCACACAGAATATACACAATGAAGAAAATATCACATAAAATAATAAGCATCTAGATCCAAGAAACAATGTATATCTTTAAATGGGGGGGATGCAAAGAAGAAAAGTAAGCACATTTAATTAAAAAAAAAAAAAAAGAGAAAGAAAAAGGGCATGGTGGACTATTCTTTCTTGGTGCACCAGGTCAAATATAGTCTTATTAATTTGCTTCTTTAAAAAACTCAGAAGCAGAATGAAATTGCTCTTCCGGTTGAACCATTAGGAATAACAATATTTTGTGTGACTTGCATTTGCAATTACTATAAAGAAGGCCGAAGGATAGCCACATTAAGCAGCAGTCTTTATCTTAAAATAAAAATCAATTTTCCCACGAATATCAAAATAATATTTCTTAAAAAAATATGAAATAGATTAAAATATTTTTAAGTTTATTAAAGATCATTCCCAGTTTTTACTTTCTTGGGCCAGTTTTTTCATCATTTTCATGGTTCTGCCTTTGATCTGATAAATCCTACCTACTGCACATATACTTTCTTCACCCCTCTGTTATTTTCTTCTTCAAACAAAACCAAATCATCTTAGTTTAAACTATTTAATATTTTTAGTAACTGAGATTTGACATAATCTTTAAAACAAAAAACTGTAAAGTTCTCTTTACTAACACATATATTCCCCATTATCTAGTGGCTCTGTCATCATCTTTGAAGGAGCAATTAACAAACATGTTAGTAATATGACAATGGAACAAACTAATCGTATTTGATTATTTTTTTTTTTTTGCTGCATTCACAGCATACCCGATATAATGTGGCTCTGTATAACTCCAGGATCGCTTATACTGTGGTCACAGGAAAACCCAAATTTTACCAAATACCCCTGTTTCATATGCTTCAAATTGTGCATGATTAATATATCTTTTCATTCAATAACGAAAAAATAGTTGTTTGTACTTATGTTAGAAGTACAAACAACTATCCTCCGGCTTGTCGTGACTCCTTGCCTTTCTCACAACTTCTCCGTCTCCGTCGGTTATGCCAAGATGATGACAACTTTCTATGCCGAGCACAAGAAATGTTGGACTTCTTTCGTAACAGACAGTATCCAGAGGATGTTCTTACCTCTGCCTTAGAGCGTGTTCTCCCTATCTCACGTCTAGAGGCCCTCAAACCCCGCCATAACACCTCCTCTGATAGAGTCAAGTTAATAATGACCTATCACCCTCACAACACTGCTGTCAAAAGGATCCTGTATCGTCACCTTCCTCTCCTCCAAGCTGACCCAAAGGCGCGGGAAGTGTTTAGTGAGCCACCCTTGCTGGCATATAGACGGGATAAAAATTTGAGGGACCTCCTAGTCCACAGCCGTTTGAAAACCGTCAACGATGGCCACTTTGGGACCAAGCCATGAAACCGAACACGATGTAAGACCTGTCAGATGTTATCGAAACACGTTCAGTCTCGTTCCCTAACGCCAAGTTCACCATCACCCATGGCTTCACATGTGAGTCACGCAATGTCATCTATGCTATTATATGCAAACGTTGCACCATTACTTACATCGGCCAAACAGGCACACGACTGGGCGACCGATTCTGCAGACACCTCTATGACATCTCTCAGTTTAAATCCACACCTGTGGCCATCCACTTCAATGGCCCGGACCACCATGGTGCCACTGACATCCAGGTGACAGCCATCAGATCCTGTTCCTTGGACGCCAACAGTCGGTTTCGCCAGGAACAACGCCTCATCCATCTTATGGGTTGCCTTAAACCACACGGCTTGAATACCCAACATTCTTTTGTCTGAGACACCTTTCTCTATCTAGTCCCTATTGTATTATGACTGTCTACTTTGATGTGATCACCCATTTTTTTTTTTTTAAATTTTTATTTTTTTATATTTTTATAGGCCTATTTATTTTTTTTCTTTTTATAAATTTTTTTATTTTTATTTTATTTTTTAAATTTTATTTATTTATTTTTATTATTTTTTATTTATATCTATTTATTTTATTTTATTTTTTTTATTTATTTATTTATTTATTTTTTAAATTTTTTTATTTATTTTTTTTATTTATTTATTTTCTAAATCGCTTTTCCCTCACTTTATATATTATTAGTATTATTTTTTTTTTCCTCTCTTTTCCGGTCCTTATTTTCATTATTTCTTATTTTTTGTTTTTAATGTATTATCGACTTCCGTTTTCTGGCAGCCATCTTGCTTCTGTGACTGGACATAAGGGAGTTGTTTTTCTCTTATTTTTATAGTTTCACGTTCTCTACTTAATTCTCATTTTCTTTCTTTCCCTCCTGTCTTGTTTGTCTGTCCCTGACGAAGGCCTTGTGGCCGCAACGTAGGTTTTTCCTGTCCTTTCTCCTTGTAAGACGCATTACTATTTGTGTTTTTTTTTTTCTTTTTTCCCCCATTCTACTGTTGTACTTATGTTAGATGTCTTTGACGTTACTAATGTCTGTCAAACGTACAAAACAAGGAAATTTGATACAACGCAGACTCACAGCACAGTGCCAAAGTTCGGACCCTGCCATCTTGTTATATCAGGTCTACAGTGTACTTTTTCACTTTTCTTTACAAATAATAATAACAACCCTAAGATTTCAGAAAGATAAATATCTTACCATAGCATTCTTCTATCATAACAGCATAAGGATTGACACCGCTGTCTTGCTTGACATCTGATTCACCCAATTTGAGAATGTTCTCTAAGCCAGTGAGGGCAACCTGTACAATTTTACTGTCCATCACAGTCAGAAGGTCACACAAGGGACCAATGCAGTTTAGATTGACCAAGAACCTGGTATTGACAAGAAATAATACTCAATACTCAAAATATGGACACTGCATCACAAGCCAGTAAGTAACACAAATAAATTAGATTTCAGTTAATTTTTTTTATCAGTTAAATGTATTCGCTGTAATATAAATACAAGCTAGAACTCTTTAATTTAAATATAAGCATTTTATAAAGACAAACAAACCACTGCAATTAATTTAAAGTTTTCAGTTCATTCCCCCCCCATATTCAATCTGTGTTTTCAGTGAAAATAATGACACTGTGCATTACATATATTGTAGAAGGAAACAAGAAATGCTAATGGGTTAAAATAAAAATAATATAAATGAGCAGGAACCTGATCTGCTCTGGTGCCCCTCCTGCTGTAGCATTAGTAATGGCCCATGCTGCCTCCTTCCTTGTTTTAAACTCAGCCTTCCCCAAAATCTCGATGAGGTTAGGGAATATATTACAGTCTATGACGCTCTGGAATGGAAGAGACACAACAGCTCTAAAGTGGCAAGATTCAAACAACTGTGTATGAGTGTCAACTTATAGGGACATTTCTGGAACATATTTTGTGTGTGTGTGTGTAGAAAAACTGTTTCAACACACACAAAGTTCAAAGCATGAAGGTAAATAGTACCTTATAACTTCTGCAATGAATCTAATCTTCTTAGTAGAAAGTTTAAAAATCTTGGGATATCTCCTATTTTTCATGATAATACATCTCAGCTTAAAAAAGAAAAAAAGCTATAACTTACTTAGTCGTTCCTCTTCTACCATGAGGTGTAGAGGTTATGAAGAAAGAGGTCCATACTATCCTATCGACTGTCTTCCTCCTGGCCTGATTCCATTCTAGTCCTCGGTCCTTCAGAGATTGTCTAATGTTGTCCTCCCAGCAGACTGGGTCGTCCTGGAGGTCTGGATCCCTGGTTCTTAGCTCCCATATCTACCGTGGCAGTCGATCTTCTCCCATTCTGCAGACATGACCAAACCATCTTGTTCTACTTGGATCTGCAGGGGTTGGGTTTTTAGGCCTTGATGTATCGTTTGGTTGCAGATCATGTCTCTTCTTGTTACTTCAACCACCTTTCTCAGAAAAAATGGTTAGCTTATCAATAAAATTCTCAGTATGGCAGTGTGGATTGAAATGGCTGCATCCTCCTACTGTCAGAATAAAGATTAATAACAAAGATCTTATTGTAAGCTTTCCATTTTGGGAAAAAGTAACAGAATGTGAAAGAAATTTTATACTGATAGATTTATGATGCAATCAAGATATGGCTTCCAGACAAATAAAGCAGCAGACATTGTAATGCTTAGTCAAGAGTTTCTCATATCTTGGTCATATAATAATAGCAGATGGCAGATGCGAAACAGAAATAAAGAAGAGAATAGGAATGGCCTAAGCTACATTCAACAACATTAGATACATACTAACATCTTAACAGCTAACTCACAAATTCAAGCTAAGAATCAGCAGATGCTATATATATTCTTCATTATTGTATGGTGTAGAAACATGGACACCGAACAAGCAATTAGGAGAAAGAATTGAGGCTCTCAAGACGTGATGTCAAAGAATGGGGCCTGTCTCATGGAAAGAGAAGAAAACAAAATAAAAAGGTCCTAGACAACCTAGGAATGAAAAGAGAATTAATGAAGGAGATCAACATTAGACAGTTAAAACACTTTGGCCATGAAAAAAGACATAACACCTTAATGAAGACCATAACAGAAGGCAGAGTTGAAGGCAAATATGCAAGAGGAAGGCAGCGATGTTAAGTAGGAAGATAACATCAAAATATGGACAGGAGAGAGTCTATCAGAGTGCACCATCAAGAAAAGAGACAGAAGACATTGGAAATCCATTGCAGTGACCTTTGAATGTGCAGATGGCAGCTGAAGATGATGATGAATGCTTAAATCTCTATGAGTTGTAATCCCACGAAATGTCACCCAATGATGAGCCACGGTTGTGAAACCAGTCACTGTGTCTCACCGACTCATTCTAGGTCACCTCATCTTTTTAAACACTCTTTTGAAGAAGGCTCAAGGGCAGAGACTATAATGGCCAACGAGATGATTTCTGAATCCACCTTAACACTTCCTGTTAATATTACTAGGTCCCCTCCTCTCAAGTGCATCCTGATAGTAGGGGTTGCCAGAGGCAAGACAAGATGACAATCTGTAACTGTGTTGATAATTTAAAACAAACGTAGTATTTTCTTCAGATAACTGTTGATTTCTTGAAGATTCCTAAACATTTTTGTTGTTGGCAGATGACTTCAGAATTAACGAAACTATGCATTGTAAGCTTCTGACACCTCACCTGAATTTGCTGCCGGTTTCCAGCGGTGATGTTTGAGATTGTCCAGCAAGCCTCCTTTCTGATTGACTCTTTACAGTTGCTTAACAGGTGCAGCAAGCATGGCAAAACTGCGCAGTTGATAATCACCTGAAACATCAGATAAAACACATAACTCAAAAATTAAATTTCTAACAATGAAAAAATACCCATAAAAAGACTCTTCCCTGTGTATCAGAGTGATAAGACTGATCGCCTCTTTCCTGTCCTACAAGACTAATAATATGAGGTTGTGCA
Source organism: Oreohelix idahoensis (assembly GCA_024509875.1). Classification (NCBI taxonomy): domain Eukaryota; kingdom Metazoa; phylum Mollusca; class Gastropoda; order Stylommatophora; family Oreohelicidae; genus Oreohelix; species Oreohelix idahoensis. Next base: position 611,735 of record JAMPIV010019630.1, read on the forward strand.
GGTGAACGACTACCTCATGATGTAAAACAAATTGATACAGAAACAACTGCTGAAAAAGCAGCATGTGTAATTGATAAGGGTGGTTTTAGGCTGACTACTGGCCACTGTGTCGGCGTCTGTGGCCTAATGGATATGAACGCAGTTTCATAATCCAGATATACCAGGTTCGAAACCTGCTGCAGGCGGTTTGGTAGCAGATCGCTTTGTGTAGATTTTTAACAATGGTATAAGCGCCGTACCGTTCAGAAAGCAATGGCAAACTACTGAATGAACAAATTGCCTAGAAAAATCACAAACAGCCAATAAAAGCTGGGGTTGATTGCCACGTCCTGTAAAGGATAAGCAACTAACTTTTTAACTGGCCACTAAGATGACAAGCCACAATCTGGCCACTATGAACGTTTACAGGTATAAGTCCAAGTCGTTGTTAATTTGTAGCCAAGTAAGTACCACCCCTATAGACACCAGGAATATATATATAGGCTGTGGTGATGGTGTCTTGTCTGATTTGAAGTAGGTTGCTGTGTGTGTAGGTGTGACGTAGATTCACAGTTCCACAATACAGGAGTTATGACATGTATAAGTCATAGAAATATTACAACTGCTGGTGACGTTTTCATCATTTATTTTGGACGCCACAATGACAGATAATGATACATCCATTTCACAAAAAGTCATGGACATGACAGTTCATAGTATTCAGCATTAATAAAGTTTCTTCATGGATCTGCATACATTCTCTAAGTTGATATAGGTAATCCTAGCTGACGATAGCCTCAGCTTCATATCATAAATATTCATAAATATCAGTACTCCTCTCTGATGCTGGCAGATCAGATGTACAAAAATAAGTCTATTACTGTCCGCACGAGAATGGCATTTCAGGAGTACAGGTCAAGCTGACCTTTATAGCATCCCTAAGTCTAACCCTCGACATAGGTGCAATCGCTGGCATAGCGAAGATCCTAGAACATAGAAATTGTTCTCTGGGCCTAGAGCGACCCGTATATATATATATATATATAGATCTCAGGTATGAAGATACCTGGGGTGTAATTCCTAGTAGAAGAACCTCTCCTTTCTGTAACACACAAGCGAGCAGAGAACGACAAAATGTCAAACATCTAGGTAGATCAAAGAGTTCAATAAAGGAGGGTATTACCTTGATTCAGAATCAACACCACAAAACATACGCCTCCAGGCGTTTTCGAATCATATAGGGAAAGCCTCGTTAGTTAACTAACTCACAGGAGGACTACAGAATTCCCTATCAAAAATCACAGACGCAGCATGGCGTCCTCTCTGCTCAGTACATCTCCTCGACTCCCTGGGCGGAAGACTATTCTAATTCTCTTAAAGTTCAGACATGCGCAGAACGCATACGCCTGAGTAACACTCAAAACGAGACGATGAAGGAAACATTCCAACAAAGCTATGTTCAGAAATCACGCCTTATATGGACAGTGAATAAAACATCAACTCTGGTTTCAATCATTCCAAGAAACAGTTGACCGATGCTACCATATAAGGAGAATGGCCTGACATCGATCGAAAAAATGGACCGGCGAGTCAGGACACAAGAGAAGGTAACCACCATTGAAAATGTAATCACAGTCAAACAAGGATTATCTACCTTTGATCAAAAAATTTAAAGTGTACAATTCATACAGATTAATTACACACAGTCTTAGAAAAATTCTGTGCGTAACAGTAATGCTTGGTGTAGGCTTCCTACAGGGGACCAGCTTCAGTAGTGGATCTATGATAAGTAAAGAACGCAAAGGAAAATAACAATGGTGATAATAGGATTGATTCGTTCTTCTACCTTTATTCATCATTCCTTTTTGTTCCCTGTGGAATATAGGGTATAAACAGTTGCTCTCCATCGATTTCTATTCTGGGCTGTCTTTTTCAACTGTTCCCAAGTCATTCCAATTTCCCTAGCCTCCTCTTCAACAGTTCTTCTCCAAATTCTATTTGGCCTCCCCACTCTTCTTTTCCCTTGAGGGTTGCAGTCAAGGGCACCTCTGGCTATGCTTGATTGTTCTCTTCCGAGTGTATGTACTATCCATCCCCACCTTCTTACCTTAATTTCCTCTGTTGGTTATACATAAATGGCAAAGATACCTACACTCGTAATCTTCAATTATTATTCTTCTTCATTCACCCTCAGACGTCAACTTGAATACGTTCAAAGAAAGCAGTGGTCAGTCTGAGGCTGTTGATATCTCCGTAGAACTTTATAAATTGACTATATCTTCTTTCCTTCATTCACCCTCAGACATCAACTTGAATACGTTCAAAGAAAGCAGTGGTCAGTCTGAGGCTGTTGATATCTCCGTAGAACTTTATAAATTGACTATATCTTCTTTCCTTCATTCACCATCAGACATCAACTTGAATACGTTCAAAGAAAGCAGTGGTCAGTCTGAGGCTTGTTGATATCTCTAGAGCTTTTCTAGGAATGGCACTGGTGATGGCCATATTTGTTTTCTCTGTTCCTCATATCAATCAATCAATACCCTTTAGCTCCCCAAGGAGCATAGGCCTTCAACAAACACATGCCACGTCCTCCTGTCACGTGCCATCCGCTCAAGGTCTTTCCATGTTTTCCTCATCATTTTCACTTCTGTATCTAGCTCTCTTCTCCATGGGTTTTTTAAGTCTACCTCTGCCTCTCTTTCCCTGGGGATCCCAGAACAAGGACTGCCGTGTAATGCTATCAACAGGATTCCTCAATGTGTGTCCTATCCATCGCCAGCATTTTCTTCTCAACTCTTGTTCCACCGGCACTTGTCTGGCTCTTCTCATCAGCTCCAAATTTGTGACTTTGTTATACCATTTCAATCATTCTATTCTTCGCAAGCATCCATTCCTCATATGCTGGATATATTTGAAGTAGATGCCACAGTTACACTCATCAGTAGTTCCTATCTTTTACTTGTTGAATATATGGTATCCCAATCTGTTGTGACCTGTGCAAAGTCTGAAGACTACCACTGGTTCACTTCTGCTGAGCTAGTAATACGCATCATTTTGTGTGTGGCCTGGATGTTCTGCTTCCCATTTGCTCCTGCCTCTTCATAAGTTATGCTTGTGTCAAGCTGGGGTAGCTTTCCCTCTTCCTTTGCCAATCTGCCAGCCTCTTCATTTCCAGGGATGATGCAGTGAGAAGTGATACAATGTATCACAACTCTTCTGAATTGCTGACGCAATATGTGAAGTGTTACTCTTAGGTAATAATCTTCAATTCAAATGTCAAGGCAGTTATACTGAATGGCTTTGAAACATGATGAACTTACTAAATTAGTCGTTCATCTTCTACCATGGGGTGTAGAGGTTTGACCACATACTGTATGGCTATGAAACATGATGAACTTACTAAATTAGTCGTTCATCTTCTACCATGGGGTGTAGAGGTTTGACCACATAGTGTATGGCTATGAAACATGATGAACTTACTAAATTAGTCGTTCATCTTCTACCATGGGGTGTAGAGGTAAGTCGCATACTTTATGGCTTTGAAACATGATGAACTAACTTACTTAGTCATTCCACTTCTACCCTGGGGTGTAGAGGTAAGTCACATACTTTATGGCTATGAAACATAATGAACTTACTTACTTAGTCATTCTTCATCTACCCTGGAGTGTAGAGGTTTGCGAGAGAGAGCACCATAATATACTATCGGCTGTCTTCCTATTGTTTTAACAAATAAAAAGGGGAAACCGAGGCCTGTAAACAGTAAAGCTAGGCAGGGAGGATTTTGTGATTCGCTTTCGTAGATAGGCAGTGGTGCTGTTTGGAAGGTCCTGGGTTCGATTCTCCAGTAGGCCACTCGCTTCTGTTGTTTTTCTGTTGTCTAGTTTTCTACTTCTTTATTTCTCATAGGTGCCGGAGACATACCTTTATGTGTGTAATATTTATTTATTTACTGTCTTCCTACTGGCCTGGTTGCATCCAGTCCTCAGTCCTTCGGAGATTGCCTAATGTTGTAGAAAGCACAAAAAACAGCTAAAATGACTGCCATGAACAGGTCCAATTAAACACACTGTATCAGCCTTGCTACAGGAGTTTCCACTACACTGGGAAATATATGGAGATCAAAAGGAAATCAAGTCCAACATAAAAATCAGAATTTTCAATTCGAACGTCAGGTCAATCCTATTGTATGGCTCTGAAACATAGAGAACAATAAAAACACCAACAACCAAAAAGCTACAGACTTTCACAAATGGCTGCTTGTGTAGAATACAAAGATTGAAGTGATATGACCAGATCACTGATGAACTGATGACATGAACCAAACAAGTACCAGTGGAACAAGACATGAGAAGAAAATACAGGAGATGGATAGGACACAATTTATGCCAAACCTCCACAGTTACTAAAAATATAAATGGTGATAGCATTAGCAGGCAGTCTTTGTTCTGGAGTATCCAGGGTAAGACAGGTAGAGGGAGATCAAGGAACACGTGGAGAAGAGAACTGGAGACAGATGATGGCACAGGACAGAAAGACCTGGCATCATCATCAGGTGCTATCTTCACAACAAAGGTGGCTGCAATGAATCTTCAACATCTTCTGTCTCTTATCTTGATAGCGCTGTCTTCATCTTGCATGTCTGCCTTCAACTCTACATTCTATTATGGTCATCAGTATGGTAGCATGTCTTTTTACATGGCCAAAATATTTTAACTAATTTTGATATTTTTTTCTCTGTCCTAGGTTTTCTAGGGCCTCTTTATTTGTTTTCTTCTCTTTCCATCAGAAGTGCCCCAGTCTTCTATATATCCATATCTCAAGGGCCTCTATTCTTTCTTCTAATTGCTTGTTCATTGCCCATGTTTCTACACCATACAGTCATGAAGAATATATGCAGCATTTGATGATTCTCAGTTTGAATTTGTGAGCTAGTTGTTTAGATATTAGTATCTGTCTTATGTTGTTGAATGTAGTTTTGGCCATTCCTATCCTCTTCTTGATTTCTGTTTCACATCTGCCATCTTCTGTTATTATATGACCAAGGTATCAGAAACTGTTGGCTTGTTCCAGGATTTTCCAATTTATTCATATCTCTAATGTTGGTTTATTGCCTGCTTTGCTGCTTATCATAATTTTTGTTTTCTTGGCATAAGTTTATTGAACACTTTTGCTCCTTGGGGGAGCTAATGGGTGATGATGATTAACCTTGACCCCTACCCAAACTTCTGCTGTCAATGGCCTGTTCTAATAACTGATGTAGCCTCATTCTGATGTAATGTCCCTACCATTTTACTTTCTGTCTCTCTATATACGCGATGCAAGGTGTTGTTCCAACCAACTTCATGATCTCTTCCCTTTACCACTGCAGCTGGTCCCCATGTAGGAAGCCTGTACCAACGCATTCACGTGCTCTGGCAGTTGTGGTTCCTGTAGCAATCTGTTTTACTTTATGAGGTTGCCCGCCCAATGCACAAACCCCAAATTAGTCGCCTCTTACATATAAACCATTATATTGTGTAAATTTTTAAAGGACTAGAGGCCAGAAAGTGAAGCTGATCTTCCCAGGCACTCGTAGTTTGCAGGCCCAGTATATTTAAATTAAGTTGTTGTTTTGTTGTCCCAATTTTATAATTCATTAATCCTCATTCAATTTCCTTTACAACTACATATAACATTACAGCACTATAAAAAAAAAAAAACACTATGAAATAACTGACCCTTAAACTTAAACACTACAAGAAAATCAAAACGACAGAAAATTTGTGTCCAACATTGAAAACCTACTACATCCTTTAAATATAAACACTTCACTGTCCACATTTTTTTGTCCATCATGTTCAGTACTGACAACATTACTTGTAGTATATCTAAGCAGTAATTTATGCTCATGTACACTGTAATACAAATAGTAGAAATTTTTTTTTAAATTAACTATTTGTGAATTCAGGTTCATTAACTCTTAGTATCCGGCTCGCCACTTGAACTGGCGCCTGTTTGGTACCAAATATACGGCTCGCCAGGTCATCTGGCATTTACAGTAAGTCTCTATCGGCAAAGAGTTAATGAAAAATTGTCGATGTTTTATCCAATCCAACATTTATAGTCACTTCCTGGATTCAATCTGTTTACAACTTCAGCGTGGTGTATTTTTTTTATTAGTTATTACGTTCGATTTTTAGTCACTTTGTTCGGATGTTGATCGTAAACAAATTTTTCTAACCAAAATGGCTTCATCTTTAAACGATTGTAAGCAAAGGTTATCGGTAGTGCAAGCAGCACAACTTATTTCTTCTTGGGTCGAACATGATGATCAGTTATCGAGTGAAGATGACAGTTCAGATTCAGAATATATTTTGCCCAGCGAAGATATATGTAATCAAAACACTGAATCAGATGAGAAGGGGGCGTTTCCCTTAGCTGGTTCTGTTAGTAGTACTAGTACTAGGAAATGCCAGGCCAGTGAAAAGACAACAAGGAAAAGGTAAAGCTCCCATAAAGAAAAGATTAAGAAAAGATAGGCCTACATCTTGATCACCCCATAGAGACGCAGAACCCACAAGTACTGATGGTAATACAAGTACAATGAATGAGGAAATTAGGTGGAATGAAGTTGATGCTGGCTCAACACAAAATGCTTTCCGCTTTGTACTGCCTCATGCTAGGATTACAGGTGTGAATCCAAATATTATACCTGATGATGCTTCTGCATTTTATTGTCTCAAAGCTCTTTTAACTAATGAGATTATAGATGAGCTTACTGTTTCTATAAATGAATATGCTGATCGACTCTGTCAGTCAAATTCAGAAACGGTGACAAAAAGATCTGTCTATCAAAACTGGTATCCAGTTACATCTCCAGAACTGTGCAAGTTTTTTGCTGTGATAATAGCAATGGGGATTGTGAAAAAACCAGCCATTAGTGATTATTGGTCTAACGAAGGCTTTATGCAAACTCCCTGGTACAGACAGATGTTTACACGGGATAGATTTCAGATGTTATATCACGCGATGTTTCATGTGAGTGATGTAGACGCACAAGGTAAAGCAAAGGTCGAACCATTTCTACAGAAAATGTTATCTAGATTCCAGGAAGCATTTTACCCTTACAAGGAGCTGTCTTTGGATGAAATGGTAATTGGGTGGAAAGGCAGATGGGCTCACAAAATGTTCAATGCCTCTAAACCCAAAAAATATCATGTGAAGACATTCAGTCTTTGCGGCAGTAGCACAGGGTATGTAGTTCTTCTTCTTCTTCTTGCGATCGCATCTTTGATGATTACACCGTCAGACGAGTTCTCATGATGAATTCGACTGTTGTTTGAAGTTCCTCTTTAACTCCATATAGCTTTGAGTTTAGTGTTGAGTCATTGGGCCAGTATATCTTTCTTAACTGGTCATACAGAGGGCAGTCCTGTAGAACATGCTCAGCAGTTTGTTCGTTTAATCCACATGCGCACAGTGGTGAAGCAGACAATCGTAGCTTGTGCATGTGTTATTTCAGTTTGTTATGCCCTGTCCTGAGTCGAAAAATAGTTATCTGTCCCTGCCGGTCGAGAGTGTGATAGTCGTCTTTGGGTTGGTTCTGTTCTCTTCTGATAGTCTGGATAGCTCTCTTTTTCTCAAAGTATGTGACTTCATTATCTTCTTGTTCACATTCTCCTCCCTTTTTTGCAAGTTTATCTGCCTTTTCATTTCCGGGTACACCACAATGAGATGGTACCCACTGAAGTATGGTTCTCTTTTTGGCAGCTACCTTGTTTAGTTCATTTCTCAGATGCGGGAGTTTACCACCCTTGAGAGCTTCCAGGACAGACAGTGCATCTGTGAGGATGACTACCTGGTGGCAGTCAGAGTTGGTGTTATAAATCATATTTGCAGCTTGCTCTAGAGCTTGAACCTCAGCTGTATAGTTGGAACAGAATTTACCAGTGGGAATGTGCCTAGTCTCATAGTGGTTGTCAGGATATGAGATAAAGATACCGGCACCTCCGTTCCTAACAGCATTAGTTGCTGATCCATCTGTATAGGCATGTATCCATGATTGATCGGGATAGCTTTCTTGGATCATACTCAATGTAGCAGTTCGTTTTTGCAGATCATTATACTCACATCCACTTGTGAGACCACTGACTGATGTATTAATTTGGAGGGCACTGCTGGCCTGCCCATGGTACAGGGTATAGGGTGGGCTTTAGTGGTGTTGTCTTCATGGATAGGTCTTCTTGATGCTGTCTTATAAGTCTTTTCCCCCGATGCACAAAGCTGCTACGCTTTAGACGTCCCAATGCCAGATCATCTAGTCTTGCCTTCATTGGGTGCGTTGGCATACTGTTGTACTTTTCCATCTGGATCATGGTTTTTGTGTCTCTTCTATGGGACAATGTCTGTAATCCAGCAACCTTCTGCATCTCTGATATTGGTGTAGTTTTCATGGCTCCTGTAATGAGCCTGAGAGCTTGATTTTGCACCTTGTCCAAAGACTGCAGATGTGAGTTAGCAGCTGATGACCATGCTGCTGAGCTAAACTCTAAGTGTGGTCTTATTACTCCATTATAAATCTTCTTTAGATTTCGTTCATTTGCTCCCCAGTTGGTACCTGCTAATTTTCTGAGTATGCCTAGTCGTCTTCGGGCCTTTTCCTTCTGCATTTTCAATATGCTTATTCCATGTAAGCCTTTGGTCAAATGTCACCCCAAGATAGGTGGGGTAGCTTTCTTCCTTGATCACGGTTGTCCCTAGGTGTATGTTAGCTGGTTTGTCCTTGGGGGCGAGGGAGAACAGTGTTGTGGAGGTTTTGTCTGTGTTTATTGTGATAAGCCATTTCTCTGCCCATGACACTAGCATGTCTGCTGCCCGCTGCATCCTATAATCTGCTGTGGTGACATTTTCATCAGCGCACCAGAGTACTAGGTCATCTGCATCTAAGGCAGCTTTAACTCCTGCAGGGAGATCTTTCACCAGGTCATTGATGTAAACAAGGAAGAGTGTTGGGGAAATTACTCCTCCTTGAGGTACCCCCTGATGGAGCAACACTTTTCTGCTCTGCAGACCGTCAAGAGTGACTCTTGTTCTCCTGTTATGCAAGTATGACTGGATCCATTTCATCATGTTGCCTTGGATTCCACTTCTCCTAAGTTTTGCAATGAGGCCATCTTTCCACACCTTGTCAAAGGCCTGCTTGAAGTCGACCCAGATCGTTAGGACCTTTTTCTTCTCCTGGGAGGCATCTTCTATTGCTTGAGACAAGTAAGTAACTTGGTCTTCTATACGGTAGCATTCTCTAAATCCAGCTTGTTCCGGCACCAGGATCTGCTCAGACTCTAAATACCATTTCAATCTGTGGTTGACTATTCGCTCCATAGTCTTCCCAACACAGCTTGTGAGACTGATTGGCCGGTAACTTGCAGCCTCGGTCTTACATTTCCCTTTCTTTAGTATGGGTATTGTGATGGCTTCTCTCCATACTTGGGGTACCGTTCCTTTCAACCAGCTGTGGTTGAATATCTCAAGCAGTTTTGTCTTTGCTGCTGAGCTCAGATTTACTAGCATTTCGTTGCTGATTTTGTCTGGGCCGGGTGACTTTGAAACTTAAGCTCGGAAATAGCCTTCTGTAGTTCTCCTAGTGTGATGGGTTCCCTCATTGGGGCAGGAGTATCTGTCTGTCCCATGGTTGCCAGTATTTCTTTTCTTATCTCTCTCTGATGATCTATGTTAATGGGTAAGTTGCTTTCTGAACTGTATCTTCAGAGGAAAACAAGTCTGCAGCTTGTTTTCCTCTGAAAAGTTTGCCACCTTCATCCAATGTGATAGTCTGCCTAGGTGAGGAACGCTCTTCATTTAGAGACTTGACTAATCTCCAAAGTTTCCTGCCGTCTTTCTCAAGGTTCAGCGATGCCGTTTTAGTTCTCCAGCTTTTCCGTTTTTCTTCTAGCTTTGTTCTCTGAAACTCTGCTACAGCCTTTTTCCATTTGTTGTGAGTTTCAAGTGAAGGCTGAGACTCTGCGTCCTTTCTAGCCCTGTCCATAGCTTCCTGACGTTCTTGGAGTGTGCTGGACCAGTATGGTATGTAGTTACGCCGGCATCCTTTGGGAATGGTTTCTTTTGCAGCTTGTAGTATGCATCTGTTGAAGTCTTTTACCACTTCATTAATGTCTCTGTTCTGTACCTTGAGGGTAGACAGCAGCGTGTTCACTCTGATGCCTGAATAAACCCCAGTTGGCTTTTTTGTAGTTCCATCTTGTAATGGCTGGGCCTGTACTGAGAGTTGCACTCTGGACAGTAAGAAAGATTGGGCGATGGTCGCTTCCCCCTAGTTGGTCTCCTACTTCTCTACTAATAGATCCAGCTATATCTGGTGTGGAGAAGGCAAGATCTGGTGTTGAAGTTGTGTGCCCTCCTCTGGAGTAGAAGGTAGGAGTATCTGTGGCATTATTGACTAGGATTAGGGAGTGATCATCTTGCCAGTTTCAACCTCTTCACCTCTGTGATCCAGATGGTTATAGCCCCAGCTCTGGGAGTGGCTATTAAAGTCTCCAACTGCTATAAAGTTGGTGGCTGGTACCTGTATAGAGCTGAGACTCAGGGGTTTGTTGTTCGGACAGTAATAGTTCAGGAGTTCTATTTCCATCTTGTCTACCTTTATCTGCAACAGCTGATATTCTGCTCCATCCATGAAGGTTTTCCTTTCGTGTGCAGGAATGTTATTCCTTACAAGAGTAAGTCCTCCTCCTTTTCGTCTATCTTTTCTGTCGGATCTGAAGCATTGATATCCCCTTATTTTAAAGGTTTGATCTGCTTTCAAGTGAGTCTCTTGGAAACAGCAAACACTGACTTGCTTCTCATACAAGATGTTTTCCAGCTCTGTCTTTTTGCTGTATCCAGCCTGCTTGCTGTTCACTCCCTCTGCATTCCAGTGCATCATGACAAGTGGCACTCTGGGTTTCTCTTTTTCTGTTTTGTTTTGGTCAGTAGTTCACCTCCGCCGTCTGTTGACTCCACAAGACGGTCTAGAGGGTCCTCCAGTAGCTGAGGGTGGGCTCTGTCGAGGCTCAGAGCCCGGCACTGCACCTGCCTGGTGGAGCTCCACAGGGCGAGCACCATTACGAGATTTATTTGACGGTGTACTCTCCATAGAAAAAAAAAAGCGAGTTGCGTGATACTGTGGTTTCCGGTGCGCCTTCTGGCCCAGTATCTATGACTTTAGCACCTGTTCAACGGGAGAGTGGGCTCATCCCTAATCTGTTTATGTTCCCAGTAGTAGACTATTCGCAAGCAGCCTGGGGGTGTCACTGCTCTGCGCGGACCTTGTTTACCGAGGCGGCGTCCGAGCTCGTATGGTGGAACCATGGTTGCGTTATCTTCAAAATACCCCTGTCTTTCCCATGGCTTTTCTGCCATCCTGCAACTTTGAGTTAGGGAGTTCTGAGCTCCAGTCTCTTTCCCAGGCATTTTATCCTGGCCTGGCACGCATACAGAGGACCCCACTTCTGGTTCTAAGTTAGCAGTTGGGGATAGGTGGGGTAGCACACTGTGCATTCCCCGTCATCCAGGGGCTCTCCAACTATGCAGAGCTTGCACAATGCTGTGCTCTGGTTCTGGGCTCTCCCAAGGAATCCTCACGTCCTGCACAGAGCCACTTCCAGATACCCACCACCTGCCAACCCTCCCTTGTAGAAATCTCCTGCATGCGGCCATCCAGTCAAGAGCCAGTATTAAGTCTGGTGCCCAAGTGATCCCCCCAAGCTCAGTGTGCAATGCTGGGTTCTCATCATGCTGCAACACAGGGGGGATTGTGATGCTCAGCCATCTCTCTCAACTCTGCACCGATAAGTGACATCGGGGACTTAACTGTGCCTCAGTACTGGGAGGCCCCGTTTCCGGGTACACCACACACAGCCAATTGAGGCAACGGTCGCCGTGGGCGTGTCTTCAGTGGGGAAGTTGTGGAGTCTTCCTGTCCATGTTCTTGCACATCCTAACACTGCCCGCAAGACAATCGGAGGTTTGGAGAGTGGCCTTATGCTCTATTGAATAACTTTTTTGAGCCGGGTGTGGCTCCCCGGGCAAGTCTCGATGGGGATCGGGACGTGTCCACGCGCCAGTGGGCCCAGCATCGGCCGCATCTGATGGAGGACTTGCTCTGCCAGGTTTGATGTGGATTTCCTACCGTGTAGTGGGTTTGATGGTATTGTATGATGGTGATATTACTAAATGTAATGTATGAGGCCAGCTGTGAAGGCTCCTGAGATAAAATGTAGTTGTGAATTGACAGAAGGCCTTTCTTGCTACCACTACGACCTCACACTCAATTTTTTTTCTTAATGAATGTAGCTATGTAAAATGTCTAGGGTAATGATATGTAATGTGGTGTGATGGTTATAGATACACCCACAGATATTTAAGCAGACTAATAATATTAACAAATGTTAAAATACACTGAACTAACTCACGTGTGTAAAATTTTTGATAGAATTATATTACATTTATTTTGTTCTGGATCAAGTTTAGTTTATGCCTGCACCAGAACATTTTTTTTTTTACACAAAAAAAGTGGATTTAAAAAAAATTATGAAAGAAATGCATGGAATGTTACATAATAAATGCAAGAGTGTACATATATAAGTTCTAGACTAGTTAGTTTTATTAAAATGTTCTAGTAGTCATCTACTTGGGAGGATAGTTAATGCTTGTGCTGTTGGGGTGGCCTCATCACACCTGTCTATATTGACTACACAGTGTCCAGTAAATTGCAGGAATTTTATGGGGTATTAGCAACTAAAAGGCGTTGGTGAACTTCCAGCAGACCAGAGGCTCACTCATCTTGCATATGTAGCTCTGGTGCTGAAATCTGGTGGTCCCACCTCTCCGTGCTGGCGGGCAAAAATAGTGGTCTCTGTCACAACGTACTGCACAGATACACTCGAGTAAAATCACCAACTGAATGGACACCGCCTTGTTGACAGCTGAAACTCACAGCTCTGCAATCAAAGTATTGGCTATGTGTCAAAATTCTATTCACTACCCACGTCTGGACACAACACGGACACAACAACCACATCATACAGACAGGTCAGATCTCTCTGACCAAACAGCACATTTACCATGGTGGTTTTACATCAGATAGGTCCTCCCAGACTATAGATTCTGACAAATATTTATTAGTTTCCTTCCCTAAAAGTGGATAGGTAATATGTTTCATTATTCTCAACACTTGATCTGTCTTTCCTAACCCTTGCTGGAGTTTATGTATATTGTTGGTCCCTAGACCCTGACTTGGGCGGGGGGTCTAGAGCAAATCCCTACTTGTTTGTAAGGCTAGATTTCGATATGGCAGTATCAAATCACTCGAACATTAAACAATATTCAAAATATACAAAGAAATAATTTCAATCTGACCAGATTATGAATAAAGAACACAGAAATGCTAGCAAAACTCAGCTGAGCTGCTGGCTATAGTATGGCGTCCCTGAACTATTTCACTTTCTTTCATTTGGAAATCACCACACTTTAAAATACTGTGTCTATCATCGAACAACTATTGAGGAATGGCCCCACTTGCGCGTCTGAGCGCCGATAAAATGATTGTCTGTGGCCAATCACTGCCTAGGTTTATTTCAAATTCAAATTTCCTACCCTAAAGTCATTTCAGTCATGCTTCAGTCAAGTATGGATGTTTATCTGTTAGTCTGTCCGTCTCTACTTGTTTTTTTTTTTCAAAAACGTACTTGATTTTTGAACCAACCTTTCTCTCCCCTCCAAAATTTTGTCGTTAAAAGTTATATTTAGACACAGCTCCCACCAATGTCCCTTCGCTTCCCTACTAAGTAGATTTGGACACCTGCGTCTGCTCGAGGTCGTGTTTTTTGTTGTGCAAATAGCGACACTTTTTATTCCATACAGTCTGTCGCTGATGTGAACAACACTGTCTTTTGTCATTATCTTCAATATTATCTATCCGTCTGTAAAATTAAGAACATATTAGTTCACTGCTCAGAATGGGCCATCCGGCCAGCTAATTTTTATATTCCTAACATTAATATTACGAAAAAGTTACTTTTTAATTTTTGTAATATTCCAAACATCTGCGTTCTGCCGCTGAATTCAAATCAAAGGCTTGGTATCGCAAAAGCGACCAATAAATGACTGTTGCGTAACATATCCAAGGTCCCTTCTGTCGAGTTCCTTACTTTATGTCAACTTGGGAAACGTGACTTTTCTCCGTTTCCCCCCCCCAATTGCGTCTCCTTAGCCTTTCTAGTCTCACGCAATCTTTCCAGTCATATTTTTTTCCTTTTTGATCCGCCGTTCCCCTCCTGTCTAGCAAGTCAATTTTTATGGAGGATGATGACCCGCGGTCTAGGCGATCATGTACTATTCGCAGCCTACGCATTATGTTTTTATCCTTACATGTTATCTTTGGAGGTATTTTACCGTTGTATCTCTGTCAATTTCACTACATACCGCCCCGGGTAGAAGCCAGAAGTGTACTGTGCCAGCTCTGGGGGAGATAAAGGGGGTGTTTCTGCGTCTCCTTGTGATACGTAGCCAAGGTAGGGCTCACAGTGCTCTTTCCCCGCCACCAAATTGCCTGCTGGTTACGCCGAGTTCTCCGAGGCTCTAGGCATGTGACCAAGAGTTGAAGGCAATAGGATCGTCAAGTCCTGAGTCTCTGTGCCTGTACGATGGGTTCCGATCTTCAGGGAGCAGTCCACACTCGTTCCCACTCCCAAGACTTGTTCAGTATCCATCTGGCTCCTTCCCACCCACAGAGGGTGTGTACGGTGTAGTGCACCGGTTTTATTATCGAGGTTTGCTCCTCTAGATCCGTTGTGTTTAGCCTGAGGATTCGCACCCTCAGTTACCAGGACTACCTCGAGGAGGGTGTGGCTCTTCACCACGCACAACGATCTTGGGGTATGAGAGGTTTTGCTAGGCCAAGAGACTAACACCGCAATGGTCGCTCCTTTCATGAACAAGAATTCACTAGGCCTAGGGTGAAGCAAGGGGGGAAACCCACTACCCACAACACCAGCACATCATACCCCCTGTCTGTAAAAGACTTTGCCCCTGGGTATGTAGTAAATTTGTTGATATACTTTGGGGCCAATACTTCTTACAGTCCAGATATTGATGTAAATAGCCAGCAAGCCATCAAAGTTTTTGACACTTTGCTACAACCATGTGGAAATGGTCATCACATCTATGCTGAACGATATTACACAAGTGTGCCGTTGCTTCAATATCTGAATAACAGGAGTCATTATTTCACTGGGACTGTCAACGTTAATCTAAAGAACTTCCCAAAAGAGCTGAAAACTACACAGCTAATGCATATGGAAATGAAATGGTATATGGAGCAAGAAAAAAGATTTTTATGCGTAATGTTTAGGGACAAAAAAGCAAAAAAACAATGCATTCTTGTTTCAAGCTGCGCAACAGTGGAAAGCAAGGACATCAATCGCTTTGGTGAAACCAAAAATAAACCACCGATGATTGATTATTACAATCAACGCATGAATGGATGTGACAGAGTGGACCAAAGCATTGTAACATATGGCACATTTAGCAGAAGAACAAGAAAGTGGTGGAAAACAATTTTCTTCTGGATTTTTGAAATAGCTCAGCTCAATGCGTATAAATTATTTGCACTGTCAAGAACAACAAATGCCAAAAAACAGAGCCTTCTTAAATTTAAACGGCAACTTGTCAGTGAGCTCTCTCTTGTTGCTGCTGTGGATTTCCAGCAAATTCCTCCCAGGATTGGACATGGCAATCAAGTGAACAATGCAGTCAACAGACTAGGAAGAACAAACCATTTAATTAAAAAATCAAAATTTCATCGCAACTGTGTCGTTTGCAGCACCCCTCAAGAAAGGGTCAGGACATCCTTTTATTGTGAAGGATGCACAAATAATCCCCATCTACATCCAAATAACTGTTTTGCTGCTTATCATGAAAGGAAATAGTTTGTGGTAAATATCAGTTGTGTATAAAGTGTGTACATAGTTTATTTTCGTCAGGATTTTTCAATGTGTGACCTGAACATTTCAAAAGGAAACAACATTTTTATTTATTATTTAAAACAACTGAAACTTCTTCTGTGTTCCGTATAATTGGATGAAAATGGTTCTAGGAGTTCCAGGCTTCCAAATTGGATTATTTTTGTGGGTAAGTACAACTTTTTTCCAAATGTTTTATATTTTTTAATTGTTCTGCACTCATTACTGTATATGTTGCATGCATGTTTAACACCACTTAACAATTAAGTTAGGTGCATGTCAAAGGGGTGTCATTTCTCTATATTTAGATATATATAAAACTTTATGTTATCATTATAAATAAATTATTTGATGCAAAATCAGTAACGGTAGTCATGTCTGTAAATAAAGGTTAAAATATTTGTGCGCTTTATCTAAATAAACCAAAAAAATTCAAATTGTGATAACAACTTTATTTGTGCTCAGAAACAACTCCAACTTTCCTACATTATGTGAAAATGGATGTACTTTAAAATGAAAGTAGGTTTAGGGGTAGAAGTTTACCAGAATTAATTATACATATTGATAAGTACAATTTGTTTCTCAATTTTTTCAATTTTAAAATTTTTCTGCACTCATTACTGTATATGTTGCATGCATGTTTAACACCACTTAACAATTAAGTTAAGTGCAAGTCTTAGATGTTTCATTTTTCTACATTTTAATATATAACACTTTATGTTATCATTATAAATAAGTTACTTAATGCAAAAATCAGTAAAGGCAGTCATGTCTAAAAATGTACTCTCTGAAATCAGCTCGTAAAAATGCGGTTTTTGAGCACGTATACTAAGAGTTAACTCATATTTGAAGCACGATTTTTAAAAATGTCAAAGCTGTCAATTTTCTATAACATGCCTATTTTAGATATTTACAAGCTTAAATGTTTACATTATTTTAAAACTCAATACAGGGCAAGAGTTACGGTTAAGATAAGCGGAAGCAGTCTTTGTTCTGAGACTTCTATCCGCTTATTAAGTACACAAAACAAACAATAACAACAACTAAATTCCAGAAACAGTTACCACTAGTAGTTTAGAATTTAAGATTAGGCTGAGGTTTTAAGACGCAGAGACAAAAATAGTACCTTAAATTTATTTCATGTTTTAAAAAATTAATAACGTGACAGGCTGTACTAAAAAAAAAATAAAAACCTCTACAATGTTTGTTTTTTCACATGAAATTTAGTCGTATTCCTTCTACAACTAAAGACTACATGAATACTGAAATTTCTAACAATAAATTAGCCAGAACATTTTTTTTATTATCCCATAGTGCTGTGACATCTCTTCTGTATAGTTCTTGGTGGCCACTAAGGAGACAAAGAAAAAATAGGACTTCTGCACCCTGAGGCATGATGTCGTACAAGGCAGCTAATATGATGTGCATGATCCAGACCTCAGAAATGAGGTATCTGAGGAAGGTGGTTGAAGTAACAAGAAGAGACACGGTCCGCAACCAGACAATACGTCAAGGCCTAATATCCCAACCCCTGCAGACCCAAGTAGAACAGTCCCAGCTAAGATGGTTTGGCCATGTCTGCAGAATGGGAGAAGATCAGCTACCACGATAAGCATGGGAAACTAAGAGCCAGGGATCCAGACCTCCAGGACGACCCAGAGTCCGCTGGGAGGACAACATTAGATAATCTTTGAAGGACCGAGGACTAGAATGGAACCAGGCCAGGAGGAAGACAGCCGATAGGATAGTCTGGCGCTCTCTCTTCCAAACCTCTACACCTCACGGTAGAAGGGGAATGAAGGGGAATGACTAAGTAAGTAACAGGATGGCAATTTCATCATGTAAAACAAATTGTTGGAGAAACCACAGCTACAAGAACACGTTAACTGCTTGGAGCAGACTTCCTGCAAGGGACCAGTTGCAGAGGTACTGCAAAGGAAAAAGAAGATTATAGTTCTGAAACACTCGTGTGTTACCGGGGCCTGAAAAGGGAGCAAAGAATAGTAACACCGTTCCCTACCATGCATGTCGTAAAAAGCGACTGAGGAGTTTTGGGTTTAGGGCCTGTTCCCCCATCCTGTAAAATGTGTTAAACTGCAAAATCTTCAACAAATATGGACAGGTCAATGAAGGGAAATAAAACTCACCCAATTAAGACAGGAGAAGGTCCTCAGGCAGGGTGGCGCATGACACAAGACAGAGAAAGCCAAAAGGAGTCTGTGTTGCTGACTAACCACCTTTCTTCTAGAACCTATAGATTTGGCACCTGGAGTGTTTGGACATTGAACGAAAAATGGTACAGGTGGCAGCAGAAATGAGAAATTATAAGACTGATATCCTGGGACTCTGCGAGACAAGACTCAGCACATGGGGACAAAGCAGTCCTTTCCTGAAAGGTGAGAGAAGCAGAAGTAGACCAAGAACACTTGGAGAAGAGAAAAGAAGACAGAAGTGAAAATGATAAGGAAAATGTGGCTGATGGCCCGTGACAGGAGGACTTGGCATGTGTTTGTTGAAAGTCTATATAGGCTCATTAGGTAACTAAAGTGTATTGATTAATTGATGGTTCTGAAATCGGTCACTGGTAAAAATGTGACCCAGTGACCTCACGTTAACATGACTAAACTAAAGTGCTCTGGAAATTAACAGTGATGTATTCTCCATATTATAGAATGAACATATTTAGTGCAGTAGATGCATGAACAAATGTATGTTCATCCATCCTATTACCAAATATACAACCTTTAACTTACTGGTCAAATATTCCAAGATTAGAGATTTTTAACAAAAATACATAAGTAATTCATTACAAAGCCAGAAATACTTAAAAGCAACATAAATAACATCAAAACTATTTTAACTGGCTGAGTTTCTACTGACCTGTGTTTGGCAATCATCTCCTGTTACAATATTTCCTACCACTCTGAGAGCAGCGGCCACAACAGTCTGCTGATTGTGCCTGTTTTAATGAATAATTGAATTTAGAACATTCGCCCTGCTTAACTTCAGCATATACATAAATAATACACACAGAAGGGAATGTTGCAGGCATCATAAGGCATAAAGAAGCAGAACAATAGACAACAGAAAAACAAGAAAAGCTATAGGCTTACCAGGGAATTGAACCTAGGACCATCCGAATGGCAACACCACCTTGCTATGGGAGTGAATCATGACCAAACACTCCACCAACTAGGCACCCCAAAAATATTGCTTCGTGGACAGAGGTTATTAGTATGACCGCCTCACATAACCACAAATTTTTTAGGATCGAGGAACGACCCAGACCAATTATAGACGTAATCACTTCTATAGCCATCCTATTCATCACTATAGGTCAGATAACACAAGACAAAGACCATAATACTTTGCCTAGTACATAATAGAAGAACTTTATGTATTTATTATTTCTTTAACTGAAGTACTGAGCGTAAAAAAAAGAGAGTCCCATAGCAGATACTGTCATAGGCAAGTCAGCCGTTTTGGAGACTTCACCCTGCTAGGCCCAGCTTTATGAGGTGGTGTGACCAGTCAGCAAGGAGGCTAAGTGATTATAATGAGACTTATCAAATACTTTATTACTAGTGTAAAAGCCCGTCATAAGACGGGAATTAAATTCAAAAGCACCAATACCTAACGGCAATTTTACTTATTCAAAAGTATTTTTAAAAAACCAATATATTTGTTTTACATCTGATGTTAAAAGTCTGAACATGACAGAAGAGCATCTTGATTTATATCTGGTACTACTTAAATCATGGATCTCCGCATCTTCCTGTCTCCAGGTCATGTACTGTTTCTCAGTTGTGATGATGACCTCTGTCCATACAGTATAATCAAACTGTTCATGCACACCAACCCATGCGCACTTTTCTTTGTCGAGTGTTACTATTTTCGGGAGAGTACATATAAGGGAAACAATACAATTAATGTCTAACTTTCAACCACAGTTGCATCCCTTAGCGTTACTGACAGAAAAATTTGGGATTTTATATGTATTGATTCACAGTGTGTGGCTGTACAAACACTCTATCACTGTTGCCTTTGTGTGTTCCCTATGAAACATGGGAGTCACTACTGCAGCTGCCCCCATGAAAAAGCCTGCACCAAAGCGTTCCCATTCTCTTCCAGTAGTGGCTTCTGTAGTAATTTGTTTTCCATGATGAGGTTTCCAGCCGCCAAACACAACCTTATATCAGTCACATTATACGACCTGCCTGTGGGAGCAGTTGCCTATTCTTTCTTTATCTCATCAGAGGCCTCTGGGAACTAAACGAGACACAAGGGGATTTACATAAGTCTGGGGCCTGACCATGAAGGAGTCACAGGAGGAAGATGAAACTTGGCACATTTAAAGTTCATCATATTTGCACTGAATGTGTGAAGTATGCGTTTGTTTCTTCAATGGGTTTTCCTGCTACGGTGCACGGTGCAATGTAACCTATTGACCGGATCTGCTGCTCCAAAGATTTGACAAAACAATGGAAAAGAAGGAGGCCAGAGCTGTGATAAAATTTCTGATGTTTCAGGGAAAAACACCTACAGAAATACACAGGGAGATGGAACCAGTGTTTCGTGATTCTTGTCCTTCATATACTTCGGTAAAAAAAACTGGTGTCAACAGTTTAAGTGCGGCCGCTCAAATGTTGCTGATCTGCCAAGATCTGGTAGACCAGCCTCGAGTGCAACGATGAAAATGCAACTAGAGTGAAGAAAATCATTGACCAGGATCGAAAAATGACAATTGTGGAGATAGCTAGTAGAGTAAAACTAAATGAAAGAGCAGTTTATAGAATTTTACACAACAGACTGAACATGAGAAAAGTGTGTGCATGCTGGGTTCCGCGACTGTTGACAAGTGAACAGAAGCAAATGGGGGTAAATTGCTGTCAACAGTTGCTCAAAAAGTGTCAGTCAAACAATTTTTTGGAGACTATGGTGACAGTAGATGAGACTTGGGTACACCATTATGACCCCGAATCCAAAATTGCCAGCATGCAATGGAAAACCCCGGGTTCCCCAACACCTGTCAAGCCGAAGGCGCAGAAATCTGCAGGAAAAGTGATGCTGACTGTTTTTTGGGATGGCAAAGGTGTCCTTTTGAAAGATTATCTGCCTCATGGCAAGTATATATATATATATATATATATATATATATATATATATATATATATATATATATATATATATATATATATATATATATATATTATTCAACTACCATGTATCTGTCGGCGTCTGTGGCCTAATGGATATGAACGCAGTTTCATAATCCAGATATACCAGGTTCGAAACCTGCTGCAGGCGGTTTGGTAGCAGATCGCTTTGTGTGGATTTTTAACAATGGTATAAGCGCCGTACCGTTCAGAAAGCAATGGCAAACTACTGAACGTAAAAATTGCCTAGATAAATCACAAACAGCCAATAAAAGCTGGGGTTGATTGCCATGTCCTGTAAAGGATAAGCAACTAACTTTAACCATGTATCTGGATAGTTCTGAAAACTGGAAATCGAGAAAGTTTAACATTTAAAATTAGCACCAAGTAATTTCTCTGGCTTCTGCTTTCTTTATAATGGCATCAGTTATGTGCAACTGTTTTCACACCGGTCAATGGTGGAAACTTGTATTCTCGTGATTGTTGCTCACACTTTTAATGCTTTTTCAGCCCTGTTCACATATACTCATTGCATGCATGGAGACATATCTGGAGTCATCCTTATATGATCACCAGCTAAGTAGTGTTACAGTATTCAAATGTGGTTGGAAAAAAAAAAAATAAAAACACACACACCCACACAAATAGTAATACGTCTTACAAGGAGAAGGACAAGAAAAACCTACGTTGCGGCCACAAGGCCTTCGTCAGGGACAGACAAACAAGAGACAGGAGGGAAAGAAAATGAGAATTAAGTAGAGAACATGAAACTATAAAAATAAGAGAAAAAAACTCCCTTGATATTAAGTCCAGTCACATGTGAAGCAAAGCAAGATGGCTGCCACTAAACTGGAAAGAGGAAGTTGACAGTACATAAAGATAAGAAATAATAAAAACAAGGACTGGAAAAGAGTGAGAAAAAAGTAATCAATAAATAATAAATAAAATAAAATAAATAAATAAAATATAAATAAATAAATAATAATAATAAATAAACTTAAAACAAATAAATAAATAAATAAAAATAAAAACTAAATAAAGAAATAAATAAAATAAAAAATAATAAAGGAAAAAAATAATTTGAAAAAAAAAAAAAAAAAAATTTTAAATAAAATAAAATAAATAAACAAATTAAAAAAATAAATAAATAAATAAATAAAATTATTAAATTAAAAAATGGTAATTTGGAAAAAAAAAAAAAAAAAAAAAAAAACAAAAAAAAAAAAAAAAATGGGTGATCGCATCAAAGTAGAAAGTCATAATACAACAGGGACTCGATAGAGAAAGGCGTCTCAGACAAAAGAATGTTGGGTATTCAAACCGTGAGGTTTGAGGCAACCCATAAGATGGATGAGGCGTTGTTCCTGGCGAAACCGACTGTTGGCGTCCGAGGAACAGTATCTGATGGCTGTCACCTGGATGTCAGTGGCACCGTGGTGGTCAGGGCCATTGAAGTGGATGGCCACAGGTGTGGAATTAAACTGAGAGATGTCATAGAGGTGTCTGCAGAATCGGTTGCCCAGTCGTGTGCCCGTTTGGCCGATGTACGTAATGGTGCAACGTTTGCATATAATAGCATAAATGACGTTGCGTGACTCACATGTGAAGCCATGGGTGATGGTGAACTTGGCGTTAGGGAAGTGAACCTGTCTGTGAGGCTAAATACACCCTCACTACTCTTGAAATCATCTTTGCTCCACCATGTGACTGGACACAAGGGAGTGTTTTTTTCTCTTATTTTTATAGTTTCATGTTCTCTACTTAATTCTCATTTTCTTTCCCTCCTGTCTCTTGTTTGTCTGTCCCTGATGAAGGCATTGTGGCCGCAACGTAGGGTTTTCTTTTCCTTTCTCTTTGTAAGACGTAATACTATGTGTTTTTGTATTTTTTTCCATTCTACAGTTGAAATCATCTACACACTTCCAGGGATTCCCGCTGTGGTAAAACATGTTGAGAACCCAGCACTGCACACTAAGCTTGGAGGAGTCATTTGAGCCCCAGAAGTAACTCTGGCTTTTCACCTGGTTCGCTGCATGCAGGAGGATCTCACTACGGACCCATGATGGGCAGGGGGAGCTGAGAAGTGGCTTTGTGTAGGACATAATGATTCCTTAGGACTGTGACGACTGGCACCATCTTCTCTTCATTTAATTTACGAGACACCATTTTTTTTTATTCATCTTCAATGCATGATTGAAAAGCCGGTAAAAATACACAGGAGATTTTTTTCTCATTGGTAAATATTCTCCTAGCGTCTAGTACTATTTTTAGATTAACGTCATTCTAAACCTAACCTCAGTGGCCTGAAACCGGATAGAACTCGCCTAGCGGCTCGACCAATAAATTAAGGCGAACTACTTTTAGACTCAGACTAGAACCAGTCTAAACCCACTCTAGGAACCCCCTCACGAAACTTTTAATGTTATTGATTGGAGCGTCTATCAGACGCTCCAGGTCACGTGCCCAAGAGGAAATAACGAGCTAAAAGTTTGCGCCCAGGGAGGAGAATTTACTTGCATCCAGGGAGCCGAAGGGGCTAGACCTAATCTAAGACCGCTGCTAATTCACACGTTGAAGCACTGTGAAGCCACGTGTCTAAATTGCTGATTAGAGTCAAATCTCTGAGTAGTCTATGGGGGAGCCTTGCACGACATTCCTCCGACAAAGAATACGGAGTTGAGCACAGTGAAGGCAGATCCAAACCATTAGAGACCTACCTGATGCAACGTCATAAGGAGACAGGACAACCAACCATGTTTCACTATCAGCCAGGGGCTGATAAGCTAATTTCCCTGTGTCAAAGGGAACTCACCATATCAATGTATTAGCACGAGCCAGTAGATATAAATACTTGAATTGTAAGATGTATAGCAAATACAACACACACACACACTCACGTTTCAGAATCACTACCATAATCATCAGTTCCATTTATTAAACCAATTGGGTGTATATATTGTGCCCCATGCT
This sequence comes from Oreohelix idahoensis, assembly GCA_024509875.1. Classification (NCBI taxonomy): domain Eukaryota; kingdom Metazoa; phylum Mollusca; class Gastropoda; order Stylommatophora; family Oreohelicidae; genus Oreohelix; species Oreohelix idahoensis. The sequence continues at coordinate 635,844 of JAMPIV010019630.1, forward strand.
TTGTTCATTCTATTAGATGTTATATATTGTCTGATGTTTATCTTCCTTTATAGGGGGGGCGGGCTCGTAAAATATAATATATCCTAATCCCAGTAATAATTAAGGATAACAATAATAGATAACTGAGAAGGGGACTATGGTAGCGAGAGACCAAATATCTCCTAACAAACTTTCCGAGACCTTGTCTAGTTAGGAGAATTTACACTCTTTGTCTCCTTTCAGCCGGTGAAGAAACCCAACAGGACTACTTGAGCCAAATCTTCCTCTGGGTGATCCAGGCAAACCTTTCAATTCATTTCTATCTATGGTTTTCTAAACAGGTTTACAGGTAAGGTCTGTTGACAGGAAGGAACTGACAGTGAGTCAGAATAGCCTCCATCACCCACCTATACAGGAGATAGTGACCATGAATGGCAAACAAGTCACTGGGATGTATGACACAGGTTTGTCCTATGACGTGGTCGTTTCTGCATCTCTAGTGCACCCTGAACAACTCACCACAGAAACAGTGGATATCCAAGGGCCACTCAAGGGAGCATTACCCCTAACTTTGCCCATAGCGAAGATTCAAGTCAGTTGTCGCTACGTGGAAGGGGAAATACATGCTGCAGTTTTAGAGGATCCCTTTTATTCCCTGATGTTAGGGCGTAGATATTTCTTTTTAGGAGAACTGGTAAAGCCTGTGGTTATGGCTGCAGTCCAGACCAGGTCTGACTCCAAGCGCATAGAAAGGGACTCTAAATTAAAAATTCATCTGAATAAGATGAAAAAGGCTCAAGAAGCTGATAGCACATTGGAGCCTTGCTTTGGCAAATTGCCAAACTCACATAACCCTCCAAGAAAAGGAGATTTCTAGATGGAACACGGACTCTTGCACAGGAAAGCTGGCAGAGGGCTAAAAAGTCATGGACAGATTGTGGTGCCATCCACATATAGAAATCAAGTTATGGAATGGGGGCACGCCAAAGTCACATGAGGCACACTCCAGGTCACGTGCCCAAGAGGAAATAATGAGCTAAAGGTTTGCGCCCAGGGAGGAGAATTTACTTGCATCCAGGGAGCCGAAGGGGCTAGACCTAATCTAAGACCGCTGCTAATTCACGTGTTAAAGCACTGTGGAGCTCGTGACTTCAACTCAACACTTTTCGGTATGGCAGAAAAGCAACAGGGAAAATCTAGATCTACAGTGTAGATAAATCAAGGAGTCTTCAATGTGGTATTGGCTGCACAACAGTGAGAAGCTCAGCAGTCTTAGTTAAACAACAACATATCCATTGTCATTATGGCACAAAGAGCTACAGAAAAACTTCCAGGTGGCAAGACTGCTGGAAGGAAGCGTGCGTCTTAACTATTAAGAATAAAGCAAAGTTATTGTTTGTTTGTTTGTTTATAGCGATCCCCACGGGTTCGAGTTATTCACTCTTTTACTCTTGCAACAAAATTTGGTGTAGAGGTTTTGGGCTTTCTTGCAACCCCAGAGAGCTTCCTAGACTCAGCGGCCTGTTACACCAGGCCCACCTTGGCGTGTGAGTAATGTCCCGAGGTTTGATGGCTCTCTACCCGAGTGAAGTTATTAAAACAACTAGATAAGGGTGCATCAGTGAAGTGTGACGTCTTTGCGCAATGAGTATGTTATTGGCTCATCTACGATTTAATGAAACAAAGAGAAAAATGGTTACAATTTTATGATAATACTAATTTACCCAAGTTAATGGAATGCAAGAAGACATTATGCAGAAGAAGAATGCAGAAAGGAACAAAGATTTAGTGGAATGGATGCACCAGTGTAACAACAGCAAAGTGAAAAAAGACCCTCATTAATCTTGTACCACAGCCCTGGCAACATTTTCCATGAGCAGTTAAGCATAATAATTCCTTGTGAGTATACATCAAGCTGGTGTGCACAATTTAAGAAACACGGCAGTTTTTTATTTTATTTTAGGGCCTGGCTGCCTGAATTCCAGAAAAACCCCTTATCTGCCAACATATAACCCTCAAGTTCCAAGGATGTCTAATAAATTGTTCCTCTCTCCTTCCCAATCCCACCTCCACATGAATACACACAAACAGAGATTTATATTATTCTAACAATAATAGTAAGGTTGTTATCAATATGAAGTAACAAGGTGTATGTTTTACAGTTAAAAGCCTTTAGAGTCTGAAGTGCAGAAGAAAACAAAGAAGATGTGTTGAATGTCATTTGTACGCCACATGCGAGTTTCATAATTGAAGTAAATGTAGTGCTCACTAGTGTTGGCACATTTTGTGGTCGCTATGCATAAGTCGCAGATGACGTGCCTTTGTTTGGCCTAGCTACATTGTCTTATTCCGCTGTGTATTCGATGTGTACGCTGCATGTCTTGCAGTTATGGAATGAGTTCCCACTGGAACTTATAGTTGAATCTATGATATAAGAATTGTGCCCTCATGTAAGATAAAGTGTGAGATAGTGGATCAATATTATCAATCGATATAGGAATTGTGCAATGCGTAAAGATGCTAATGTTCATGTGGAATCATATTAAACTTGTAAGTGTGGATCCATGAATTTGGATATTTTGATGTCGTTGGCACAGTTGGCCAGTTATGCATTTGAGAATGTTTTGAGATAGCTTCAGCGAGACTTGGGACCTATATTATTATTCATACCTTAAACTGCAGAGTTTTGTCACAGAAGCCATTATCAAGCATTAGTGGAGCTGTGGTAGCAGTTACACTGGCAGTGGTGGAAGTAGGAGTAGCACATGTAGAAATTGGAGGAGTAGCAATAACAAGAGTTACTAGAATGGGAGCAACAGTCACTGAGGTAAGGAGCAAAAGTCAGGAGGAAGGGAGCAACAGTCACAGAGAAAGGGAGCAACAGTCACAGAGGAAGGGAGCAACAGTCACTGAGGTAAGGAGCAAAAGTCAGGAGGAAGGGAGCAACAGTCACAGAGAAAGGGAGCAACATTCACAGAGAAAGGGAGCAACAGTCACTGAGGAAGGAAGCAACAGTCACTGAGGTAAGGAGCAAAAGTCAGGAGGAAGGGAGCAACAGTCACAGAGAAAGGGAGCAACATTCACAGAGAAAGGGAGCAACAGTCACTGAGGAAGGGAGCAACAGTCACTGAGGTAAGGAGCAAAAGTCAGGAGGAAGGGAGCAACATTCACAGAGAAAGGGAGCAACAGTCACTGAGGAAGGGAGCAACAGTCACTGAGGAAGGGAGCAACAGACACAGAGGAAGGGAGCAACAGTCACTGAGGTAAGGAGCAAAAGTCAGGAGGAAGGGAGCAACAGTCACTGAGGAAGGGAGCAACAGTCATAGAGAAAGGGAGCAACAGTCACAGAGGAAGGGAGCAACAGTCACTGAGGTAAGGAGCAAAAGTTAGGAGGAAGGGAGCAACAGTCACAGAGAAAGGGAGCAACAGTCACTGAGGAAGGGAGCAACAGTCACAGAGGAAGGGAGCAACAGTCACAGAGGAAGGGAGCAACAGTCACAGAGGAAGGGAGCAACAGTCACTGAGGTAAGGAGCAAAAGTCAGGAGGAAGGGAGCAACAGTCACTGAGGAAGGGAGCAACAGTCACTGAGGAAGGGAGCAACAGTCACAGAGGAAGGGGCAACAGTCACTGAGGTAAGGAGCAAAAGTCAGGAGGAAGGGAGCAACAGTCACTGAGGAAGGGAGCAACAGTCATAGAGGAAGGGAGCAGTCACTGAGGAAGGGAGCATGGGAGTCTCTGAAGAGACCAATAAAAAACAGGACTACTACACACTCAGACATGTTGTACGAGGTAACTAAGGGGCTGACGCCATCATGCAAGACAAATTGCCAAAAGAAACCACTGCTGTAAGAGCATGTGATTGCTTAATGCAGGCTTCCTGCAAGGGGATCAACAGCAGGGGTGGCTCTATGCTCCATAAGGTGTGAGCAGGAAAATAAATGATGCAAGCAACTGTTTGCTGAACACGAGCATGTGGAAGCCATCTTTTCAGCCTTCAAACAACTTACTACACCAATCATCTTGCCTTAATTTTGGCAGGGTTTCCGCTCCCTGCGGAGCCAATAATCTCTGCAAAATTTCTGCAGGGTGTCACTTTCTTTATGCCTATATGTTAGTGTCTTATTTTTGCGTGAGTAGGGGTGGCACAGTTAGACAATGTTAATATGATTGCTGATTTAAATATGATCAGCTTTGGTCAGGCTTACAGGTGGCCGACAACTTGTGGGTCGTGAAAATAGACCAAATGTGAAACAACGAACATCGTGCTAATGATGTGGTCAGAACTTTGACTAACTGGAACATAATGTAATCAGGAATCATGGCTAACATCAAGGACAGTACATTTATTTGCTGACGAATGACATACGATCATCTTAATCATGTTGAAAAAAACATGCATCATTTATAATCATAACTGGTCAACTTGATTGACCTCAATGACTGCCGAAGTCTGATGGACGGCGGGAGTATTACTTATTTTTCTTGTACATCTCATATTTCTTTCCACACATAATTAGTAATGCAGGATATCTGCAGTGGAGATTTCAGAGTGTAGTGATTCAAAACTATCCCCGTAGAGGATCTGTTACACACTAGCGGCAGGTCATGCAGGGACGTGCCGATGTCCTGACAAAATCGTACGGAGGATTTATATCAAGATACTGGAAAACAACGAAACAAGCCAGACTAGGCTAAGGCTAATCGTCCTCACTAGAGGGTAGGATCTCCAATAAAAATTATAAAGTCTTCCCACGACATTGGGCAAAGAAAAAAAAAAGATAAAGGAACCTGTTACACGCCCATTGGGGCACATTGGGAATATGGTGTTAGGCCCATATTATCTTGACCGTCGGCACACTAGGGGTGATGTGGTCGGCATCACGCCAGCCGCCTTAACCTTCCCAGAGTTGCTCTGGTACCCATTTGGGGCTGGGTCGACCCAATTGGGCAAAGACTTTCAACGAATTCTGTTGGAAGACATCTGTCTTCTTCAACCGGCTTTTTCCATTTCTCTGCATCAACGCTGTTTGGCAACAAAACCAAAAACCGATCACGCCAAGTTGCGCTCTTTAGTGCAAAAATTGGTACGTAATTAATCAAACTTATATTACTTACACAGATGCGTACAAATAGCGCATATAACCAAGTTAGACTTTGGAATTTAGAACAGTTAAGTCTCACTCCATTAACTCTTATGCGAAAAAAGGACTTAACAATATACATATATGAATCAGACCACAAGGTCTTTTATAATGGGACTTGCTCCCTAATATAACCAACAGATCTTGTGTCACGGTCGAACGGTGCTCACCTGTCATAATGAAGCAAAACTCCAATTTTTTTTTTAAAATGTCTATGCATTTCACAACAGAGCGCTTTTTTAATGCTGATGAAACATGAAGTGATACCATCTTGGATTTATGGCCATGTACACATGTAAAATCATGAAATTATGTAACTGGTAGTGTGCGATGATGACAGCCTGACAGCTCTTACAAACAAGTTTTTTTTTTCTGCTTGTTTTCAGGGCCAATGATAATTCCAGGTCAACTTAAAAATGCCCTTGTATATGACACATTTATATGTCACATCCTCCCCCCCCCCCCCCCTCCCCCCCCCCCCCCCCCCACCCCACCCCCCTTCCCCCCACCCCCCTCCTCCCTCCCTCCCCCCCCCCCCCCATCCCCCCACCCCCCAACACCCAACCCCCCAACCCCCCCCCCCCCCCCCCCCCCCCCCCCCCCACCCCCCCCCCCCACCCCCCTCTCCTCCCTCTTCCCTCCCCACCCCCCCCCCCCCCCCCCCCCCCCCCGCCCCTCCATCCCCCATGTTGACAAAATCTGTTACCAATCCATTTAGATACCATATTTACAGAATACACATCTTGATTATTAATTATCAAGCACAAACAACAATATTCATCAACGACCCCTCACCATCCCCAAGGAGCATAGGATTTCAAAAAAACGTCTGCCAAGTTTTCCTGTCCCGTGCCATCAGTGTCTTCCTCATCCCCTTCTTGACTGTCTCCAGTTCTTTTCTATGTGTTCCTTGGTCCCCCTCTACTTCTCATACCCTTGGGTTTTCCAGACAAAAGGATTGCCTGGTATATGCTATCAACAGGTTTCCCGAAACTGCACCCTATCCATCTCCAGGGTCTTCTTCTCATCTCTTGTTCTACTGGCACTTTACTTAAACAAAACAACATTATGGATAAACAATTAGCATGGGACTTACATGAGCAACTCAACTATTCTCCTACATATGCCAGTGTCTATGACAGCTTGGATTTTGTCATTGGGACCATCAGACAAGTATGAGAGGGCCCAGCAAGCATCTGTTAGGACATCCTTGTCTGAATGATACAAAAGTCGAGCAAGGATAGGCAAGGCTGCACGGACCTGTTGGTAATGAAGAGTTATCAAAGCACAACAATACAGAATGAAAACAAGTGATTAAGTAGAAATGTGTAAGCAAAAGAAATTGTCATGATTTATTAGTACATAATTGATGAACATTTTTCTATTAAATAAAATTTTGCCTCATTTTGGCGAAGCACGCGCTGTTCAACCTAGACGCAGGGTCCTCCCTCTAAAATAAACCACAGAGCTCCAAACTAGTGCTAAACAGGAAAAATCTACATCTGGATGACAATCCAAACTACCTAGACATTACTTATGATCGCCGTTTGATTTGGAAACAAACCAGATGAAAGAAATCGGGTGAGGGCAAAGCAAAGAATGGCAGTCATTAAAAAAAGTGGCTGGAACAGCTCAGGGAGCAGATGAGAGTGCTAAAGACATAATACACATGGCGAGGGAGACTAGTCCTTGAATATGGCATTACAGCATGGGCAACAGCAGCTAAGTCAAACTTCAATAAAACCAGCAGGCTCCAAAACCACGCAATCAGAATCATAACGGGAGGCATGACAACAACACCTTCAAAAAAAACTTGAAAATATTACATACCTCCCGCCAATGGAGGATAAGAGAGATAGCAGGGCCCAACAAGAAGCTGTAAAATTCAAGAGTACCATAGAATAAATACTCTTGGAAGGGGAAGACTTAAGTGAAGCAAATTTATAGAATCAACCACAACAAAGATTACAGCAGTAATATGCAAAAATAAATAAATAAATGCAATCTCAACTCTTAACCCCATCTACACTGCACACAAGCTCCCAGTGTAGAAACATCGTTTCCCTGAAAAGATAGAAAACATTCCTGGCATTGAGAGAAAGAAGAGCAAGACTGCAACAGTGAGAAAAGCCATTACGACAAAATACACAGAGAAACATTACCCAAGCAACATTTGGACACATGCATTGAAACTGGCCCAGATAGCTCCATCATCATAATCTAGTGTGATAGTCTGTGGCTTTCTAATGACTGTGGGTTATGTCCTTGTCCTGTTAGATCTACTGCCAATACCCCTGTTGTATGCACCAACAAAGAGAATTGGTAACCAATTATTAGTTAGTTTGGGGTGTAGTGCTTGCTGTCTACTCAAGAAGTAGATCTTTGTAATTCTGAGGCTGATTTTGTTATTTTCCATCAAACTCTGCCCTTTATTTTTTAGCTGCTGGCTCGAATTGATGTGCCACCATGTAGTAACACCTTTGTCCTTGTGACACTTAAACACACTGAGAATGCAAATTCCAGTGGCTTCTTTTCTTTGCAAAGGGAGTACCAAGCATCCTCAAAGGTTCCCTATGTTACAGGATTTATGGCCTGCATTGGAAAGTCATATACTGACCTGATAATAAAGCCGAGTCGTAGGGATGCCATATGACATATACCAATCTATATCTGGGACCTTTGCAGCACTCCTTCTCATGTAATCCTCTCACTTTACTGTGCCTGATGAGGTGTATTTGCGGACCCTATTGGTATACTCTGCTTCTCCCATTTCCTGGACCACCATATCCATATGTTCCTTGTTTTATGCTTTTTGTTACTGTGAATCTGTCCTCCTACCAGGCACATCAACCGGGTTGGGAATGGTTGAAGAACCTCTAGATATAGGGGTTAGCTGTGAATACTGAATAAACAGTCATGGATAAAAACAGACATTTCAGGCAGATAGGGCTAGTGATCTTTGGGTGGTAGCTTATTTAGGAGTAGGTATAACTGATTTCAAACCACCACTGGAATATCCGTTTAAAAGGCTTCGGGAGTAAACCCTGAGGATAAATTGGGAGTCCCTAAGGCAGTCTAATGTTCATCTGACATAATTCTGGCAACTCCTGCAACGTGGCTGGTACCAAACTGTATCGGCCACTGCCATTCCTTTAGACCTACAGGCTATGTGGAGGGGGGGAACATGCTGCATGGGAAACAGCCTGATTTCCATATAGCTGTGCCCAAGTTCGTGCCTTGAACAAGCAGAAGAGAAAAGAATACATCCAAAGGTACATCAGGAAAAAAAGCAGCTGAGGGCTATCACCTCAGGGGCGCATTCCCATTGTCAGTTATGACTGAAGGGGCTACTACTAGTGTGATATCAGGAACTGAAGAACTATGTCTCGACACCTCTGCGACTTTCTAATGGTTGTGGGTTATGTTCTTGTCCTGGTGGGTCTAATGTTTTCATTTTTTTTTCCACTATCACTGGATGCCATTAAAAACTGTTCCTGAGAAACCCACTTTGCAATTTGAAACTATCAACAAATTCAGTTTTATGAGGGGAAAAGTATAGCTTTCATGGCAGGGCCTGTGAAATATCTATTAGACTTACTGTTTACAGCAGTGTTTCTTAATCAGGGGTGCCTACATCTCTGGGGGTGGGAGACATGCCAGATATTTTACAAGACAAATCATCATAAATAGAATATAATACACAGAACTCAAATGTTTTTTGTACAAAACAGAACAGTGAAAATTTGAATTAAATACCGAACCTTAGCACATGTTGTAAATAACATTCTTAAAACACTTTTATCTTTTCTTCACATTTCTAGCATATTTTGCAAGATAGAAGATAATGGGTGCGAGGATTCTTAAGATGCTGTAAAGGGGTGCGGGACCTTAAAAAGGTTAAGAAGCACCAGTTTACAGGTTTAAGTGTAATAATAGATACAGATCAGTATTGATTATTCTCTGCAACACTCAGGTTTCTTCTTTACCTTTACTTCTCGTATCTATTCTTGCAAATCTGCATTTACCTTGCTAAAATCTGGTACAGGATTCTTGCCTCTGCACAAATTTGACAAGCACCAAACAGCATTTCTTGTCATAGACATACTTGCACATCTACTCAGCAAACTGTGGAGTGGGAGAACTTCAAAATGAAAGGTATCTCATTTAAATGTAGAAAATACGTTGGAAAAATCATTACATCTTACATGAGTTGATAGTGCGGCATGCTGTGAAATCATTACATTTTACATGAGTTGATAGTGCGGCATGCTGTGAAATCATTACATCTAAAATGAATTGATAGTGCAGCATGCTGGGAAAATCATTACATCTTACATGAATCGATAGCGCAGCATGCTGTGAAATCATTACATTTTACATGAATTGATAGTGCAGCATGCTGTGAAATCATTACACCTTAACTAAATGAATTGATAATGGAGCACACTGTGAAATCATTACATCTTACATGAATTGACAATGGAGCACACGTGTGAAATCATTACATCAAGCATTGAGTTATAGTCTTCAAATCTTGGGCTTAGTTTCACTACCTACTGCTACATCTTAGCTGTTTAACACCGTAAGGAGCATAACATTATCAATGTTGTTAGCCATTGTTGCGCACATATTTTTTATATGTCGCACAGATTACAGTCGATACGATTACAAATGAAAAATGTAACTATGTGTTTGATAAAAAAAAATTTATTTGTAAAATTCACGACTCTTAGCTAATGGGACAGAACTCAGAATAGGCAATGTGTATTTATTCTTTGAGTTATCGGTTCCTGTTTCGTGTCTGTATATCGAACAGCATTTAAATCTAGACCTATGTCATTTTACGTCTATTATGGCTAGAAACAGATTGGAATGTTTATGGTCTGAATCTAGGTTTACTCCTTGTCTGTTTGATACGATTAGGTCTTATATCATGTTATCTTTGTATGTCTTAGCTGGACTATTTTTCTTACGCTGGACTTGAGTTCAGGCACTCTCGGCGGAGGAAGATTGGTTTAGGTGTCCTTCGGTTATGAAGAAACTGGCGGGAGGCCATGTTTCAGATTTGTCTCAAGTTTGTGATCTCTTTAATTTAATCATGGGGACGAAGAATAGTTTCTTCTAGGATTGTTTAGTCTTTGAGTTCCCCAGTGGTGATTCTATAACGCCAGGAGAGCGTTTTGTGCTAGCTAGTTTATTCACATGCCAAGGTAAACATACTTTTACTGACTTCGTTCGTTCCTAGGCTTACGATGGGTATATGTTTACATGAATCTACTTACGTTCATATGTCAGAACGACATATCGTCTAGCAGCACTGATAATGTTTCTAAGCAGCAATTATGAGGACAGATAATGCTGATATTTGTGGAAACTTTGATATATTTATGAACTGAATCTTTCTAGAAGTTTTGTCGTCTCACCGTTATGTGAGCGATGTTAAGGACCAAGAAGCCATCTTGGATTCCGAATTATTGTCAGTCATTCATCAGAGAACAGGGATGCCCCTTACTACCCGATCATGATTCAGAGATCACATTTATGAAAGAAAGATCTATTATGGGTGATTTAGCATTTACTCAGAAGATATTTGCTGAATGCTATTTAAAGGAATCTCCGCTAGAGTACAAGCTACACTCATGCTAAGAGAGGTTCTGTCTAGGAGTCACCACGAACATTATTTACGAACTGACATGATTTGTCAGTAAGACCTGATGTATATTTGTATAAGCTATGGAACTCTGAATGCTTGTCTACGAACGTTCCATTATGATATTATCCAGCATGAATGCTAACTTAAGATGATACACCATTGATCAACACTATGCTGTTTATGTCGACATTTGTGCCTGTAACCATACACGTACTGTCCAAGTGTGCGTCTTATTAAACACTATAAAAAGACCACAGTAGTCCCAGTAATCCTTGACTTCTAATCGTGAGAGTATGAGTGCATGGCTACCAAGTTGTCAACTCGATAGAACCATTTCTGCATTCGCGTACTGACACTCATATCTACACTCATTGTCTGTACTACATTCTTGTCGGGGCCTCATCACGTTCCGGGACAAGGTGACCTGTATGACAAACACGGTGCCGGGTTTGAGTTGACTACGTACTCCTGTCAGGCAGACGAGTACACATAAACATTCACTACCATTCTACCCATACATACGAAAGAATACAGTGATATACAACAACCAAGCGTTTACAGTAGGGACCAAGGCTACTTTACAGTAATGAACAAGTCTTTATAGCGGTGGCCACTATACCCAGTTCAAGAGATTGTAAACACAACATCCCTACAGTTATTCATTCTTTACAGCCATCCTGTAGGAAACTTTTTTTGAGCACTTTATGTGCCACTGTCGTGAAGTCGGATTTCACAACCCGTCATTCTTTACCCAAATGAAACGCCATACTTAGGAAATACTATAGGATATACGAACCAATGAAAACGCACCTTTATGCCATGTTTACAGAAACATTAGGCAGTTAAGAATGGAGTCTCGAATGTGTGCAAACCAGTGGGATGTGAAATTTAAATACAACCTTATGAGCGAAGTACTACCTGGAAGAGGTCACTAATTCAACAACAGGAATGTTACTTTACAGGTAGGTTAGTCCATAATTTTGCTGTTTAAAGTACGCATAGAATAAAATGCACTTAGGAAAGTAAAAGACAATTAGATGGGAAGTTAAAGGATAATTCAGAGCGTATTTTAAGCCTTAGATGAATAAAGTCGCTCCAGGAATAACGAAGATATTTAAATTCTTAGTTTTTCTTAATTGAACAGCAGGACAATTTTTGCATATATTTTGGGAACTCTAGCACACATTTCGGCAACTGTCGCCGGATGTGACCTATATATAGACTCTGCATAATGCAAATTGAGGCCATAATAAAAATTCAAATCACAGCGAGCGCTAACAAGTGTTAATGAACAGTGCCTTTGCCTTTTGTATCTGAGAGCAGACAATTGCAACCATTAACAGCTCGACTGTGTGTGCCTGAGGGTAAGAAAGAATGTGTATATATATATATGTATTTCTATGGATTAATTACAGTGTGCGTTAGGAAGTGTGCAGATGTGTTTGAACTACTGTGTAAATTTCTGGAGGCAAACGCAATGCCTGTATATATTCAAATAAATTGAGAATGTTGGCAAGAGTGTGTCTATAGTTTTAGAAAAGTATTTAAAGAATTAATTCTTGATGGAATGGACCACACACCAGGAACATAAGGAAGGATGAAAGGAATTGTTTTAATGTATTGTTTGAGTTATTACTTCGTATTTTTCAAAAAACCTAATAACTTTATGGAGGCAAATCATGGGCATATAGCTATAACTAAGGAATTGGAGGAAGATATGTTCACAGTGAACTGACTTATGTTAATGCTGACTTGATTTGACCTGTGCGTCTATCTGCACTCTGTCATCTGAAACTATCTCTCATCTCCTACTTCTGAGATAAAGAGATAGAGATAGGCAATATAGTGGTGAAATTAAATATATTTTCAGTATGTATCCAGCAATTACTTCTACCTTAAAGAGCCAGACTCTACTATAGGATCAAGTGGTGCGAGCGCCCTTTGATTTCCATTGGGACTGATACCCAAATCCTACGGCCTGGAGGAGACACAGTTTTCTTGCCAGACCCAAGGTGGAACAGATTACCAAATCAAGACTTCAAGATAAGTGGCCACACCAGGCTACTGTACAGTTTAACCCAGCATCACCACAAACTAGATAGTCAAATGATGAATAAACAGTGCATTTTAGCTAGGAAAACATCCTAGTCAGTACTTGACCAAATTTCTAGAACTGTGACAAAATAGCATTAAGCTTAATATACAAACCTTCGACAACCAGAGTGAGTTAATCCAAGGGAGAACCTTATACCAGTTTCAAAGACCTGGATAATTTTTTGAACACTTTTCAAATGTTTATTTATTTAAATTTGTGATTGGATTTTAAGTTTTCTTGAAAGATTTTCAAGTTGAAAATAACACTTGTAAAAATAAATTGTAAATATTTACCAGCAGACTTACTTAGATTATTTAAGTTGAGTACAGTTCTTGTTGGTAAATAATTTAGTCAATACCCCTAGCAGAGTTATTTATATAATAATAATAATAACAGAGGAGGATCTGGAGAGGGAGCCCGTAGGGACTTAGAGTAATATATTACCATCTTCTCTAGGAACTTATACAGCTTGATCCTACCTTTGATATCTATACACCCTTACTCTTTTCAGAGAAGGGGGTATTACTTTTAAGACCAGACTCTTATCTGGCACTATCCTGATACACCTTTGTGTCCAGGATATCAATTAATTTCAATAACATCTACCCTCTCGTGACAGCCACCTTCAGTGGTGATTTTCTGTAGTAGTTTGTTTTATATGATGAAGTTGCTAGCTTCATGCACAACACTTCCTAGTCACCTTTTATGACACATTAGAGGGGATCGTGATCTTATTCCTCGTTCCCCAATATCAGTTTCTTTTACACAACGCAATTTATATTGCTAACTACCATATAAAACTATTTGATTTTATGCAGTTTAAATAGATTATGAAGTGCAGAAGAAAACAAAAGATCTGTCGAATGTCTTTTGTACGCCACATGTGAGTTTCATAATTGAAGTAAATGTAGTGCTCACTAGTGTTGGCACATTTTGTGATCGCTATGCGTAAGTCGCAGATGACGTGCCTTTGTTTGGCCTAGCTACATTGTTTTATTCCGCTGTGTATATTCGATGTGTATGCTGCATGTCTTGCAGTTATGGAATGCGGTCCCACTGGAACTTATAGTTGAATCTATGATATAAGAATTGTGCCCTTATGTAAGATAAAGTGAGGAGATAGTGGATCAATATTATCAATCGATATAGGAATCGTGCAATGCGTAAAGATGATAATGTTCATGTGGAATCATATTAAACTTGTATATGTGGATCCATGAATTTGGATATTTTGATGTTGGCACAGTTGGCCAGTTGTGCGTTTGAGAATGTTTTGAGATAGCTTCAGCGGGACTTGGGACCTATATTATTATTCATACCCTAAACTGCAGAGTTTTGTCACAGAAGCCCATTGCTAACTACCATATAAAACTATTTGATTTTGTGCAGTTTAAATATATTATGTTTTTATAAATACAATTTTACTTCTTAGACAGATCTAAGTATACGGTTAGTTACAACACACCCTAAGAGCCGCAGAGAGCAGTGATTGGTGTGCTGGCTTCCGAGCTCAGTGGTCCATGGTTTGACCCCAGTTGAGGTGCAATTTTTTTAGACCGTTAATGGCTCCGGGGTCGACCCAGCCTCATGATTTGGGTACCAGAGCAATTCTGGGAAGGTTAAAGGTGGCCAACCATGACGCTGACCACATCACCCCTAGTGTGCCGATGGTCGAGAAAATATGGGCCGAACAACATATTCCCAATATGCCTCAATGGGCGTGTACTGGGATCCTTTAACTTTTTTTTTTTTTTTTAACAACACACCCTATTAGCTTCTTTTGTACCAGGCACAAATTTTGCCAAAACCTCCTATCCCATGCGATAAGCTCAAGGTCTTTCCAAGGACATACATGCTCCATGCCGTTCCCTGAGGAGAAAAAAACAAAGACTAGGACTGCTCTTCCCCTTGGGAAGTAAGAAGCAACTAATATGAGGCTGGGCATCCTCATGACGCAAAATAAATTGCTATAGAAATTACCACTACAAGAGCATGGGGGATTTGATGCAGGCTTACTGCAGGGGACCAGATGAAGTTTTGGCTCCATGCCCCAGAAGGAACGAAACCAGAAATGAAAGATTAACATTACCTGCTCTTCTTCTTTACCCGTCAGCTCCCCATGGAGCACAGGTCTTCAACAAACACATGTTAAGTCTTCCTAACCTCTTGCCATCTGTTCACTCTGGAAGCTTATGGGGCACTTCTATCTCCCAGAAGTTTGTTAACCTAAGAATCTATATAATGACATGAAATGTAGATTTCTTGATAACGGGACAACTTACAGAACCTTTTAAAATAAAAGCTAGAGTCAGGCAGGGATGTCTCTTGTTACAGCTTCTCTTCCTACCAGCTACAATTCAGTTATGAAAACAACAAAAATGAGAATACTTGATGACAGGTCATAGCAATTGGGTGGGAAAATACATAGAGGACAGATGAGGGTTACAAGAATAAATGCAGAAAATGATAGCTAGATAGCTCTTGGAGAAACATTGCTACAAAATGTGGACTCCTTCATATATCTTAGCAGCAATGCAGACAAAGTTGGACAAACATAACTCAGATATCAAAATAAGAATACAAAAGGCACAAGGAGATTTCACTGCCCTGAGAACTATATGGAAATTTGTAAAAATCAAGTTCAACACATCATAAAAATATTCAACACCAATATCACGACAGTCCAACTGTAAGGATCTGGAACCATAGCGAACAACAAAAACATAACTGTCACAAATGATGGATTTTTGTGCATAAGAGATGTAGTGAACTGGCAAGACAAGATCACCAATGAGGAACTGATGGAAAAAAGAGAGAAATATCAGAGGAAAAAAAGATGAAAGAAAAAGACTGGAGTTGGATATGATACAGTCTGAGTAAACCAGCTGATAGCAATACACAGTAGTCCTTATCTTGGAATTCCCAAGGTTGTTGTTGTTTAACTAGGGCTGTGGAGCTTCTCGCTCTTTAGCAGCCAATACCAAGTTGAAGACTCCTTGGTATTATCTACACTGTAGATCTAGGCTTTTCCTGTGGCTTTTCTGCCATTCCGAAATGTGTTTAAAGAGTTGAAGTCATGAGCTCCAGTTTATCCAGCTTGGCTTGCATCTAAAGGATCGTAACATGTGGTCCCAAGCTAGGAGTAAGAAGCGCGTGGCGTACTGTGCATTCCCCGCCATCCAAGGGGGCTCTCCAAATATGCAGAGCTAAAATATTGTTCTGGTTCTGGGCTCTCGCAAGGAATTGTCATGTCCTGTTCAGAGCCACTTCTCAGCTTCCCCTGCCTATCATTGGGTCCATAGTGAGATCCCTCTGCATGCAGTCAAGCAAGTCAAAGCCAAAGAATTACCCCTAGGGCTCAAGTGACTTCTCCAAGTTTAGTGTGCAATGCTGGATTCTCAACAAGTTTCACCATAGGGGGAATCCCTGAAAGTGTGTGGATGATTTCAAAAGTCAATGAGGATGTAATTAGCCTCACAGACATAGGTTCACTTCCACGTATGTATATTGTAGCAGTGTGCATAGCTGGTGGTCATATAAGGATGACTCCAGATATGCCTCCATGCATGAATTCCCAAGCTAAAAGATATACACTTTGATCCAAAAACACAAGGAGATAGTTACTATTACTGTTGTTCAGAATCAAAATCATCGCACATTCAGTTTGGTTTGGTTTGATTTTAAGGACTATCTTCACTACACATGGACAACTCCATCAGTGCTCCAATCTCCTCCCTTAAATCACACAAGGAGGATCTCAGCACAGTGCACGAACTACGTAGCACCGGCAAGAATTCTAATGTGTGTATATAGGAATCACACATTCTATAAATATTTTTGTGGTGGGTAGGTATCTAATTATTTTTTAATTTTGCCAGGGCAGCGGCCTGATAGGCCTACTCTTTACAATTTCCAACTTCCATGGGATTTATAATGTGCACAACTTATACGGGACCTCCTAATTTTTTCACCCTTATCCGAGAAGGCTATGCATCCGATCTCACTACCCAGGAGACCAGGGGGGAGTAATACATAATTAGGACCACTGGTTCTGAAAAAAACATTTCCATAAATTATATTCCCTCAACTGGGAATTGAACCTGGTACCTCCAGAACTCGAGGCAGGCGCCATACCTCTTAGCCACTCTGACCCCCATGCACATAAGTGCTAAGTCACTCTCAGCAAATGTTTAAGCGTATGTATGCTGACTGTCACTACAGCATGCTGGTTGTAAACAGGCCTGATTTCTCATTTGCCCAGCCATGCTGGTGTTATGTTTAATGCGAAATTAGCAGACTTAACTTTGTTGATTCATTGACTGCAGTATCATTCTCTAACTATCCAATGTCTGCACTACGGGTGCTCTCGAGGCTAATCTGTCAGCTCTCCCACTGCAACAAACTCCTGCATGACCAGGGCAATAGATCCACAATTCCTGAAGGTTTGAGACCTCTGTTGACGTTACCCATTCACTTTCAGAGCCATTCTTTTGGACCTTCTGAAGCATGATCTGAAAGTCTGGACACAATAACTGCATTGGTTTGAACTTAGTCTCTCTCTCTCTCCCCCACCCTCTCTCACTCTCATTCACAGACATAAACACACACAGACATATAAACGGATGCAAGAACAGAAGCAGATTGCCTAGAATTGGATGAACAATGCGGCACAAAAAGAACTGACTGTAAAGAATATGCATTAGATAATGTTTTCTGTTGTGCCGATTTATTTCTTTAAAATATACATACATATTATGTTAGACAAAGCTTGATCAAAGAGGAGGCTGTATCAAGAAAAAAGAGTGGGGAAATCTTGTTTGGTATCAGAAAAATGGGCAGAATATGTAAGAAAATGATTCAAGGATAACATTTTTGTTAAAACCATCACCACAAATTAATGAAGGCCCAAACAATCTCAAATCAGAAGTAGTGAAAGCAATAAATATGACGAGACAAAGAAAACCAGTAGTTATGGGCGATCTAACTTAGAATGACAGAAGCTCCAGTCTATACTTATGTACAGGCAGAATTACAGATTTATATACAACATAAATGATACAGGATACATTGCACATAACTTGAAGATAAAAGTAAAGCCTTAGAGGACTTTGGTACAGACAGTATTACACATCTATGTAATTACATTACATAAGACACTTATATGATACACATATACTTATAAACTTACCGTACCAAGTGCTTCGTAAACTGGTGTAGGTGATCATGCCTCTCCATAACTTCATATTCCTAATCATTCAGTCATTCATTAGCCTTCAGCTCCCCAAACATACCATAAACAAGCTTATGCCAAGTCTTCCTGAGCCATGTCAAAGGGTCAAGGTCTATCCGTGCCTTCTTCACTTCTGTCTCCAGATTTCTTCTCCGTTTTTTTTTGTCTCCTTCTTTTAATCTTACCCCTGGGATTCCAGAATAAGGACTGCCTTGTAATGCAGCAACAGGTTTTCTCAACATGTGTCTTATCCATCCAGAGTATCTTCTCATGTCCACACTGTTGTAGTTTTTGTGGCTTAAAGTTTCTCAAGGATATGACCCTTTAGTAGGACTGTTCATCAACTCTGTCATCATCTTTTTCCCCTTACAGTTATGTTCCACTGTCCTGTATCTTCTCTTGTCTTGTCTTTCAAATCATCTTTTACCATGAAAGCCACATTCAAGTCCAAATGGGAAAAAAAAAGAGTACCCAGGCCATATAAAAAATGATGCCCATCACCAGCTATCTAGGCAAGACCAGGTCATTATTTTACGCGTACGCACTGGATACATTAGGTTGAGGTACCATCTGTACCACAAGTACAAGATTGGTACAACAGATCTCTGCTCCTGTGGCACTAGTCCCATGACAGCTGAACATCTGCTGCAGTCATGCTAAACATACAGCAGTGAATGGAATGCCATATGGCAATAACCCACTTCTCTCCATGAAAAACTGTTTGGAGATGTCAGGAACCTTGAGATGACTACTGCCTTTATTAGAGTCATTAATGTAAAAGTCTGAGGGCATACAAGGAAGAAAAAGAAAACATCTTTTTTAAAATTATTTTTGCCTGTTGTCACAATGTATTTCAACTTTTCTTTATTAACAAATTTAAAAAAAAAAAAACCCTTCACATCTGTTGAACACTTGCCTGTTCTTGCACATCTTCAATTGGTGATCGGAGCAAACGTATGAATATCGGAACTGCCCCTGCACTGATTACCATCCGTGTCTGCAGTGATGTGCCGGAAGCAATATTTGTCAGTGCCCACGCAGCTTCAAACTGTGGGTTATAAATAGTGACAGACCAAAACTGTTATGTATAGTTATAACTTGTACTTACTTAAGAGCAAGAGCAATTCAACATATAAATTAAGAGAAACAGTTTTCTTCCCTTCTACCTGTGCCATCCAGCACTCTGAGAAGTTCATACATTCATTAGTCATCAGCTCCCTAAGGAGCACAGATCTTCAAAAAACTTATGCCAAGTGGTTCTGTCCTGTGCCATCAGCTCAAGGTCTTTCCATGTTTTCCTCACCTCTTTTCATTCTCTCTTCTCCAAGTGTATTTTAGTGGTGTCCCTCTATATCTCTTACCCTGAGATTTCCAGAAAACCTGGATATGAATAATGGACGAGGAAGCCAAGGCAGCGGGGATCTTGTGGACAGAACTGAAAGAGACAGCCTTTAAACAGAAACTGGTGGCAAGATACAGTTACACTCCTAAGCTCTATATAGCACAAAAAAGGAATGATGATGAACACTGTGAAACAAACTTGCTTGCTGTATCAGGTCAGCATTATAGCTGGGGAGAAATATCATTAACAAAAAACAACAACAAACACACACAGACTAACCTGCAAAGACCAACTGCTGTCTGTCTGTAAAAACTCTACAAACCTGGGGATGATGCCTGTTTGTATTACTTCATCTACTGGTGGATTTGGTTCTGAATGAGGGACACAATAAAAAAATATATTTTACAGCTCTACAACCTTAATCACTTGTCTGTTACGTTAGTGTCCAAGAAAATGTTCAAACTTATCTGGAAGAATATGGTCTTATTCATCTCTAAATTAAGGACAAACATTAAGAACAGGAAAATAAGTCATTTATTTCATTATTCCCAGTCATATCCAGTGCAATCATAAGGCAGAGACTAAAAGTCCCAGTTTAACATTGCACTGGATAGAATAACTTCAAGAGCCACTTTTTAATACTTCAATTATTTTACCACCATTTTTCTGCACACATGTTGAGAAACTGGTTTTAATTTTGTTTATTTTTGTGTGCCAGTAGGTATCATAAGAATAGCCCCATTCTATTACTGTTCATATTCCATTGTCAGTAAAGATGACTTTGCCAAATTAAAGCCATCTCCCCTTTATAAAAAAAAAAGTGAAAATGGATAGGCCAGAGGAAAGGAAGGGGTTAGTTCGTTTGAGCCCCAAGAATTTGAGTTTTCACTCTTTACCCTTGTGGCATTTGGGGGTAGGTTTTTGGGCTTTCTTGCAACCCTAGAGGATGCCCCCAACTCAGCGGGCTCAACATTGGTGAAGGCCACACCAGACCCACTAATTGGCGGGTGATGTAATGCCACAAGTTGGATGGTATAAATGCGGTACCAACAACTAAACTCATCGACAATGCACACAAGCTCCTGGTTTGCAAACAACATTGTTTTCCTGAAATTACAGAAAATATTCCTGGCATTGAGAGAAAGAATAGCCAGTCAGCATCAGTGAGAAAAGCCATAACGACAAAATACACAGAGATACATTACCTAAGCAACACCTGGACCCATGCATACACAGATGGATCAGTAACAAATGCAATAGAAGATGGGGGTGGAGGTGTGCTTCCACGCTGAAGCACAGGTACACACAAAAAAAGAGGTCACTGGCAACACAAAAATTTTCAAGTAACTTCAGAGCAGGGGCAGAGGCCTTAAAAACTGCAGCAGTGGTTCTAATGGCAGAAGAAAGCACAGAGAAGACAAGTTGTTTTCTTCACAGACGCACTGTAAATAGCTGCAATGCTGAGGAGCCAGAATAATGTAGATGCAGACCTGGATGACCTAAGAGTAGCGCTTCACAAACTATGTCAACTGTTCAAAAGGGTTGAGAGCCGCGCTGGTGTAATTGTTACCACATTGCGCTGGCGGTCAGGTGTTCAAGGTTCAAGTACGGGCGTGGGCGTTTGAAGAAGTGTCATCGACCGGGATTTTGACAGAATAACCTGAACGGCTCCTGAGATAAACCCTCTGTGGATGGGAAGGAGCGAAGCTCCTGACCGGGTTGGAAGAAAAGTCCACAGGCTCCCCAGCCTCGCAATGACATGTCATTGGGCCGAAGGGCTGAAAGCCCAAGCGCCGCTGGTTAAGAAAAAAAAAATTCAAAAGGGTTGTGATACAATGGATCCCATCTCATTGTAACATGCCCTGCAATGAAGAGGCCAACAGATTAGCAAAGGAAAGTGGAAAGCTACCTCAACCTGACACAACCATAACTTTCAAAGAGACCTCAACCTGACACAACCATAACTTTCAAAGAGACCTCAACCTGACACAACCATAACTTTCAAAGAGACCTCAACCTGACACAACCATAACTTTCAAAGAGACAGAGTTTTATCAGAACCAGATAAAGAAATAAATGGGATGCAGAGCATCTAGGACACTCACAAAATGATGCATATTACCAGCTCAGCAAAAGAGAACAAGTGATAATTTTCGGACTCTACACAGGCCAAAACATACTGGGATACCATCTATTAGACAAGCTAAAGATAAGAACGACTAAAGAGTGTAACTGTGGCACTGATAAAATAACTGCTGAACCACTGATAAAATAACTGCTGAACACCTGCTTCAAAGATGCCAAACATATGAGGAACAGAGAAGGCACATATGGCCATTACCAGTACCATTTCTGGAAAAACTCTATGGAGATACAAATAGCCTGAAGGTGACGACTGCTTTCTTTGAAAATATTTAAGTAGACACCTGACAGTGTACGAAGAAGAAGGAGGATGGTTCTCTACCGTAGAAAGAAAGGGGTTCAACCACGGAATACAAAATGAAGATGAATAGAGGAGAAAAAAAAAGTCCATAGTGAATACTTACTGGCATGAAGTGAGGAGGACAGCCAAAAGAATGTTGCAGAGACTCGACATCTTCTTCTTCTTTGCATTTTTTTTTTTTCACTTTTTATGAAATATGGAGCCACCACTGGAGTTAATGCCTTGCAGTAAACCTGCAACAAAGCATTCATGTGCTTTTGCAGAGGTGGCTTACGTAGCAATTTGTTTTACATGACAAGGTTGTACGCCCATGCCCAGCCTTATATTAGTCACCTCTAATGACAGCCCCTACATCTATCGAGAGGATGCATATATATCAAATATATGGAGTAAGTCAAAGCCCTCACCTCTAGACAACAGTTTTCTAAACTTCTGTGTTGCCATCTCCTGCTCTTCAACCACATTGCTGTATAATGCTGCTACCATCTGTGGGTCAATAGCTCCCTGAAAGTGATGTCATGATGTTACAAAACCGATTACAATGCCACAAGCAAAGATCAAGTGCACCTGAAACTGTACGTTTTGAATCTCTCACTGACATATACTTTTTCTATTTTATTAATCAAACAAGCCTGCCACCAAAAGTACATCAACATCATTTCCTTACAGCTCCACAGGGAGCACAGAGCTTTAGCAAACTTATGCCAAGTCTTCCTGTCCCGTGTCATCAGTTTAAGATCTTTCCATGTCGTCTTCATCACTTTCACTTCTGTCTGAAGTTCTCTTTTCCATGGGTTTTCCTACCTCTCTTACCCAGTGGATTCCAGAATAACGACTGCCTTGTAATGCTATCAACAGGTTTCCTCATCGTCATTACCCTTCAGCACCGCAGGGAGCATAGGCCTTCATCATAGGTCTTCCTGTCCTGTGCCATCAGCTCATGGTCTTTCCACGTATTCTTCATCTGTTTCATTTTTTATCATTAGCCACACCAGAGGTGTCCCAACGTCACAATTTCCCCTGTGGCGAAACATGTGGAGAATCCAGGGTTTCATTTCACTTAACCCCGTCTTCAAAATATAGCATACCACAGAAAGTGGGTGTCTGGTATGTCATATTTATATCCCCGAGCACCCTGTTGTATTACTGTGTGGAAGTGTAATGGTCGAGCAAAGAATGGGTAGGGTAACCGCGAGGAAGATGAAAAAGAATAAGGGCAGAGGCCTTGAGGCTTATGAATGGACAGTATGAGAAATGTCATACAATTAACCTTTTTTTTTTTCATTTGCTTTTACTTGCCATGCTGTTTCGCAGCGCATGTTATATATGGGTGTTGTTAGTTAACCTTTTCATTCTGCACCATAAGATACAACAATACATCTCGTACTCCATGACAATGGCACCACAGATCCATATATTAAATATCATCATGTATAATTTCATCAAGAAGTTATGCAGTGTATTTAATACAGCATATTATTTCAACTGGCAGGGAATGCCTAGTGTATCATCCCTCTCCCCTTCTAGCTTGAAACCAGATGTGAGGATGCCTTAAATGAATGCTAAGCCAGGATAGAATACTATGAAAAGAAACTGAGGCTCATGACATCAACTCAGTTAGTTTTGGAATGGCAGAAATTCACAGTTGAAGCCTGGATCTACGAGGGGCGTTCAGAAAGTAATGCACCACATTGTTTTTCTCAGCTAATAATAAAGATAGAAGCATGAAATTTTGCGCACTTCAAATATGGCATGTGCCAATTATGTGCACCAAATTGCACCACAACCGGCCAAATAATACGGCTGCCCTCAACCGTTGAAATGGAGCGTGTTAGCAGCTTGCGTTATAAGCAGCGAATTGTGATAGAATTTCTCATTGCAGAGAAGGAAACTGTTGTGAACATTCACTAGCGTCTATGTGATGTGTATGGAAGTTTTGCAGTCGACAGGAGTACAGTCAGTCGCTGGGTTCAGAGAATCAAAGAATCAGGAAGTGGAGATACCGAGCTGCTTGATCGGCCAGGCTGTGGACGTCCTGCCACAGCCACCAACGCAGAAATGTTGAAATGCGCTGAGGGCATTATTCTTACTGATAGGCGAATCACTACTCAACAATTGGCCTTACAGCTGTCAGTCAGCATTGGTAGTGCAAATGCAGTTATAAAAACTCTCAGATTTTCTAAGGTTTGCACAAGATGGGTTCCTCGAAGTCTCACAAATGACCACCGATTGCAAAGGAAAGCAATTTCTTCTGAATTGTTGGAGCGTTTCAATGCTGATGGAGAGAACATTTTGGCTAAGATCGTTACAGGTGACGAAACCTGGGCACATCATTTTGAACCTGAGACAAAAAGACAGTCAATGGAGTGGCTGTCATGGAGTGTTTTGAGGCTATTTTGTATGTGTGAATGTTCCCATGCTCCAGCGGGAGTTTATTAGTTATGTGAGTTGTTGTGAGCTGGGAATGCAAGCATGGTAATAATTTAGCTACAGGGTTGTGA
Organism: Oreohelix idahoensis; assembly: GCA_024509875.1. Taxonomy (NCBI): domain Eukaryota; kingdom Metazoa; phylum Mollusca; class Gastropoda; order Stylommatophora; family Oreohelicidae; genus Oreohelix; species Oreohelix idahoensis. The sequence goes on from JAMPIV010019630.1 coordinate 660,229, forward strand.
GCGTTGCTTGAGACAAGCTGTTAGCTTTTGTTATGCGTGAATGAAGATCAGTGGGGCGTGAAAGGATTTCACGGATTTTAGGGAATACGCATGAAAGGGGCAGTCAGCGGGAGGAGTGTGTTGGTTGGAGACGTGTGTTGGGTCAGTAGAGAGTTGAGCGAGTAGAGAAGAGAGCAGACAGTAGACAGGAGTCAGTAGACAGGAGACAGCATAGAGTGTAGAGCAGAGAAGGGTGGATGTTGCAGTAGTTGTTTATGAAGAATCCTAGTTGCTGTGTGTAGTGATTCCGGGAAGCAGAGTGCTTACAGAATACTCGGAATTGATGTCTACATTATTTGTAATGGCCCTGCGTCCATTGTGATTTATTTGTGAATCTAATACATTAGTGGAGATTGATACAGGCTGTTGGAGTTATTCCTTGGACAATGAGCTATACGAGCGGTGTATGAGTGTTGTCTGTCTCATCGTCCACATCCACCTACATACACCCTACCCGTCACATTGGGGGCTCGTCTATTCGGATGTTACAAGTGAACCCAGGGCTGTACAGCGTTGAAATGATCTGAGGTCATTTGGTCAGCAGCCGATGATTTGTTTTTCAACGCAGCGAAGTGTGACAACTTTACAGTAACCAGACGATTCGACACTGTTCAAATCTAGGTCAGTTGTCAACGGTACGTGTGTGCTACCGAATAAACAGTGTGTTATAGGAATGCTGCCTTACAAGTCTGTTTACATCGTTTGCTGCGGTTGTGAAACTGTGTTGTGACCAGGAGAATCTGTGATGACCAGAAGAAGAGGATCTGTGAAAGCTGTGAAGCTGTCGTGTTGCTGTGTGTGAAGTGGAAAACAAGTGCTTGGTTTTTCACTATCTGTGTAGCCGGGGGCGCTGCAGAATCTGAACTGAGTGTTTTGTTCCTTGCTGTGTGTGTGGTCTTCATATTTCATCAACCTTGGGACTGGCTGAAGACATTATAAACATATCTACACGCTTGGGATATAAGTATTATGTAGTTGTTTTGTGAACAATTAGTTTTTGCCATAAATTTCTGATGTCTACATTATTTGTAATTGGCCCTGCGTGAGATACAGCTTAGAGCAGTCAGCAGTAGACAGGAGTCAGTGAGTAGAGGAGAAGTAGATATTTTTCTGTTGTTAGTTGTTTAACGTAGCTACGTAATATTCTTTCATACTCTAGTATGCTAATGTTTTATTAGGTTGTTTACTAAGTTTCTAGTTAAAAAGGTAATTTTTGTGTTATATAGTGTTAACGGTGTCTTTCATAAGAAATCAGTAATTCTTATTGTATACTGAGTACTTCTGTTTTCGCATGTAGCTTCTGCTCTTTAGTTCTGTTATTTTCTTCTTTCAATAATATCACATATTTTCTACTTCATCTTCAGTGTTGCTGTTCTACTGTCTTTAGTATTACTCTTTCTTTATGTCATGTACGTTTAGACTAGACTACATTTATAATTAATTGTAATATCTATAGTACCTTTAGCTGTGCTATTCCTATCTGCCTTACACATTACGTATATCTACGTTACTTATAACTGTGTGAATCCTAGCTGTCATCTTTCTCTCTAGTTCTTTCATCCATTTTAGTTAGATTCTAAGAGCTTAAATTATATACTAAGTGTGTATTAACATATTCCTGACAGGGACTGTTGTAGTATTTGGATTTCTCAAAGTTACTGCTGCAGAGGTGACTTGGAGACAACAGATCAGATCAGTTGATTGCCATAGCCTTGCCATTCCAGTACACCATAAAAAGTTACGTAACCTTAGTTTGTTTTGGTTCATCATTCTAAGGCCATATTTCATTTATTTGTCCAGATTGCTCTATAGGCTTCCCTTGGTATTCATTGTTTCAGTGTTGTTGTTGGACGTGACAATTATGTTATTTATGTGTGTTTTGATGTCATCTGTAGGATTTTGCGCTATTTATTCTTAGAAGGGGTCCTATCCTGTGGGCAGGGTCAGTTGTATTGCCCTTCACGAATAAAGTGTGCATATTTGCATTAGTTGTTTACGCGCAGTTTGTATTTGGTTGTGTGTTATATTCCCTCTTTGACGTTCTGTGTATATGGTGTATTCTTCAGTCATTTTTCTTCTTACACTATCCTGTAAATACGTTAATTTTTTCAATCTCCTGTTTTCGTACGTTACAGAGGTCAGGTACTGTATATTTCAATATTACTTCTGTCACACATCTTTCCTTTTTCTTGTTACCGACCTACCAAATTGTTGTTTGTTGAATTAGAGTGTAGTGTTTATCATCATCATCATTAGTGTCATTGTTTGTTTTGTAGGGCTAATAATTTATTTGAATAAGAAAGTGAGTAAGGTATCATCTTAGTAGTTATTTAAGATATTATTTTGTGGTGTGAACTATTTTGACATTTAACTTAAAGTACGGTATTTGAAGTGCAGATAAGTCAGATATTTTCATAATCATGTCAACACTTATGGATTTTATCCTCGTTGGTGAGAAGATAGGAAAGTCTGGAGAGGATCTCTTAGAGTTTGCACAAGCTCAATTTAAAGAGGTGCAAGACAGACAAGAACGACATGATGAGCGAGAGAAAAAGAAAACAGAGGCAGAGGAAGAGACTAAGAGATTAGAGATACAGAAACAAATGAAAGAGATAGAAGCACAGAAAGAAATGAAAGAGATAGAAGCACAGAAAGAAATGAAAGAAATAGAAGCACAGAAAGAAATTAAAAAGATAGAAGCGGACAAAGAGGTATCATTGAAAAAACTCGAGTTAGAGAAGTCAGGTTCAGACTCAGCATCAAAAAAAGAATATGGGAGCATGTACAAGTTGAAACTCCCAATTTTCAACGAATCCATAGATTTTATGGACTGTTTCTTGGAGAGGTTTCAAACGAAGGCAACTGCCTTAAAAATTAATAAAGAACTGTGGGGATCACTGTTGACAGATTATTTAACAGGGTCAGCATTAAAAACAGTTTTTCAATTAACTGTGGAAGATAGATTAAATTATGACATAGTGAAGGAAACTTTGTTACGCAAGTACAGGTTAAATGAGCAGGGTTATCGTTTAAAGTTCCACAGTGCGATGCCAAGTAGTGAGCAAGATTTTGCAGAGTTTATCGCAGAGAATAAGATGTTATTGAACAGATGGATTGACTTATCCGGCATTGCTAAAGATTTTGATGGCCTATGTGATTTAATCTTACGTGATAAGGTGATGTCTTCATGTAGCTCGGAGTTGTTGGCTTTTTTCCAGGAAAGAAAACCGGAAAATATTTCGGCAATGTCTCAGTTAGGTCAACAGTACGCAACCGCACATCCGGGGAGACCGATTCATAGATCGGCGGTGCCAGAAACATTTACAACATGTGTGGCCAAACGGAGTTATGAAACACGACCATATCGGAGACAAAATTCTCGTAGTGAGGAGAGACCTTATGATAAGAAGGCAGTAAGTAGGAAATGGACAGAAAGAAACTTCCGTACATCCCCCAGGAAACAGCAGGATATGGCAGAGTCAGGTAGTAGAAGACCTTCTGGTTGTTTTAAATGTGGATCACCATGCCATGGAGCAAAGTTTTGTGACAAGCCTGAACCCCAGTCTGTGGCCGAGCCTCAGACTAGCACTCAGGGTAGTCCACAGAAGAGCCAGCGCGAGGAGTACAGATGCTTTGTATGTAATGGGATTGGTCACCTTCAATTTGATTGTCCTAATAGGAAGTTTGAACGTGCAAGTTCGGTGGTAGTCTTAGATACATTCAACAACGAGAGTTGTGAAGGGTGCAGACCACTTTTTCATAAAGATGAGACACCAATTCTGATTTGTGGCCACCCACTTCCATGTTTGTCAGCAGTTCAGACAGATGGGAACATAGTCTTGCATCCAGGGTACGTAGGACATAAAGTTGTATCCGTCTTAAGGGATACAGGTTGTACGACAGTTGGGATGCGGAGATCGTGCATTGAGGGTTCTCATTGGTTGGGGCAAACTGCTCGATGTATCACTTTTGGTGGCAGGGTGGAATTTTACCCTCTGGTGTTGATAGATATTGACACGCCATTCTTGCGAGGTAGGGTAAAAGCATGTGTTCTTGATGATAATGCGGTCGCTGATCTAATACTTGGAAATATTCGTGGTATCAAAGAATGCACAGATGATGATATCAAACTATGGAAGCACAAACATAGAGACGATACTTATGGAGGAACAACTAGATTGCAAGGAAAACCTAGGGTAATTCCTGTGGAAGGCATGTCATCTGGTAATGTCCGAGTTGCTGATACTTCAGTATTAAATTTAATCTCAACCCAACAAGAAGATATGTCATTTCCAAAACAGCTGGGTCAACCAGAAACTAACATTGAGAGACATAATAAATCTGCAAAGGAATGGGGTGAACGTAAGATGAATATTCAGGAAAGGGCAGTAAATGAAACAAAGATGAACTTTACTTTGCCAGAAAAAAGTGAATATGATGGATCTGTCAAATATCCTGAGACAGACCGGATGAAAGAAGAGCGCGGAAAACTGATTGAGAAGTATCGCAGAGTAGGTCGTAGTGCTCATATGCAACATGAGAAACATGACATAAGAGAAACTAGTGACTTAAGAGATTCAAGACACTTTACAGGAAGCCGCATGAGTAGTAATGATTACTGTGGTAATTTTCAAAGTAAACGTTGGATTGGATTTAGAAACAGGTACAGAGGACAAGATATAAACAGAGGATTTTGTTCCAGCAGACCAAGCTATAGTGAACAAAAAGCTGGAGAAATATACAGAGGTAGTTTCAGAAGAGATTGCCGCTGGGCAGACAAAAGAGAGAGTAACCATCTTTACAGTAGAGCACGTCGTAGATGGAATGATGGTGGTGAGAGCTATTGTTGTAGCGTTGATAGTAGCCGAGGATGTCGTCATCCGAAATGGAGCAGCTACCCTGAAGAATATGACCAAGGCTGAGATAAATATGATGCCAGAAAGAGCCTCTGATAATATAATATTAAATTACAGAGCCTGAAAACTAACATCACTAACTAACATAATAGAGTGATCACTAACTCAGAAGGGAAGGCATAATTCTGTACAAATAAGTGTCAAAAGTGACTTAGATAAAATTTGAAAATATTTTTGCAACTAGTCAACTTTTGTTGCTTTCTGATTTAGACAATATTATCTTTCTCAGAGCAGGTGCTTCAGCACTGATCATAGGGGGTTGCAACGAGTTTTCTGCAGTCTGCCAAGTCACCAAGCAGCTGAACATTAACCTTACAACAATTTGATGTAGGACAAGATACCAGACGAGAGAATTTTGATTATGATAAAGCATGTTTACTTATAGTTATATTTGTATAAGTTTGATGACTTTACATGAAGGTTGTAGATTATGCATGCATTTCTCTGATATGAAAATGAATTTTGTTTAACTTTAGAGATATTGAATGTCATTGTCACTAGAATAATAAGTATGCTATTAGTGTGGGTTGATGTATTTTGTATGGAAGCATTGTTTACTTTGATGATGTATTTTGGGTTTGAGGATGTATAGAACTAGTATCTCTGTCTTCACGGTGAAAAACCCCAGTTTTTCACGTGGGGAAAGGGGTGGATGTCACGGAGTGTTTTGAGGCTATTTTGTATGTGTGAATGTTCCCATGCTCCAGCGGGAGTTTATTAGTTATGTGAGTTGTTGTGAGCTGGGAATGCGGGCATGGTAATAATTTAGCTACAGGGTTGTGAGCGTTGCTTGAGACAAGCTGTTAGCTTTTGTTATGCGTGAATGAAGATCAGTGGGGCGTGAAAGGATTTCACGGATTTTAGGGAATACGCATGAAAGGGGCAGTCAGCGGGAGGAGTGTGTTGGTTGGAGACGTGTGTTGGGTCAGTAGAGAGTTGAGCGAGTAGAGAAGAGAGCAGACAGTAGACAGGAGTCAGTAGACAGGAGACAGCATAGAGTGTAGAGCAGAGAAGGGTGGATGTTGCAGTAGTTGTTTATGAAGAATCCTAGTTGCTGTGTGTAGTGATTCCGGGAAGCAGAGTGCTTACAGAATACTCGGAATTGATGATGTCTACATTATTTGTAATGGCCCTGCGTCCATTGTGATTTATTTGTGAATCTAATACATTAGTGGAGATTGATACAGGCTGTTGGAGTTATTCCTTGGACAATGAGCTATACGAGCGGTGTATGAGTGTTGTCTGTCTCATCGTCCACATCCACCTACATACACCCTACCCGTCACAGTGGCATCATCCGCAATCACCACAAAGAAAGAAATTCAGGACAATTCCTTCAGCTGGAAAGGTCATGATCACTGTCTTTTGGGACATTGAAGGTGTGATTCTTGTGGACGTTATGCCAAGAGGAGAGAAAATCAATTCGCAAGCTTACATTAAGACGTTGAAAAAACTCAATCAACGTTTTCGCAGAGTTCGGCCGCACAAGAATCCAGCAGACCTGCTTCTCCTTCACGACAATGCGCGACCTCACACAAGTCTGGCAACATGGGAAGCAATCACCAAATTGGGTTGGACTGTACTACCCCATCCACTCTATAGTCCCGATTTGGCACCCTCTGATTTTCATCTATTTGATCCACTTAAAGATGCACTCCGTGGGACAAGGTTTGAAGATGATGAAGGAGTGATTCATGCAGCGAAGAAATGGCTACATGATCAAGACAAAATCTGGTATGGGCTAGGAATACATGCACTTGTTTCGCACTGGCATAAAGCCGTACAAGTTGATGGGGATTATGTTGAATAATACCGATGTTTACATGACATATCCAAGTACATTGTGTATAAATTTCATGCTTTTTGAATAAACAGCTCCTGAGAAAAACGATGTGGTGCATTACTTTCTGAACGCCCCTCGTACAATGTAGATTATACTAAGGATTGTTCAACTTGGCATTAATTTTAATGTTATTTTCTCAAAATCAGTCATAACTGGTAAGTTATGAATTTTGCCAGATAAAATTTCTTCATTAATTGAAATGTTTTTTTTAAGAAACTTTAGAAAAAAAGTTTTTTGCTAATAAGTTATGAACACTTTCTCTCCATCTGATGTTTAGTAAGTTTCATACAACCAACATCTGCAAATTTGCAACAGTACATAGCTTCAGACAACAGTATAATATGGGATATCTAAGATATCAGGAAATAAGAGAACAATTTTCAATCACAGTATCCAACAAATACCAAGTACTACAACAGCTGGAAGATGAAGCAGATATGGAAGACCATTGGCAACAAGGTAAAAATTTATGGAGCGAGACATGTGGAGAAGTACCAAGAAAGAAAGAGCATGAGCACAAAGTATGGATAACAATAGAAACCATAAACAAGATAGAAGACAGGAAAAATAAGAAAGCAGATTTAAACAGAAGCAAAACCAGAAGCTCCAAAGCCAAGACTCATGAAGTGTACATAGAAACAAACAAAGAAGTAAGGAGAAACATCAAAAGAGACAACAGGAAGTATATTGACGAGTTGGCAAGGGAAGCAGAGGAAGCTGCAGCCAAAGGAAATATGAGGGACCTGTACAATAACACAAAGAAGCTACCAGGGAAATATAAGCAAGCAAATGGTCTCATCAAAGATAAGAATGGAAAATTGCGTAGTAATATACAAGAACAAATGAAGAGGACAGAACTTCTCAATAGACCAGCTCCAACTAATCCCCCAGACATCCAGCCAGCAGAAGAGGAGCTACAAATCAGCTGTGAACGACCAAGTAAAGAAGAAATCAAGAAACCCATAAAGCTTCTGAAAGATGGAAAAGCAGCTGGTCCAGATGGCATTCCAGCAGAGGCCATCAAAACTGATATTGATACCTCTACAGAGATACTATACAAACTACTTGGCAAAGTCTGGGAGAGAGAGGAAATACCAGCAGAATGGAAAGAAGGTTATCTAGTCAAGCTGCCTAAGAAGGGAAATTTACAAGAGTGCACAAATTATAGAGGAATAATGTTACTACCAGTTCCAGGAAAAGTATTAAACAGAATCATCCTTGAGAGATTAAAAGAGTCCGTAGACAAGCAGCTGAGAGATGAACAAGCAGGTGTTTGACAAAACAGATCCTGTAAAGACCAGATAGCCACATTGATAATAATAGTGGAACAAAGCTTGGAATGAAATTCCATCGGATTTGTGGACTATGAAAAGGCATTTGACAGTGTAGATAGAGAATCACTTTGGAAATTGATGAGGCATTATGGATTTCCCATGAAGATTATTAACTTAAAAAAGAAGACCTATGAAGGCATGACATGAAGAGTTTTCATGAATGACAACAGAACCTTTTGGGATAAGAACTGGTGTGCGACAGCGATGCCTCTTGTCTCCATTTCTTTTCTTATTAGCAATATATTGGGTTATGAAAACATCGACATTACACAACAGAAATTGAATCCAGTGGAATCTGACTAAACAGCTTGATGATCTAGATTTTGAAGATGACTTGGTTCTTGTCCCATAACCATAATCAGATGCAAGATAAAATAAAAATACTCTATGAGAGGTCACAACAAATGGATCAGAAAATACGCAGGGAAAAGACAAAGATAATGAGAATAAATGCAAGACATGATAACAAGGTCGAACTTGAACAAACACCACTAAAAGATGTAGAATCGTACACATATCTTAAAAGCAATATAGACAAAGTTGGAGGGACAGACAGTGATATTAAAATAATAATACAAAAAGCAAGAGGAGCTGCATTGGGAAACATATGGAGATCAAGAGAAATCAAGTCCAACATAAAAATAAGAATCTTCAACTCAAATGTCAAGTCAGTCCTATTGAATGGCTCTGAAACATGGAGAACAACAAATACAACAACCAAAAAGCTACAGACTTTCATAAATGGTTGCTTGTATAGAATAGAAGTTTTGAAATGGTATGACAAAGTCACAAATTTAGAACTGATGACACAAACCAGACAAGTGCCAGTGTAACAAGAGTTGAGAAGAAGACGCTAGCAATGGATAGGACACGGGAGCCGCGCTGGTGTAATGGCTTCGGCGTTGTACTGGCGACCAGGTGTTCATGGTTCAAACCCGGGCGTCAGCGTTTGAAGAAATGTTTACGGCCGGAAATTTGACTGAACAGCCTGAATGGCTCCTGTGATAAACCCTCTGTGGATGGGAAGGAGCAAAGCTCCAGACCGGGTTGGAAGGAAAGTCCTCAGGTTCCCCAGCCTCACAATGACATGTCATTGGGCCAAAGGGCTAAAAGCCCAAGTGCCACTGGTTAAGAAAAAAAAAAATGGATAGGACACACATTAAGGAAACCTGTTGAAACCATTACAAGGCAGTCCTTGTTCTGGAATCCCCAGGGAAAGAGAGGCAGAGGTAAACCAAAATACTCATGGAGAAGAGAACTAGAAACAGAAGTTAAAATGATGAGGAAAACATGGAAAAAACTTAAGCGGATGGCACGTTACAGGAGGACTTGGCATGTGTTTGTTGAAGGCCTATACTCCTTGGGGAGCTAAAGGATATTGACTGATTGATGCAACAAACATACGAACAATGCTAATTTGTGGTCAACAAAGATAAGACACCTGGCCAGTAAATCATCACTGACACAAACTTGAAAGCTATTAGCTGGCAAAACGTATGAATATCATATGTCAAAGCTGATTTTTTTACAAGCAGATACGTTATTCTTTACTGACCGTGGATGATATCAATGATTCTTCTCCAGCTGCTGACAATTCACTTTCACTTGTATGTGGCACAGGAACATTTCTACGCTTAAATATCTGCATTGAAAGACAATATATATATATATATATATAGAGGCTAATTTTTTGTTAATACATTAGACAATTTTAAAAACAAAATGACACTACAGAACAAAAATGTGTACATGTTCTCCCCTTGATCAACTTTCCTGCATCCTTCAAAATACTAATACTTATTAACTTAGCTGTAGGGTCTGGTTAGTTCACACCTAGCAAGTCTGCAATCTGTAAACCTAGGTAGACATATCTGCATGTATGTTAACTACTTTATCAAAATTTCCTTTTTTTTTTTCATCATAGCTGGCAGATGCTTGAGTTGGGTTGGCCGTGTCCTCAGAAGAGACCCTGATGCCATCACCAGAACAGCTATGATATGGACCCTTGAAGGAAAGTGAAATAGAGGCCAACCAAAAAAAAACTTGGCGGAGAACTGTGGAGGCTGAGATGCAATGGATGAACCACAGCTGGGGCACTGTACGAAAGATGACCACTGACCGAACAAAGTGGAAACAGTTTGTTGTTGCCCTATAAGATGCCACCAGGCGTGATGGCCACTGACTGCTTTGACAGTCGGCGGATAAAGATCAAAGAAGATGAAGAACGTTATGGACCATGGGGCATAACTGCAACTGGCCCCCTCTGTAGGAAGCTTGTGTCAAGTCATGTTCCTTCACCGGTGGTTTCTGTAGCAATTAGTTTTACACTATGAGGGTGCCTGCCCCCCATGAACAACCTCGTATTAGTCACCTTTTGTGACATGTCATATTCTTTCTTTGTCTCCACAGAGATTCCAGGGAACTACATGATGATGATGCCTATTTGTTCACCGACAACTAAGGTCACGACTTTAGTATACTGGATGAAAATGATGCCCTCCCTTATAAAAAACAGAAAGGTGTCTCTATCCACAGTGGTTCCATTTTATACATGCATACATCGAGCCAATTATAAACATCTCAGAAAATTGGTACTATTAAGTTTTATGTTGTGCTGTCAACTTTACATTTGTTCATACTCATTCTGCACAGAGAATTGCTGCATTTCGCATTTCCATTTTTTTCTGTGCACTGCCATATGCTAAACTGCCTCCATCTTCATTACACATTTACTTCTGCTTCTCAAATTACCAATTTATCATCATCACCACTATTACTTTTCATCTCCCCAAGAAGCAAACAAACTTATGCCAAGTTCTCATGTCCCACGCCACCAGCTCAAGGTTTTTCCGTGTCTTCTTCAAATGTTTCATTTCTGCTTCTCATTTTCATCTCCGTGTGTGTTTTTTTTTTTTTTTGGGTCTTCCCCTCTTACCCTGAGAATTCCCTTGCAAGGACTACCTTGTAAGGCCATCAACAAGTTTCCTCAATGTACCTTTTTATGGCAAATTTAAAAAAAGCACTAAATTAATTCTGAAAACTGTATGATAAGCATGGACAATAAATAAACCAATGCACAGATTACTGGAAGTCACTGAGATATGGTTTCTTAACATGATTATTAATATGTCCTGGAAGGCTTAGAAATCTGAAGATGGGAAAATTGGAAAATAAAACACATGATTAATAAGATACGGAAAAACAATTTTCAAAAGTAGTAGGACAAGTTATAAGAAGAGGAAAATTGAGACTTACTTACTTAGTCGTGGAAAATTGAGACACATGATAATATTAGGAATGTTCAAGGTAAGAAGGGACTGAAGAAGATAAGACTGGACTAATGGCATAAGAGGAAGTCACTAATATAATTCATAAGTAACATCAAAGGCAGGGTGACCTACTACAGCTCTTGATAGTGTTCTGGCCACATAGAGAAATCCTCTTTCGGAAAAGTTTCATGTGTTACATACTTCACACTATAAAAGTCATGTATTTGCACATTATATGGTGCTCAGCAGCTCCATGTAAATGGTAGATGGTTGAAAGGGGCATGCTACAAATAAAAGTAGCAAACACCTTAATAAAAATTTTTTTAATGATATGGTGCTTATTCTTCAAGGACATCAACCCTGTCTTTTAGCTGACCATTTTAGGCATACTGAATAGCCTGGATGACCATCTGACCGTATATTTTTAACATCCTTCAGCTACTCCACACAGCCACCTCCTCCATAACCTCTTGGATGCAGGGCACAATCATATCCATTGTTGTGGCAAGATTATGACAGAAAGTACATGCAGTACTATTTTTTTAGAAAAAAAAACTTCTGCCGTTCTCTGTGTTGACAAATAAATTTGCATCCTCCACTGGGTCAAAGTCAACTCATTATTGTGTTGTTACAATGTGTTGCCTACTGCTGAGGTCATCAGTTACTAATATTTAGAACAAAAGTAATCAGCCTAGTTACTCAATTGCTGGTGAGGATTCCTTCTAGGCGTATTAACTATAGATGTAGTTCTTTGCTTCTTGAGAAGCAAGAAATGGGTCACGAGGAAGAAGTCAGGGTTGAAATGAAGAAGAATGGATGGTGTTCTTCAATGCCATTCAAATAAGTTGTCTACGTCTTTAGGGTTAAGGTTTAGGATTCATTTAAGCCCATTATTACTGCGTCTCTGAATTGTTTCTTAATGCCATATCAAACCATACGTCCCACTTTTTGTTCATTTCAACTGAAGTGAACAAATCAGGTAATACGTCCCCTGTATGTGAGCTTGTGTATGGGGCTGGCAACGTCATCACATAAAACAAACTACAGAAACCACCGCTGCTTTCTGTGATATGGGGGGGGGGCAACACATTAGTGGCTCCATTTCACATCAAGGTAAAGGTAGTTCCATAGCAGATACTGCCATAGGGGAGCGAAGTGTCAGAGACTTTATTATACTAGGTCTCAGCTTTAGGAGGTGGGGGTTCCCTTCCTCACTGTCCTTGGCTTCCCATTTTTTTTTTTTACACTGGAGTGGGACATTACTGGGTTTCAAACTTCATAACTTTGCCCTGAGAAGTGTTCTGACTACTCTGTCATCTGACACTTTCCATCTTTCATAAGAGAGAGAAAAGGTAACTGAACTGAACTGATGATGAAGTGGGAATACAAATATCATAATGTGTGCATTCACTTTCGGCATAACATAATAAAGGGCTTAACGCATGCCATGCATTTCATGTCAATGTCCTGGTTCAGCAGTGTCATGGTGCCAGTCAGTTCAATTCTGCAAACATATGTGTTACGATCCTTTTTGCACGACAGATAGATTATATTTGAAAGCTATTTGTCACGCAGAAAGGTACAGATGCATTTGTAACAATGTGATGGTGCGCCTTTGTTCCGCCCCATAACAATATAATTAACAAAACTACTAAAGACAAACAGAATTGACACTCGCTTTCATGCTGGACTAATATGGACACAATTTTCTCGACTAATTTTTATTACCACACAGATTTACTACTGTACCTGTTCCAAGCGCTTCTGTTTCCTGAGCTGAACACCTTCCTCCTCTCGCCTCCTTCTCAGCTCTTTTGAATCCAAAGCTTTATTTTTATACGATCTCAATCTACTGCTGCTTGGGTTAGGAGCGTCAGACATCTACAATAATTTAGTTTTCACATAAGAGAACTGGGTTTTTAAATGGCTAAAACTGGTAATGATAATGATGAGTGAAGAGACATCTATATGATGAAAATAAGAATATTACTCCTTCATATATATGGATAGCACCGTGTAGTTCCTGGAGGTCTTGAAGAGGCACATAGACAGGATAGGATTACTGCACACTCAGGCATGTCGCACAAGGTGGCTAATATGAGGTTATGCATTGGGCTGGCAACCTCATAATGTAAAACAAGCTGCTACAGAAAACACCGCTGCTGGAGCACATGACTGCTAGGTGCAGGCCTCCTACCAGGGAGCCCAGCGGTAATGGTGGCTCCGTCAGGATCCCAAAGGAAAATGATGATATACTGCAGAGATAATATTACTTACTTACTTAGTCGTTCCTCTTCTACCGTGAGGTTTGGAAGAGAAAGCGCCAGACTATCCTATCGGCTGTCTTCCTCCTGGCCTGGTTCCATTCTAGTCCTCGGTCCTTCAAAGATCATCTAATGTTGTCCTCCCAGCGGACTCTGGGTCGTCCTGGAAGTCTGGATCCCTGGCACTTAGTTTCCCATGCTTATCGTGGTAGCTGATCTTCTCCCATTCTGCAGACATGGTCAAACCATCTTAGTTGGGACTGTTCTACTTAGGTCTGCAGAGGGTGGAATTTTAGGCTTTATCGTATCGTCTGGTTGCGGACCATGTCTCTTCTTGTTACATCAACCACCTTCCTCAGATACCTCATTTCTGAGGTTTGGATCTGGCTTTTGTCAGTTGTAGTCATTGCTCATGACTCGCATCCATGCGTCTAGGCCAGTCCCAAGCCCAGCTGAAAAAGGAGTAGGGCGGCATGTATGGAGGCAGCCCCTCCATCATACAAAGGCACAACATGCCAATCACCTGTTTGCTTTAAATCACGATTACGCGAAATACAAAAGAGATAATATTACACTGAAAATTAATACTTTAAGAAGCAACACAAAAACAGGAATCAAAGATAAAAGATCATAATGAATTATTTTTATATATTAAATTAATATATTAAAATATGAATCAGTTACCTCATATAAATAATGGCTAAAAATAGTAACTAAGACAATAAAAATACAAATTATGAATAAACTTAAATTAAACATACAACAAAGATGAATTAACAAATGAGAATATAGACAGAAATTTACAATTATGGGTCTATGCATAGGGAGTAAACCCTGAGGATAAATCCAGAGTCGGAGTCCCTAAGGCAGTCTAATGTCGATTCGACATTATTCTGGCAACTCCTGCGACATGGCTGGTACCAAACTGTATCGGCTACTGCCGTTCCTTTGGATCTACCGGCTGTGTGGAGAGGGGGAACATGATGCATGGGCAACAGCTTGATCTCCATATAACTGTGCCCAAGCTCGCGCCCTGGAGAGGACACTCCAGCTTCACCCTATAGGTGTCGGCAAAACACGGGAAGTAGCAGTTACCGGTTATAAGCATTTTGCCCAATTGGCGTAGGGCATGGCGCCAGGGGCTATTTCCGACAGTGGGAGAGGTTCTAGGATCTCACTGGACAGCTACCGCCTGCTTCAAGCTGGGCAGCCCCCAGTCAATAAGGTGTTGTCCCGCCACTGTCTGCTTTCCCCATTGGGTGCATGGGGATTAGGGTCAAACCCGAACTGTGGACAGAAAATTTTGCACCAAGCAATTATCGAAAATCAGAAGGGTCACTATAAGAGACTTGTTGTTCGCTGATGATGCTGCAGTCGTCACTCAAAGCCAACAGGAGCTTCAGAGCTTGATGAATCGCTTCACTAAAGCATGCAAGGACTTTGGCCTCACAATAAGTCTAAAGAAAACGAATGTGCTGAGTAAGGATGTGGGTGCTGCACCAGTTATCACTATCGCTAACTATGAATTGGCAGCGGTGCACCACTTCACATACCTAGGGTCTACCATCAATGACAAACTCTCACTGGATACAGAAATCGACAGCCGCATTGGCAAAGCTGCAGCTACCTTTGCCCGCCTCACATCGCGTGTTTGGGGAAACTCTAAACTCACAATGAAGACCAAAGCTGCGGTATATAATGCCTGCGTCACCAGCACACTCCTATATGGCAGCGAGACCTGGACGACCTATGCTAAGCAAGAAAGAAGGCTCAATACCTTCCATTTGCGGTGTCTACGCCGCATCCTCGGCATCTCGTGGAAAGATAAAGTGACAAATGTCGAGGTGTTGTCACGTGCTGGCCTTCAAAGTATGTATACGCTTCTTAGACAGCGCAGACTTCGCTGGCTTGGCCATGTTCGCCGCATGGAAGATGGTCGCATCCCAAAAGATATCTTCTACGGACAATTAGCAGATGGCAAGAGAACAGTTGGGCGACCACAGCTGAGGTTTAAAGATGTGTGCAAGAGAGATATGAGGGCACTGGGCATGGATCCAGCAACATGGGAGGATAAAGCTGCCGATCGCACTAAGTGGCGATGCTATTTACGGCGCCACCTCAGATTGGGCGAAGAGAGGCTCACACAAGAAGCAGAGGTGAGGAGAAAACGTCGAAAGGAGCACCAGGAAAATAAGCAGCTGAGGGCTGTCACCTCAGGGGCGCATTCCCATAGTCAGTTATGACTGAAGGGGCTATTATTATTATTATTATCATAGGACCACTGCTGACATAGAAAGAAATCAGTTACTGGTTAATAATAGGAATATATAATTACAAATACACTGAACTACTCACTGAAACATGTATTAGGCTGTCTGAAGTGAATGCATGAAACATAAACCACAGCCAAGCCAGCAGCTTTAAATATTATATGGACATCAATTAGCCTTAAGATCAACATACAAAATTAACAAGCAGAGGAAAAAGCACGTCTTAGGGGTCCCAATTTTATTATTATTGCCAAATGCATTAAAATTTAGTCACATTTGGAGGGACAGATAGTGATGACAAAATAAGGATACAAAAAAGCAAGAGGAGCTTTCATTGCACTGGGAAATATTAGGAAGTCGGGGGAAGCCAGGCCCTGTGCAAAATTAAGGATCTTCAGCTTAAATGTCAAATCAGTCCTAATATGTGGTTCTGAAACATGAGAGCTGCAGAGGCAATGACTAAAAGGTTGCAGACTTTTGTGATTTGGTGTCTGTGTAGAACATCATCATCATAACCCTCCACTCCCAAAGGAGCATAGGCCTTCAACAAACACATGCCAAGTCTTCCTGTCACGTGCCATCATCTCAAGTTCTGTCCACGTTCTCCTCATCATTTTCTCTGTGTTGCATCATACGCCTCCCTGCGAGAGGACCTTCCCCTGTCTTGGATGGCTGTGTTTTATTTTCCTTAATTGACTTGTCCATATTTGTTGAAGTTTTTTGTGGTTTAAATTTTTTACAGGATGGGGTAACCAGCCCCATGCCCAACCCTCCTTAGTCGCTTTCTACGACATGCATGGCAGGGAACAGTGTTACTATTCTTTGCTCCCCTTTCGGGCCCCGGTAACACACGGGTGCTGTGTAGAACAGAGGAAGTGAAAAGGTATGACAATCTCACAAATGTGGAACAGATGACAAGAACCAGACAACTGCCAGTGGAACAAAAGATGAGAGGAAGAGGCTGGAGATGGATAGGACACGCACTTGTTGATGGCACTGCCGGGCAGTTCTTGTTCTAGAATCCCCAGGGTGGCAGAAGTGACGGCAGACCACAAGATACATGGCGAAGAGAACTGGAGGCAGAAGTAAAAATGATGAAGTCAAGGAAGGACCTTGAGGTGATGGCATATGATAGAAGGACTTGGCATGCGTTTGCTGAAAGTCTATCCTCCTTGAAGGGGGGAGCAATAATGAAGTAATTACTGACTTCGACAATGGCTGGAAACAAACTGGAATGGACTAGAATAACAACCACATGGGCTCGACTCAGTGATTGGAGGTGTGGGGGGCTTATTTAAAAGACAGAACCTGCATTACTTGGTTATGGTGATTCGGTTAATTATCAATTTGGATAACTGAGACTGTAAAATCGCTGTTCTACTGTACTAAATGTTTACAATAGAGAGAAGACTGGGAATGACATCACTGAATAAAAAAAGACAATGCAAAAACAAAATAACACAAAACTAGTGAGCAAGAGTTATATATTCTACTTCAACACATTTTTGTTCAGCCACTGAGCCTATTAAGTAGAATAAAGCATACTCACTGCAAGCAATTACTTTCTTATCTAGAAGAACAAAAAAAACTACTGCTCTAACAGTGTCATGGTTTTGTTTTGTTCATTTCTTTGTCTTTTTGCAAGACAAATGGGACTCATTTCACATCCACTATAAGAACAACTGCTGAATCTAATATAAGAACAAACTCTGAAACTGTTATAAGAAAAAACTCTGAAACTGTTATAAGAAAAAACTCTGAAACTGTTATAAGAAAGAACTCTGAAACTGTTATAAGAAAAAACTCTGAAACTGTTATAAGAAAAAACTCTGAAACTGTTATATTAACAAACTCAATGCTGTGAGTCACAGAGCAATTGTAGCAAAAAATGCACAAAATAAGACAGACAGATTATATCATTCATAAGCTACAAGAATGAATCTGACCATTTTTAAAGTAGAAAATTAACTCTTAATATCCAAGCGGCCTTTCTAATAGGTCGAAGGTCATTCGCCATTTTACAGCTGGTCCATTAGGTAGACTATTCGGGTACCGTTTCAATAACTGTGGTTTTAACATTATTTACATACTTTTCTTCCCATAAAAGAGTTCTAATGCCTTTTCTGGTAAACCTCGTGTTTGAAAATACTGGAATAGTGACAAATAAGAGAAGACTTGAGGCAGAAATATGTCTCCAACTATATAAGGAAAAGACGATGGTCATATATCGGTCATGTCCTACGAATGCAAAACAACAGAATACCATTGCGGGCACTCACTTGGGTTCCTGAGGGTAAGAGGAAAAAAGGAAGACCAAAAGAAACACTCAGAAGAACAATAATAAGAGAAGGAAGCGCGTTGGGATTAAACAATGTGCAAGAGCTAAGAGGAGTGGCGTCACAACGTACAACCTGGAGAGCACTGGTTTCTGCCTTATGCGCCGTGTTTGGTGCTTAAAGAATTTATTATTATTATTATTATTGTTTGATTTTTATTAAATAAAGTAGGCCTATTATTGTCTGTTTCGAAAAGATTTTTATTAATAAGTGTTCTTATCCGTTTATCTCTATCAATTTTTGGGAAACCGTTATTTGCTCCGCTTATTAAAAATTAATAATTAAAATGCAAAATAATTCTACTTTTTTATACTGCTAAAAGATTAGCTATTTTTTATGCTTTTTTTCAAACAAACTGTTATTTTGAAATAATTCTGAGCGAAATATGGCTTCTAGAAGTTGTAGAAATTCGGCTGATCTGTTCTGTTACGTGTGCGGATATTTTACATTTCGTGTTCACCAGAAAAACTTTACACCATTACTAAAGAAAGCATATGAACTTTATTTCGATTCGAAAGTTGATGATGCAAATAAATCTTGGAAGCCAAATGCAGTTTGTTCGATTTGTGCAAATACATTGGCAGGTTTGGTTACGAAAATCGCCGAAGCATAAGTCGATGCCTTTTTAGTGCCAGTAATATGGCGTGAACCGACAATTTTGCTTGACAAATATCCATGGGCTGAAAGGTTTTTCTGTGGTTTATCCAAATATTTATTTCGGTTTCGAAACCAGTGCCTCATGATCCAATCACGTGTTCGAGTCCCAGTTCCACCCAGGTTACACTTATCCGGTTGGAGGCGTGTTATCGTACGTGTGGTGGGGCGCGTGATAGGTTGGTTTTAATGGAATGGCAGTGCGTTGTATCAGGGTCTATCTGGAGGTGCTTCGCAGCTTATTTCGCGAGAATGAACCTCAGTCATGGGAATCTTTTAGCGCCCAATACTCCGATATCTAAATTTCGTCATAGACACAGAGAACTTGTTCAATACTTTGAGATGGATGATGACATTTGCTATTGCAAAGATGTAAACGGTTCTAATGGTGCACCTGTCATGAGCACATAGTCATTGGCGACTTTTCATCGACTCTTCCAAGACTAGTCTAAAAGCCGTGTTATTGCATAACGGAAATTTATTTTCATCAATTCCAGTAGCCTACTCTGTTCATATGAAAGAAACTTATGACAAATTAACTTTTGGCAAAAAAATAAAGTACAATTGGCGGATTTGTGGAGAGGTCATTGACGGGATGCAGACTGGGTATACTAAATTTTGTTGCTTCCTATGTGAATGGGACAGCCGCAACAGACAGGAACATTATGCAAGAAAGGTGTGGCCTATCAGGGATCGTATGCAGCTCGGGCATAAAAATGTAATACACGAGCCATTAGTAAAAACAAAGACAGGATTTTACCACCGATATAAAGTTGGGGCTCATGAAGAATTTCGTAAAAGCGTTAGATAAAACGAGCAAAGCTTTCACTTATCTTCGAGAAAAGTTTCCGCAAGTTAGCGATGCAAAGATAAAGGAAGGTATCTTTGTAGGACCTCAAAAGGAGAGTTATGCAAACAAGAACTTGTTACCCAGGTGGCATTCAAATCGATCGTCGATAACTTTCTGGGAAATCACAAATCTGTCGACTATGTGCATATTGTTAAGCAGTGCATAGATGCATACAGAATTATGGGCTGTAACACGTCCCTAAATGACTTTTTTCCCTGAGACCTTCAGGACATGGAGAATGATTCCATCAATATCGCTTAATTGTTAACAAGGAGGTTGGGTGTGGACCATGATTAGTTGATAATGTGTTCAACGAAAGTCGACTGCAAAGAAAATACATAACTGTTTATTTCGCTTGTATGCGTTAAAAAACTTCAATTGCGTATTTCAGGCAGGACATTTTCTGGTGTGAAATCCAGATATTGTCCCAGAAGACTCACCAGCACTTTTTTGCCTCAGAGTTTTTCATTAGCTAAATTGAACCAGATAAATTAACAAGAAATGTTAGAGACATTTTTGTTAGCCAGAGCTGAAATATTGGAAGTCATGGAACTTCGGTAATCACTGAATCTGGTAAATCTGAGCTTCAGGACAACAATATTATTGAACAGGAGGTTGGATGGAATGAAGTTGATAAGTGTTCAACTCAGAATACATTTCGCTTTGTTCCACCTCAGGGCAGGACTTCTGGTGTGAATCCAGATATTGTCCCAGAAGACTCACCAGCACTTTTTTGCCTCAAAGTCCTTTTAACAGAGGAAATATTGGAAGAACTTGTTGTGTCAGTCAATGATAATGCTGATCAATGCTGTCAATCAAAAGATGCAACAACAAGCACAAGGTCTGTTTATCGCAGCTGGCATCCAATAACACTACATGAACTTTACAAGTTTTTTTCTGTTATCATAGCCATGGGTATTATCAAAAAACCAAAAGTGAGTGATTACTGGTCTCAAGAAGGTTGACCAGTGTGTAACAACCTATGGAACATTCAACAGAAGAACAAGAAAGTGGTGAAAGAAAATGTTCTTTTGGATCTTTGAAATTTCCCAGCTGAATGCTTTTGTGTTGTTTGCACTCACCAGATCAAATAATTCAAAGAAACAGACCCTAATGCAGTTCAAGAATCAATTAATTACAGAACTTTGTCTTGTTGCTTCTGATACTATCCAAAATATCCCACAAAGAGTAACCCGTGCAAATCAACATTAGGAGTTCCAGGCTTCAAATTGGATTATTTTTGTGGGTAAGTACAACTTTTTTCCAATTTTTAAAAAATGTTTCAACTTTTCTGCATTCAGTACTGTATAGGCTGCATGCATGTTTAACCTTTAGCACGCTGCGGTCGACATAAGTCAACCGAGGGTAAGCACGCTGCGGTCAGCATATGTCGACCGCAGCGTGCTACGTTTTTTAGCATTAGAATGTGTGTACACGTGATCTCACCCCCGGATGTTAAGTTTTAAACTTATCTGAGAGAGAGTTAGCTTCCGTTTCCGATCTTTTTAAGTAATGGGTGCATCCGCGTTTATTTTATGTGAATTTTTTAATCGAAATGAATCAGCATCGAACACGCGGCCATTTTCGATCTAATTTTATTGGATTCTGACGCCATGCGGTGGGGATGAGATTTTTGTCATTATAAGCGCTAATATCGGTTCTCAGAATATGGTTGATGACAGAGATCGAAACGAAAGTGGAATGTCATTGCTAGTATGTAAAAGTTTAGGGGTTAGGATTAGATTTATCGGAAAGATTTAGGGTTACGGCCGAATGTCACTGCTGACATGGGCTTTGTTGCTTTGATGATGGGTGTAACGAAAAGATCGTCATTTGATTTGTATTGGTCAAATGACTTTCATTGAGATGCAAGAGATAATTTAGATATGGACACTTCGTTTGTTGGTTATTTTATTTTATTTTTTTTAATTTTAAAATTTAAAAAAAAATTTTTTTTTATTTTTTACATTTTTTTATCGTTTTTTCTAAAGGTTAAAACCATTGAACAATTCAGTTAGGTGCATGTCAAAGGGGTTTCATTTTTCTACATTTAGATGTATGACACTTTATGTTATCATTATAAATATATTATTTAATGCAGAAGTGTCGTCGACCAGGGATTGGCGGCTCCTGAGCCGACCCAGCTCTAATGGGTACCTCCGAAATCGGAGAGTATCTGCCTGAATGGCGAGGGACACCTGTATCTGTACAAGAAAAAGGGATACTCACGTAAAATCAATGTCAGGTTAGACATTAACAATAACCTGAGATTTCGCCTCGAGTATTAGCGGGCGTACAAAAAAAAAAAAAAATTTAATGCAGAATCAGTAACGGTAGTCATGTCTGTAAGTATATGCTTAAAATATTTGTGCGCTTTGTTTAAATATACCAAAAAATTTCAAATTGTGATAAAAACTTTATTTGTGCTCAGAAACAACTGCAACTTTCCTACATTATGTGAAAATGGATGTGCTTTAAATGAAAGTAGTTTTAGGGGTTGAAGTTTACCAGAATTAATTACATATATTGATAAGTACAATTTGTTTTTCAATTTTTCTGCATTCATTGCTGTATATGTTGCATGCATGTTTAAAACCACTGAACAATTCAGTTAGGTGCATGTCAAAGGAGTTTCATTTCTCCACATTTTGCTATATAACACTTTATGTTATTATAAATACATTATTAATGCGAAATCAGTCAAGGCATTCATGTCTAAAAAATGTTCTCTGAAATCAGCACGTATAAACACGGTTTTTGAGCACGTATACTAAGAGTTAACTCATATTTTGGTGCACACTAAAGCTAGGCTGGGAAGAAGACAGAAGTAAAGGGCGCCACTTACTAGGACAAGCAACACATCTCTATGTCACCAGGATGTTAGGTAATAAAATAATATAGGTTAGAATAGGTAAGGGAGATGAAGAACAGAAGTGAGAAAAAGATAAATACTAAAACAAGAAGAGGGCTGGCAGGGGAGACAATATGTTAGATGCAGATATGAGTTTCAGCTGCAATCAAAAGAAAACTGGAAAGTAATTACTTGAAAAATAGCCCTAGGAATGTGGGCATGGGTAAAGGAATAGATAAGGGTCACTGACATGTTTTATTAATGTTTTGAAGGGGTGAAATTAGTTGGGGAGAAATCTGAATGGTTTTATTAACCAGCTGGTTAACTGTCTGCTTGGAAACATGAACAGTTAGGCCTACCTGGTTATGTGGCTAACCACTCGGGGTTAGTCCACAGCAAGAGTAGGCCCATATAGGCCTAGTTACTCAATTGCTGGTGAGGATTCCTTCTAGGCAGATAACTATAGATGTAGTTCTATGCTTCTTGAGAAGCAAGAAATGGGACACGAGGAAGAAGTCACAGTTGAAATGAAGAAGAATGGACGGTGTTCTTCAATGCCATTCAAATAAGTTGTCTACTTCTTTAGGGTTAAGGTTTAGGATTCATTTAAGGCCATTATTACTACGTTAATGAAACCAGGCCAGGAGGAAGACAGCCGATAGGATAGTCTGGCACTCTCTCTTCCAAACCTCTACACCTCACGGTAGAAGGGGAACGACTAAGTAGTAGTATTACTACGTCTCTGTTAATGCCGTATCAAACCACATGTCCCACTTTTGTTCATTTCAACCGAAGTGAACAAATCTGGTAAAGATATTGTTATTTTACCTCCGTTTAATATATATCCTTGCGTACAGTTGTACTAATTAGTACAGTCGGAACTTAGAAGGTAAAATAAACGAGTGTTTAAGTTCCTCTCTGAGCTAGGCCTGCACTGTTAGGCCTGTATTTCGAGCTTTCAGTTTCAATTATTATATTATTTTCTTTTAACTTTAAGAAATAATCAGGTACAGCGGCTATTGTTGTGAATTCACTTGTATTAATTAGAGCCAAAATTGGTCGCCGAATCCATAAACATTTGGCCGAAATCGGACATAGGGCGTAAGTCATAGGCCCTATTGTATTTCATTTCAACCGGCCAAAGAGGTCACAAATAAGATCGCCACTTACTTCGGATGGCATTAATGGTTCTGTTGGCGAACCTAGTTCCAGCCAGTGAAGTCTTGCTGACTTTAGATACGATGTGTCCCGCTGTGTTGATATAATCCTTTTATTCTTTGGTTACAACAAGAATCTGCCAGAAAACATATTCCCTATCGGCAAGGCTTTAACAGGAAGCTAGGCATGTGCTTACAGTTGCGATGAATATAAACCGATTAAAATGAGACAAATTTCAGAAACTTAAATATTATTTACCCCCAAAAAATTATTTATTTATGTTACATGATTCAAACATTTTTATCATGCATGACTGTTTGTAAAAAAATGTATATCAACATTTTATTATTAGTTTTAATGTAATTGTCTCGAAATAATACAAATAGAGAGGTCACTGGGTCAAATTAACTGTCCCGGCCGCGGTAACGTATATTAGCTTCTTTATTTTAATTACAGTATTCTATAAAAAGCGTGAGGCAAACTATAAAGAAGAATATTGGCTAAAACAAATAGATACCCGAATAAATGTGGGAAGTAATAATAACACATGGAGGATGTATGGTTAACTGTAAGTGTCTCGAAGTAACATAAATGGGATTTTTTTTTATAATGTTTTTGTTTGGTTTGAATTTGCAAATACAGATTTTACCAAATGTCAACTAACAACTCAGGTCAATCCAATGAATACCAATAGATACCCTGCAGGGTGGAACTGTATGGAGGAAATTGTCCATCTGGGTACTTTAATTACATCAGTTAATGACAGTTGTGAATACAAGCCGTTGGTTCCACCCTGAGAGATTCAGAAACCAGATTAAGAAAGCAAATAATATAGAAAATATTAAAAACACAGCCAATAAATATATACAACTATCAAAGGACAGCATTACTGTATACACAGATGGATCCAATGGAGAGGATGGCAAATTGAGGATAGAAATATATATTCCAATATGGAAAATGGCAATAGAGTATAGTACCGGTATCACGGAAAATACATCCATTTTCACTGCAGAGATGGTGGCAATACTAAACGCACTAGAAATATTCTCTAATAACCCTCCGAAGAAACGAACAATTTTAACAGACTCACTTTCAACAATTCTGGCACTCGGAAACTCACAAGAATGCAGTAGACTTGGTGTAGCAGAGAAGATGTTTCTGGCTACTACATACTTATATTCCAAAGGATGTTCAATCATTAATCGCTTGGATACTTTCACATGTTGGCATAGAGGGAAATGAAAAGGCATATAAGAAGCCAATAAAGGTAGATCTGATAAAAATCTAATAAATGTAGCAATGAGTAAATCAGAGATTAAGAGCTTAATTAAAGAATTAATAACAGATGAATGGAAAGTAGAGTGGGATAAAAATCTATAAGGATGACATGCATATAAGATGTTCTAGGCTCCAACAAGAAAATATCAGATTTCTAGGGAATTGAAGATTCCCAGTAATAATAAACTTCTCAGAATACAGCTTGGAAAAGGCTATTTATGAATAAAAGAACTTTACTATGCAGGATGTCTTCAAGACAATAATATAGAGCATTTCTTGATAAAATGTAAGAGGTATGAACAAATGAGAATACCAGTATTAGATTATTTGTAGGAATCAAATTTACCTACAAATATAGAAGATGTATTAACAATAGACAGACCTAGAGAACTACTTAATAATATAGTCAAACAGTATTTAACAAGAGCAAAAATTATTATATATACTGTTCAAAAAAAGAAACGCATAGCTATCCGAGGGCGCGTTATGAGTTTGTAAGTAAAATTTGGTGCTAGGGTATATAAAAACCAGCCTCAAATGTTCTTTACAGTGTCAAATGCACGTGTTGACCTGAATTACGCACGTGAAAGCAACAAAATTTGGGGTGAACATCTATTGTGGCTATTGGCCGAACTGCATTCAAGAAGTCAAGTTGCTAGGCATCTAAACGTGCATCAGAGTGCCATCAGTCGACTTTGGCACCGGTTCCAAGCCACTGGCTCAGTTGAAGACCAGCATCGCAGTGGACGACCCAGAGTGACAACAGCAGCGAAGGATCGCTTTATTCGGCTTCGTCACCCCAGAGACAGGTTTACAACAGCTTCCTCAACTGCCCAGTCATTGCCTGCAGGACGTCATGTGTCTGATCAAACTGTCCGGAATAGACTGCATGACGCTGGACTTTGGGCACAACGACCTCACCAAGGACCTGTCCTTACGCGCCGCCATCGCCAAAATCGACTTCTTTGGGCCAACCAGCATCGTCCCTGGGCAGCTGACAATCAACGGAGACGTGCCTGGTTTAGTGACGAATCTTTCTTTTTGTTGCAGCGTCATGATAGACGGCGTAGGGTCTACCGTAGCCGAAATGAACGTTTTGCCCAAAATTGCGTTGATGAAGCTCCGCCGCACGGTGGTGGAGGTGCAATGGTGTGGGGAATGATCAGTTACAACGGAAGGAGTCAATTGGTGCACATTGAAGGAGGCTTGAATGCGCAACGTTACGTCAATGAAATTCTTCGACCCCATGTCCTTCCATTTTTGGCTGCTCAAAGGTCTGTGTTTCAATAGGACAACGCCAGACCCCATTGTGCACGGTTGACCACGCAGTTCCTGACTGCCAACAACATTCTCACCCTTCCCTGGCCATCCCTGTCTCCAGACATGAGTCCGATTGAGCACCTGTGGGATGAGCTGCATAGACGTGTTTGTCGCCGAGACGTTGCTCCAGCCAACCGTCATCATCTGTTCCAGACACTCCAGGAAGAGTGGGCAGCCATCCCACAGGCCCACATCAGACGTCTGATCGCATCCATGCCCAGGAGATGCCAGTCGCTGATCGATGCAAGAGGAGGCCACACACCAAACTAACGGGAAAACCCGTACGCCAAAAAAAACTCTCGTGACCCAGATGCAAAACAACTGTCAATTGATTGGTTGAACCCTAAGGTATTCTTGTGTGCATTTTGAACAATTAACTCATGAAATTAAAAAAAGTTATTGAATGTCAAAATTATGGCTATGTGTGTGCCTTCAGTAGCTATGCGTTTCGTTTTTTTGAACAGTGTAGTATTAGTAATTGGAAAGGTGGAGGTCTGATGCTGTGCTTTCAATACATATGACTTTTGACAGGTGAAAGTTAATTAAATATCTATTCAAGTCAGTTATATAATTCGAAACACCAGGCCTTTACACCTTTCCCCCTTAATATTATTTTTATTTGGTCTTGTTAGGTTTTATCTGGGGTTTTTTTAACATGCAAGCATAATTGGTGTCGTAAATTTATTTTGAGAGAAAAGAGTCGTAGAAATAGTGGTCCGGTTTAGAGTGGAAAATGATGATGGAAAGCTCAGTGATAGAAATGTAGAGATTTAATAGTTACTTCACAGCGTGCTGGAGGAGAGTAAAGACAGACTTATTTACGACAAATCGTGTCTCTCAATCTTCTCTTTCACTCTCCTGGTCAAACAATTATTTGCCAGTTTTCCAGACTCGCATCTGCGCGCACACCGATTCGGTGTTTTCAAACACACACACGACGTTGATACAAACTATATTAAACGAATAGGGGAAAAGTTGGGCTTTGGGTATATCCAACACACAGAACTAAATGAGTTTAGGTGATTTTATTCACTTTAAACATCAATCACTAAAAATATCAGATATTACATAAATTATCATAAGTACACAAAATGCAAATAACAAGTTTGGGAGGGGGTGAAGAAGATTGGTATCGACTAAGCCCTTCCCGCTCATTAGACAAAGACAAACCCAGTCCAGAGATAGATAATATCAGGAACACGGGTACGTTAACCTAACAGTAAAGTTAATTACTCTGAAAGAGGTGTTACCAAGTTAGGTATAAGTGATAGAAAAAAAAACCTGTTCTTCCCAGCTGTTCTTCCCTTTACTAAGCAAATGGAAAGGAGGTGGTTTTTAAACAGAGTTAACAAATTATCAACTATCCCACTTAAAGGAACAATGTAGGGTATACAGAAAAGATATATGTTACCAGGTAAGCAAGTTAACAAAATGGTCACACAAAAGAATTAATTTCCTGTCATTCATACACGCGCTAGCAAAGGCCTTCACTCATCTTGCTCTCACTTACCGATTGTGAAAAAATCTTGCACTCCATAGAATAACACAACAGCAGTTACACCTCAACTAAATGTATGAGTTTTTGTTCAAGTTCTAGCCCCAGATTATCGGGTAGGCGGTCAGCACATAAAAGGGTCCCGTAATCGCTGGAAAATGAATCTGTAGTTGTGTCTCTTTTCTTAATAACAGTTTCTATGGGGGGGCACGGTCTCTGATACCGGGGTGAGGATGGTGTGGTCTATTTGACTATGCCGCTGATAATAAAATTCTTACGCGTGCTGGTACACTTTATCCGTGAGGTATGGTTTAAGTCCAGTGAGAAAACTAGTCACATCACTGTTCAGGAAATTATGAATTATCTCTCTGTGTCAGTAAACTAACAAAGCTCGGGCCAGTGTTCTTCTTCCCGTTACGACTTAAGTTGTTTGATGGTGCGTTAAATTTGTCTTTGGGTGTGCTTTCTTTGCTATAAGTTAGATAGCGGAATTTCAAACATAGAATCGCCTCAAAGATTAAAAATTTACACAGTCTCAACAAGTTCTGCGTCAGGGGAACTCTACACACTGTTTATGCTTTGCTTTGCTTAGATTGATTTCTTTATTGCTTTCTTAATGCTGGGATCGCACAGGTTACGATCACTCTGTATGAAAGAAAAAAAAAGACATGTAATATACCGAAAACAAATAACCTTCTAAAGCGCGATGAATTTCCCGTTAAGCCTATAATACACTCGAGTATTTAATTATGTATTTAATAAACACTGCGCAAATTCTAGTGGTTAAAAACCCACATCTATAAAACTAGGACTTAACTGAATTTATTAATTATAAATTCCTTCGCGACTTTAAAAGTTAATTTAAGCATCTATTATCTTTTGAAATAATATAATAGATAGATCATTATATTTAAAACTGGAACTCTTGAGATGGTTTAATTAAATAGATTTAAATTAACACAGAATCCCTTGAAATAGAATGACTAGACCACTGATCACTTTACACAATATATATTTTACCGCTTTGCACAGAATTAGAAATCACTGCAAATATATATAAAATCCAGGGGAAAATCTATAACAAGATTTCAATAAAGCTAGTGCTTCTGTAAAGGTCTGGCCAGCGAGTGATAACGTGTCTAGTTCTTCATGGTCTATTTAGCTAAAATGGAATGTAAGTTGAGTGGGACATGATAAACTTGACAACTTATTTGATCTCACGAACTTTTGGGGATCTGACCGCCAAATCAAGAGAAGAAGCCGCCCCCTGGTCTTCGTATCCGCTCGCTGCTGCCCGTTTCGCTTTCCCCCGTTCGCTCGGTTCCTCGATTGACACCGAGACGCGAAATTAGCGGCAAGCAACTGCGTCTCGTATCAGGGAAAACTACTGTCTTTGATAGCGCCGATAGTCTCCCCTAAGATCCCTCGGTCTGTCTCTTTGATCTCGTCGCTGTATCCTACATGAGTCCCGGTGGAATGCGTTCTGGCAAACGAAAAGTTACATCCAATGTTCAGGGGTTCTAATGTTATGAAAAGCTAAGGGTCCCTTTAAATCATCCATCATATCAGGGAAAATTCACTTGTCAAACTAGACGTACGTCACAATCGTCCCCACTTTTAGACATGAAACCATTTTTCATGTTTTCATTTTTGACAATGGAGGTGACCTGATTGGTGATTTTAGGATGAGTGGTATCTTCAGTTTGCTCTTCTTCCTCTGTAGACCAGTTTCTACTCAGAAAATCAGCCCCGACATTCTGTCTTCCCGGAATATATTCCACTTTGAAAGAATAGACGCTTAGAAGGAGGGCCCAACGCATGATCCTAGCGTTAAATTCTTTATTGGCACCAAGAAATGCTAACGGAGCGTGGTCTGTTTGCACCGTGAACGATGTACCATAAAGAAACTCATGATGGCGTCTGATACCGTCAATCAGAGCAAGACATTCCCTTTCAACTACGCTGTAGTTCCGTTCCGCTTTATTTAATTTCCGACTGCCATAGGCAACTGGAAATAGCATGTTCAGGTCACTATCATCGGCTTGAAGCAGTGTTGACCCGATGCCCTGACCTGACGCGTCGACTCTCAGTACAAAAGGTTTCTTGAGGTCAGGCAACCTCAAAATGGGGTATGCAGACAACTGTCCTTTCAAAGTGCTATACGCGTGTTCGCACTTTTGATCCCATATGACCTTATCAGGACAACCTTTCTTTGTGAGGTCAGTCAGAGGTGCCGTCAGTCCGTTGAAGTTCTGGATGTACTTCTGATAGTATGCACATAGCGATATGAAGGAACGTACGTCTTTCTTCGTTCGGGGTCTTTTTGCTGTCACTATTTTCTCCACGTTCTTCTTAATAGGCCAACTGCATCCGTGAGAAATAGTGTGCCCCAGGAAGTCTAACTGTTCAAACCCGATGAGACATTTGCTAGGTCTGGCTGTGAGACCCGTTTCCTGTAGTCTCCTGAGGAGCATAGCAACCGTAGCAATATGTTCTTCATAGGTTTCCGATGCAATTAAGATGTCATCCATGAAATTATGGATATGGGGACTTTGCAAAGGTTCTAGAAGCTTCCTCATCATCCTGGTGAACACTCCTGGTGCGTTATGCAAACCGAACGGCATCACGTTAAATGTGTAATGTCCTTCACTAGTGCTGAAAGCTAACAAAGGTTTAATTTCCTCCTTGACTGGTATTTGATAATAACCTTTACTGAGGTCAATCTTGGAGAAGATCTTAGCTTTGCTGAGCTTGGTGAACAACTCAGAAACAGTTTGGA
Source organism: Oreohelix idahoensis (assembly GCA_024509875.1). Lineage (NCBI taxonomy): Eukaryota > Metazoa > Mollusca > Gastropoda > Stylommatophora > Oreohelicidae > Oreohelix > Oreohelix idahoensis. Next base: position 690,888 of record JAMPIV010019630.1, read on the forward strand.
GAGGTTCGGGCTGGAATTCCGTTACAGCGTTTAGCAACCTGTAATCAATGCACAGCCGAACTTCCTTATTGGGCTTCTGCAACAGCACTACGCTCGAGCTGTAAGGAGATGTAGACTCACTGATAATTCCTGCCTGACGCAGCTTGTCTATTTCTCCGCGAAGTGCATCAGCTTTAGCGTACGGGATTGGGTAAACTCTGGTTTGAACAGGGGTCTCGTTTGTTAATTTCATATCAAATTCAATGAGATTTGTTCGACCAGGTACATCCGTTAAGACTGCACTGTACTGTTTTAGTAGAGCCCTGGTTTCTGTTTGTTGTTCTGGTGAGAGATTGTCGCCGAACTTGACATCTTTAAAGGATTCTGTGGGTTGCAATGGATACTCCATGCAACCTTCATCATCTTCCTCGTCTTCCGTTGCTATGGCGACAGCCAGGAGATGCTCGGAGGATGGCACCGGTCTTTCCAAATATTTCTTTAGCAGATTTATGTGGAAGACCTTCTCCTTTCCTTTGATGGAGATGTTGTAGTTGGTACGTGAGATCTTTTTAAGGACGGTAAACGGTCCTTGCCATCCGATGCGAAGTTTATTGCTTCCGGTTGGAAGTAGCAATAGGACTTTCTCCCCTGGTTGTAGTTCTCTCTCTTTTGCAGCTTTGTTGTATCTTTTAGTAATTTTAGCGCGGGCTTTCTTAAGGTTGGTAGTAGCTAGATCCCATCCTAGCTTTAGCCTTTCCTTAAGCTCAGATACATACTTGCTTGCAGAGACGACTGTCTCGTCAGCCTTCTGGTCTTTCAGGGACCGAAGTAAGGCTTCTAGTGGCCCCTTAATAGGTCTGCCAAATAAAAGTGTAGCTGGCGCAAAACCCGTAGACGCTTGGGGTACCTCTCGGTAGGCGAATAAGGCAGCCGATATATATTGGTCCCAGTCTTCCCGGTTTCTCCTGACCCAGCTTACGTAACATCATGGTGAGGGTACCGTTTAAAAACGTTCCACGAGCCCATTTCCGGCCGGATGGTAGGGACTTGTGTGGATATGTTTGGCCCTCAAGATCTTAAAGATCTCCTCCATTAACAGGCTACGGAATTGGGATCCATTGTCCGTCAAAACTTGTTGAGGGAATCCCAACCGTGTAAAAATTTGCACAAGGGCTTCTGCGACATGCTTGGAATTAGTGCATGGTAGCGGTACAGCTTCGGCCCACATAGTGCAAGTGTCAACTAAGGTCAGGATGAACCTGTTCCTTCTTTTGGTCTTTTCCAGAGGACCAATAATGTCGACAGCAACCCGTTCAAATGGAGTCCCTACTATTGGCATTTGCCCCATAGGTACTGGGGGTGTCAAGTGCTTGGGTGCTACCCGTTGGCACTGGGCGCAGGATTTCACGTACCTGACAATGTCAGAGTTCATTCCTGGCCACCAATAGTGGTTTTTTTTTCGCTGAATAGTGGCGTTTTGTCCCATGTGTCCGCTAAAGGGAAGAGAGTGCCCCATTTCTAAGATCTGGTTTCTGTACTGCGTCGGTACTAGGAGCTGGTTATTCCCCGTGTCCGGGTTGCCCGTTCTACGATACAATACACCATCCTTAGAAAAAATGTCTCCGTTGTGTCTGGGGTCCTTAGCCATGGGCAGTTTTTTAAAGCAGGGCGCCAGAGTAGGGTCCTTTTGTTGCGCCTCCTTCAGTTCATTCGGCAACAAGTTTGGCGCAGGCTCCCTCTCCTTCTTGGCTTGCCCTCTTGTGGTTACCGCTGCCACAATCGGCTCCTTAGGTCTCCCAATGAACACATCTCTACATCCCAGGATAACTGGGTAGATCGGATCATCCATTATGGCCGCTTTAATAACTCCTCTGACAAAGTCAGAGTGTATTTCTACCAGTGCGATAGGAAGCGTCCTGGTGCATCACTCCTGAAAACTCCACTAAGTTTGACGGTTTCCTCTGTCTCCTGACCTGGTTTGACTAGGTGTCTAGCAACAATACAACTAAAGCTTAATCCAGTGTCAAAAAGACAAGTAGTAGAGGTACCGTTCAAAATTACAGTTCCTCGAGTTGAGGGTCGGTCCCCCTCAGGTTGAGAATCACTGACATTGACTCTACCTTTCGAGGCTGTATGCAAACATCCAATGCGGTTTGCACCGGTTTGTTTGCCCTGATCAGACGTTCCTGGTGTAGGGGTCTTTCCTTTTCCTTGACCTTGGTGGCCGCGCTGCCACGTAGGCTTGTTGGGTTGATCAGAATTTTTGTTGGGGGGGTATCGGGTTTTGTAGAATTTCGATTTTTCCTGGGGGGTTTCTGGGTATTGTTATCTCGTTGGTTATAATGTTGAGAGGAAGTGGAAGAATAGGATGCCTGTTCTAGATTCTGTTTTCGAGATGGCTCATCGGTGGGTTTACGTTTAGTGCTGGGAAGTTCGGCCATTGCATTGCTATAGCGTTCGGCTTTATTGAGTATGTCTTCAAGCCTGACTGCCCCCTGTTCAGCCAAAAATCTACGAGTTTCATTCGACAAAGTGGATTTTATCTGCTCCACAAGAACAAGTTCGAGGAGTCCCTCATATGAAAGAGGTAGGTCAGATAATTCAATGCACTTTGTCAGATAACCCGTGAGACGTGAAGAGAACTGGGGAAATGTTTCCGTGCTCTCTTTTCGGCTGTTTCTGAACAACTGCAGAAACTTTCGGGCAGTCATCTCAAACTGCTGTAGTAAGGTCTTTTTTAACATGTCGTAATCATGTTGATTCGGTCCCAGCTTAGTGTACACGTCATAAGCATTGCCTTTCAGTGACGTTGAAAGTTTGAGCGCCCAGCGGGTACTCTCTAACCCATAAAGATTCGCGAGTCTCTCGAATTTTTCTAGGTAGCTGTCAATTTTTTCGTTAGGGCTAGGAAAAGATTCTAAAGAAAACGACATAGCAGTTAATTGGGCAGATTGAGTACTGGAGAAGTCCATTGATTGAGACTGGGGAGAAGACGGCTCTCCGTTAGTCGAAGTAGAGGCGCCCCGACTCTCTAGAGCCTTAAGCGCCAGTTGATGCTGTCTTTCCTTGTCTCTCTCTCTCTCTCTCTCTGCGAGTTTCCATCTCTGCTTCAATTTTCTTCTGTTCCAAAAGACGTTCTTCCGCTTCTTTCTCATCTGCCCTCTCCTGGGCTTCTCTCCTCTCTGTTCTTTCTTTCTCTTCCTTCCTCTCAGCTTCTGCTCTCTGTTGCTCCGCCTTCCTCTCAGCTTCGGCTCTCTGTTGCTCCGCGTCATATATTTCCAATTCCTGGTTAATAAACGCGTTTGCAGCTTCTGCATCTAATCCTGCCTCTTTCGCTTCCAGCCTCAAGATGGACCTCATCTTTATCCTCTCTGCCATTGTTAAAGAATAAGATGAAGTATGCTTAGAGAACTAGTAAGAAGAAACGCGAAAGGGAGGAACTCTGAACCGCTACGAGAAAAAAAAACACAAGTACAAATTTACCTGTGTTACCTCCTACATGTACTGTGCAAACTTATCGCTGCTATTATCTGGCAATTAAGGCTCTAAACGCAAGCGACTATGCCACTAAATGGTAAGTTACACTGGAAAAGAATCTACTTTTACTAACAGTCGAGAAAAATTTATATTAAAACAATTTAAAAGGAAAAAAAAATGTTCCCCTAAATTTTAAATCTCTGACAACAAACTCCGTCCCTAAAGTCAATTATTGAGATGAGACGTTGTTAACTTAATTTTTAAAAATCAGAACAATCCGTCTTTAGCTAAGCTCAACTCTTTTTTGACTTCAAAAACCTTAGTGACTGTAAAACAATCACGCAATCCCAGCAACTTTTATAAAGAAAGAAATATAATTATCTCCGCCAGAGGATAATTAAAATAGCAAATATATTTGTTTGTCTGTACTTTCTACTGCTGTGGAGAGAAAACAACCTGTAAATATGCTATGTGGACAACCCAAATACTTAAAGAACGTTTGTCTAGGGGTGTAATTATTTATTTATTTCCCTAATTCACAAAGACAAATCATTCACACTCTACCTAGTTAGACCCAAACTAAATCAGACTCAAAATATCTTTTAACCCGGCTATGCGATTGCCTCAAATGTAGCTCAAGATCCCAGAACCAGCCCACAAATATGTGTGCATCAAATGTATCTCAAAATTATCCCGGACGAACCGGCCAAATATTGTCGTAAATTTATTTTGAGAGAAAAGAGTCGTAGAAATAGTGGTCCGGTTTAGAGTGGAAAATGATGATGGAAAGCTCAGTGATAGAAATGTAGAGATTTAATAGTTACTTCACAGCGTGCTGGAGGAGAGTAAAGACAGACTTATTTACGACAAATCGTGTCTCTCAATCTTCTCTTTCACTCTCCTGGTCAAACAATTATTTGCCAGTTTTCCAGACTCGCATCTGCGCGCACACCGATTCGGTGTTTTTCAAACACACACACGACGTTGATACAAACTATATTAAACGAATAGGGGAAAAGTTGGGCTTTGGGTATATCCAACACACAGAACTAAATGAGTTTAGGTGATTTTATTCACTTTAAACATCAATCACTAAAAATATCAGATATTACATAAATTATCATAAGTACACAAATGCAAATAACAAGTTTGGGAGGGGGTGAAGAAGATTGGTATCGACTAAGCCCTTCCCGCTCATTAGACAAAGACAAACCCAGTCCAGAGATAGATAATATCAGGAACACGGGTACGTTAACCTAACAGTAAAGTTAATTACTCTGAAAGAGGTGTTACCAAGTTAGGTATAAGTGATAGAAAAAAAAAAACCTGTTCTTCCCAGCTGTTCTTCCCTTTACTAAGCAAATGGAAAGGAGGTGGTTTTAAACAGAGTTAACAAATTATCAACTATCCCACTTAAAGGAACAATGTAGGGTATACAGAAAAGATATATGTTACCAGGTAAGCAAGTTAACAAAATGGTCACACAAAAGAATTAATTTCCTGTCATTCATACACGCGCTAGCAAAGGCCTTCACTCATCTTGCTCTCACTTACCGATTGTGAAAAAATCTTGCACTCCATAGAATAACACAACAGCAGTTACACCTCAACTAAATGTATGAGTGTTTGTTCAAGTTCTAGCCCCAGATTATCGGGTAGGCGGTCAGCACATAAAAGGGTCCCGTAATCGCTGGAAAATGAATCTGTAGTTGTGTCTCTTTTCTTAATAACAGTTTCTATGGGAGGGCACTGTCTCTGATACCGGGGTGAGGATGGTGTGGTCTATTTGACTATGCCGCTGATAATAAAATTCTTACGCGTGCTGGTACACTTTATCCGTGAGGTATGGTTTAAGTCCAGTGAGAAAACTAGTCACATCACTGTTCAGGAAATTATGAATTATCTCTCTGTGTCAGTAAACTAACAAAGCTCGGGCCAGTGTTCTTCTTCCCGTTACGACTTAAGTTGTTTGATGGTGCGTTAAATTTGTCTTTGGGTGTGCTTTCTTTGCTATAAGTTAGATAGCGGAATTCCAAACATAGAATCGCCTCAAAGATTAAAAATTTACACAGTCTCAACAAGTTCTGCGTCAGGGGAACTCTACACACTGTTTATGCTTTGCTTTGCTTAGATTGATTTCTTTATTGCTTTCTTAATGCTGGGATCGCACAGGTTACGACCACTCTGTATGAAAGAAAAAAAAGACATGTAATATACCGAAAACAAATAACCTTCTAAAGCGCGATGAATTTCCCGTTAAGCCTATAATACACTCGAGTATTTAATTATGTATTTAATAAACACTGCGCAAATTCTAGTGGTTAAAAACCCACATCTATAAAACTAGGACTTAACTGAATTTATTAATTATAAATTCCTTCGCGACTTTAAAAGTTAATTTAAGCATCTATTATCTAGATCATTATATTTAAAACTGGAGCTCTTGAGATGGTTTAATTAAATAGATTTAAATTAACACAGAATCCCTTGAAATAGAATGACTAGACCACTGATCACTTTACACAATATATATTTTACCGCTTTGCACAGAATTAGAAATCACTGCAAATATATATAAAATCCAGGGGAAAATCTATAACAAGATTTCAATAAAGCTAGTGCTTCTGTAAAGGTCTGGCCAGCGAGTGATAACGTGTCTAGTTCTTCATGGTCTATTTAGCTAAAATGGAATGTAAGTTGAGTGGGACATGATAAACTTGACAACTTATTTGATCTCACGAACTTTTGGGGATCTGACCGCCAAATCAAGAGAAAAAGCCGCCCCCTGGTCTTCGTATCCGCTCGCTGCTGCCCGTTTCGCTTTCCCCCGTTCGCTCGGTTCCTCGATTGACACCGAGACGCGAAATTAGCGGCAAGCAACTGCGTCTCGTATCAGGGAAAACTACTGTCTTTGATAGCGCCGATAGTCTCCCCTAAGATCCCTCGGTCTGTCTCTTTGATCTCGTCGCTGTATCCTACATGAGTCCCGGTGGAATGCGTTCTGGCAAACGAAAAGTTACATCCAATGTTCAGGGGTTCTAATGTTATGAAAAGCTAAGGGTCCCTTTAATCATCCATCATATCAGGGAAAATTCACTTGTCAAACTAGACGTACGTCACAATTGGTAATTGTGATTTGCCCTATTCACAATGATTTGATAGGTGTGATGCCACTTTCCCATATCGGCAGTTGTTCAAATTATTTGGAATAAAAAAACAATATATATCCTCATTATAACCCATCAGAGGTTGAATAGGATATTGTTCATCATTCAATAAAAAATAGTATGCATGTTTATATTTAAATGATCCTTCCTCCGAGACCAGATAGGTGGAACTAACATGTACGGAAAAACAAAACTTTCAAAAACATGCAGATATCACTACATGGCATTGGGCCGAAGAGCGAGAGCCTAAGCTCCGCTGGATCAATAACAACATCACCATACATACTGTTGTTGTGTCACACCATAACAATTATGATGAACTACTGTTTCAGAGTAATAACCACTTACGCACACCATTTGGTAATTTTGTTTGTCTCTATTTACAGTAATAGGACAGGAGATAATGATGCCCCTTTTACATATCGGCAATTGAACATATTATTTGGACTTGAAAACACCGTATATCCTAATTATAACCTATAATTATAACCAATCTGAGACCGGCGGAACTGTTTCCACTGACGGGAGAAGGGGCGAAGGCGAGTCACTGGCACCATAAAACACGCAGCTTCGGGCAGATAGGGATTGTGATCCTTGGTTGGAAGCCTGTCTAAGAGAAGGTAAAACTCTGAATTCAAACCACTGCTGCCTTGCGGGCATATCCATTTATGAGAAAGGCTTCGGGAGTAAACCCTGAGGATAAATCCGGAGTCGGAGTCCCTAAGGCAGTCTAATGTTGATTTGACATTATTCCGTAAACTTCTGCGACGTGGCTGGTACCAAAGTGTATCGCCTACTACCGGTCCGTTGGATCTACCGGCTGCGTGGAGAGGAGGAACATGCTGCGTGGGCAATAGCTTGATGTCCATTTAACTGTGCCCAAGCTTGCGCCCTGGAGATGACACTCCATCTTCACACTATAGATGTCGGCAAAACACGGGAAGTAGCAGTTACCGGTTATAAGCATTTTGCCCAATTGGCATAGGGTATGACGCCAGGGGCTACTTGCGATAGTGGGAGAGGTTCTAGGATCTCACTGCACAGCTACCACCAGCTTCAAGCTGGGCAGCCCCCAGTCAGTTAGGTGTTGTCCCGCCACTGTATGCTTTTCCCATTGGGTGCATGGGGTTTAGGGTCAAACCCCACATGTGGACAGAACATGTTGCACCAAGCAATTATCATTGGGCGAAAAGCAGCTCACACAACAAGGAGAAGAGAGGAGAAAACGTCGACAGGAACACCAAGAAAATAAGCAGCTGAGGGCTGTCGCCTCAGGCGCCCATTCCCGTAGTCAAGATGATAGGAAACTCTTTACAGGGCGATACAACAGGAGGCACTTTGATTATCAGAAGGGGTCCCCCCGTTCGACAAGTGTTTCGGCCCAGTATACTCCTTTACACTCTAAGGGGGGCGGGTCCACTTGGGTCGTGACTCCCAAGTGTCTCAGCGTCCTGTTGTCTTGTATTGAAAATGAACCCATTTTACTTTGGTAGCAGCTTTAAAATCCACAACTCCGCCAGCCGTGGAGGCAATTGTGAAAGTAACAAAGAGAAGACAAATTACTCCGTTCGTTCCGTCGCACACCTCAACTAGGGACAGACACGGACACACCTGCGCGAAGCCGACCGAGGCTAGCCACTGCGCGCTAGCAATTGAAATTATGTGCTTAACACCTCTTATAATATACTCCGCATGTTGCTCGTCAGTCACAGCCCTTTCACTAGTATACCAAAAAACTCAACGTACTGTTGACTTAGAAAAATTCCTGGTGTTTTCTGTACCGCCGCGTTTACGGTCACGATTTCCATAGCCCATTGCGGTTGGTTCCACAGCCAGCACGATTCCTTTTCGGCAGTTTCACCAAGCCTCTTCAGTGCCCTTGTTCTCGACTGTCCCTTCAGCCACAACAGTTTCAATAAATCAAACACTGATGCAGCCACGAGCCCTCTTGCGCCCACCTCAACAGCCACGACCCTTGCATTTAACCCATCGTGTCTCAGATCCGCGGCCAGATCATTATACTTGGTCGCTTTGAACGAATAAGCAAGGTAATCTCATCACGACAGCAGAGGGACAGGAAACAAGATGGGCAGAGCACTTCCGAGAAACTCTGAACAAGGAACCACCAGAGACACAATTGAATGTTCCTGAAGCTGAAAACAATCTAGATGTGAATACAGACATTCCACGCAAAGAAGAAATCATCACAGCAATCAAAGGGTTAAAGAACGGCAAAGCTCCGGGTCATGATAACTTAAATGCAGAGCTATTTAAGACAGACCCTGAGCTAGCAGCAGAACTATTAGAACCACTATTTGCACAAGTCTGGAAAACGGGGACAACACCATCAGAGTGGAACAAAGGAATAATTGTCAAATTGCCCAAGAAGGGAGATCTTGCAGACTGCAATAATTGGAGAGGAATCACTCTTCTCTCAGTTCCCAGCAAAATACTAGGCAGGATAATTATACAGAGAATTTCAAAGGCAGTAGACCACAAACTGAGAAAAGAACAAGCAGGATTTAGAAAGAACAGGAGATGTTTAGATCATATATTCACTCTCAGGAACATTATAGAGCAGTGCTCAGAACGGCCAAGACAGCTTTACATTAATTTTGTTGATTTTGAAAAGGCTTTCGACAGCATACATAGGGACAGTTTATGGAAAATACTGAGGGCTTATGGAATTCCAAGCTGCATAGTGTCAATCATAAAAAGCCTCTATGCCAATTTTACGTGTAGTGTTGGGCAGAGCAACCTAACCTTTGAGGTGAAGACAGGAGTACGACAGGGATGCCCCTTATCAACCACTCTATTTTTAACAGTCATAGACTGGGTGATGCGCCAGACAACAGAGGGCAGTCCAAGAGGAATAAGATGGACAACATTTTCTACATTGGAAGATCTGCAATATGCAGATGACATTGCACTACTAGCACATTCACATCAACACATCCAGGAAAAAACGGATAGACTTAATAAGTTTAGCCAGCAGGTGGGCTTGAATATCAATTTAAAGAAGTCTGAGGTCATGACGCTCAATGTGAGCAACCCTGAGCCCATATCAGTAAGGAATCAGCAATTGGTACAGACAGATACCTTCACATACCTAGGAAGCATAGTAACACCAGACGGCGGGGCAGGCAAAGACATCAACATCAGAATGAATAAGGCAAGAACAGCCTTCTTTAACCTAGACAACATCTGGAAGTCCTCTCAATACAGCACAAGCACAAAATTAAGATTATATCAGAGCTGTGTGCTTTCTGTGCTTCTCTATGGTGCGGAATGCTGGAGAGTTACAGAGAAGGAAATGTCGAAATTGTCCTCTTTTCACACAACATGCCTAAGAAAAATTCATCGAATCTTTTGGCCAAATACCATCACTAACCAAGATCTGCTTACTCGTAGCAAGCAAGAGGACATGCACACCATCATAGCTGGCAGACGCTGGAGCTGGGTTGGTCATGTCCTCAGAAGAGACCCCGATGCCATCACAAGAACAGCTATGCTTTGGACCCCTGAAGAAAAACGAAAGAGAGGCCGACCAAAAACAACCTGGCGGAGGACTATGGAGGCTGAGATGCAAAGAATGAACCAGAGTTGGGGCACTGTACGAAGGATGGCCACCGACCGAGCAAAGTGGAATCAATTTGTTGTTGCCCTACAAGACGCCACTAGGCGTGATGGCCACTGACTGCTTTGACGGTCGGCGGCTAAAGATCAAAGAAGAAGAAGAAGCTTTGAACGAGTGTTGCTCGTCTAATCTGGATTCAAATGGCACGGTCAGTTCAATCAGTATAACCTGAAGCGATGCTGAAGAATGAAGCACTATATCCGGCCGTCTCCGCGATTTTCTGATACTCTCTCGATACCGTATTCCCCTCGTCCAGGTAGGTCTACCGCCATCTCCCAGTCGTTTGCACAGTCAAGAAGAGATGGTAAACTGCTACCTGGTTTACTCTGTTTGGGGTGTGCTGACTTTCATGCCCTCCGAAAGTATGTATTTGCGATGCTCAGTCTGGCTTTGCTTTTCGCCTTAATCCATGACCAAATCCCCGTCTATTTGTTTGTGTGTATCCGATTACCTCCCTCAGTTTGAGCGAACGAACGAACGAACGAACGAACGAACTTTGTTTTCAAAGGGTTAAGAATTGGGCACGCAGGCCCGTCTGACATTCTGCCCTTCCTCTCTCTCTCATCATGTATACTAATATCCTTTCATCCTCACATTTACTTTAAGCATTATTAAGGCATTTATCATTATAAAAGTAATATTACATTTGCAATAATCATCATAATTAAAGTGTTTATAAAATAAAATAATAATAAAAAAAAATAATAGTAATAATGAATTTGAAAAATAAATAAACAAATAAAAAATAAATAAATTAAAAAAAATAAATAAAAAAAAATAAAAATAAAAAAGAATCGAATTCTTCTTACTGTAAATTAGTGATTTGAGACATATTTAGAGGTATGTTATGAGAACTTGTAAAATGTTCATACGGTGTTGCGACTCTTGGGCAGCATCAACAGCTTCTTCCACTCTCCACTTCCTTCCCGTTTTCAGTGCGGGCTGAATGGACGTCATCTGCTGACTCGCGCAGCATCATTGTGAGTCTTGCCTTTCCAACTTTTTACTCAACAACTGACTTGAAGGGAAGCAGAAGTTTTGATTTTTTGCAGTACAATGCTTCATCTGACAGACCTGGTGGTACCCCTAGCCATTTCATCATGAACTTGCTGACCTTCTGTTCTATAGCTTCCACTGTACTTGTGTTTATTTCATATATAAGCAGTGGCCACAGCAACTTAGGTATTAACATGAACTGGAGGCACCACAGTTTGAATTTTCCCAGGAGTCAGCTTTGGTCTATGATCTGTAGCCCTCTGCCTGCCATTTCTATTGTCTGTTGCACTGCCTTCGAGTCTTTTAATGAAGCATCGTACACCTTGCCAAGACTTTTCACAGGTTCCTCAATGACAGTAGGGATTCTTTGGTTGGAAACCATGAATATGACCTCTGCTATCTTCCCTTTCCTGACTGATAGGCTTCTCGACTTCTTGGGTTTGAAGCTCATTCTGCACCAGCTGACTAGTTCATCCAGGCGTGCTAACATCCTCCGGGCCTGATGTTCATCTGATGTCAGAATTGTTGTGTCATCCATGAATGCTTTGAGCGCTGGCGTGTGACACATTCCATCGAGCTTTGTACCCATAGCCATTCATTCAGCCGCATTGAGGATTACCTGCATGGCCATCACGAATAGTATCGGAGAGAAGGTACATCCCATCGCAATTCCAACTTCAAGGCCAATCCACTTCATTGTGTACTTTCTGGTTGAAAATCTGACAGAAAACCCTGCAAAATACAGCTTCAGCGTTGCTGCAATCTCTTGAGGAACATCATACATTTCTAGGGCCTGCCACAACATCTGGTGTGGAACGGATCCATAAGCATTTGCTAGATCCAACCAGATTACATGGAGGTTTGTTCTGTCAGACTTTGCCTTTTGGATTGCTTCCCAGATCATTGTGGCATGCTCAAGACATCCTGGTGTACCTGGGATACCTCCTTTCTGAATGGTAGTGTCAATGTACCCATTTGCCAGGAGGTATGTAGTGAGCCTTTTCGCCATCACTGAGAAGAATATCTTCCCTTCCACATTAAGTAGTGAGACTGGCCTGAACTGACTGATAGTCAGTGAAATTTTGTTCCTTCGGGATGTTCCGTTCGCCTTTCTCCATTCCTTGCTTACAAGCTGGGTTTTCCACGCATTCTTCAGTAAACGGAGCAGTCGTTTGAGCACCTGAGGGCATCTCTTATACACAACATATGGAACACCATTAGGACCTGGCGTTGACTTGCACCGAGCTTTCTGGACAATGCTTTCTACCTCTTGCACCGTTGGGGGCTTGGTGTTAAATTCAGCTTCAGTTATGACTAAAGTGGCTATTATAACCCTTCAGAGTTTGAACTGGATGTTTTCCATCGTCAATATTTTAGAAACAAAAAAAAAAAACAAAAAAAAAGCCAGTGGCTGCAACAATGTTTTTTCGCTGGTGGGGTGTATAATAATAATTGTGTAGCTACGCGTGTGACCACGAGAGCGCTATTATATAACACAACGAGAGTTATGACAATATAATACACAGATGGAAAAAAAAAACCCGGTAAACTTTCAACTTTTTCAACACCGAGAGTAACCCAAGAGAAGACTACTTAATTGTTGCACGTTGACAAATTGAAAAACACTTTATTAGCTCGTTTTAATCGAGGACAACATCAACCACTTTACGGGGGGGGGGGGGGGGGGGGGTGGGGGGCGGGGGGGGGGGGGCGGGGGGGGGGGGGGGCGGAGGCGGGGGGGGGGGGGGGGGCGGAGGAGGGGGGGAATCGGAGAACAATTCGTCCGCTCCGAACACAACATACATAGCTACCACTTAACAAGCACTCGAACACAATCCAAGCACAACACACTCCATGGTACCAGTCAGGGCCGAATTATCCATTATGCTAAGTAGGCTGAAGCCTAGGGGTCCGGAGCTCCAGAGGGCCCGTGCATAAGCTAATTAAAAAATATGCGTAGATTTATGTACAAAAATAAAATGTTTGCAATCGCAGCATTCATAACGTTCTACGAAGACAGTAACAACAAAAATAGCTTAAAAGACACAATGCACCCCGGCAAAATCATAACAGCGTATGAACTATTTGCTATATATATATATATATATATATATATATATATATATATATATATATATATATATATATATATATATATATATATATATATGTGTGTGTGTGTGTGTGTGTGTGTGTGTGTGTGTGTGTGTGTGTGATAGGGTGGGCGAGAGATGATGATGCTGTTGTGATATGTGATCACTTTCTTGCACACTCGCACCCAACCCGAACAACAATAAAACTCTTGATTCTAAGGCAGTGGCTATATTTATTCATACAACCCATTCAGTGACAAAGAGCAAATAAAGCAAACACTAAACAAACAAAACAAAACACCCAGCCAGTGCTCAATTGCTAATCTGAAAAACAAACAAAGCACTGACTAGTTAAAATCATAATAGTTAAATAATGAGAAAAACCATGTTCTCACCTGCCAAACAGTCCGTTCTTCCACGCTACCTGAAACATCCACTATTATACACACATCTACTCTCATATATAAATATTATTACAGAATAATTACTAATAAAAGAAGTAAGCAGTGCTAACAAACCAACATACCAGTCTTACTTACTTACTTAGTCGTTCCTCTTCTACCGTGAGGTGTAGAGGTTTGGAAGAGAGAGCGCCAAACTATTCCATCGGATGTTCCCGGCCCGGCTCCACTCCAGCCCCCGGTCCCACAGAGATTGTCCAACATTGTTCCCCCCCCCAGCAGACCCCGGGCCGCTCCGGACCCCTGGCCCCATAGCCTCCCACACCTGCCCTGACAGCTGATCCTCTCCCACTCTGCAGACACCGCCAAACCAGCCAGTCTATAATAATGCTAGTATATACCATCACTATGCTAAGGGGTTTGAAAAATTTGTTTTAAATTATTGCCTATTAGGTGAAAAAAAAAGGGGGGGGGGGGAGAATACCAAAAGCCTACAAGCTTTTCTTGGTTTTGTGGCCGTGAACATATAAGCTGGCTGATGATGATGATAGCTTGTCTACTATACACTACTTCTATTTCTCAGTGTTGATCGTATAGACGGTTCGACTCTCTACCCTAACAGTAGGCAACTTTTGGTTGATGGTGTTAAAGGAACTTCTTTCTCATCTCTATGATTAAAACAGCTCATAACTGACAGTTGAGTGATGATTCAACACTTTGATGAAAATACTTCACTCTGACAGCAGTAGCAAATACGTTGGACTTTATTTACATAGAATACGTAAAGAAATGTGAAAGGATGTGCCCAACCTTCCCATGAGGTTGGCCGACTGGTCCAGCAACAATTTCAAATCAATTTATTTGATACAATGTCTCGCTCTCTCGTTCATACTTGCTGCTTCCATAGTTCTAGCTGTCTCTATTGGTTATGGTGGTCGCGACTCGAAAACCACTGCTGTCAATGTTTATCTGCCTCTTAATTCCTCATATGTAACCATTGTCTTTTCAAATATGTTATGATATATTTCTTCTGTTCCGCTTAATTTCTGTAGTCTTACTTGGTGTATCTTAGAGAATTAAAGGCCTACCGCCAGGGTTGATGATTTCCCAAGTTTAGATACTATTCGTTAGTCTGTCACCTTGCCTACTGCGCTTCACTTTTGCTATAAGACTAAAATGTCAACGTACCTGGGTTTTTCGAAATACCACACACTTTCTCTCTTGCGTGGAACACTGACAATCTTGTCCACAGAATTGAATAACAAACTGTCATATATAATTGTAGCGTACAGGCGATTGAGTGTCTAGACAATAGTTCATTTTTCTGTCGCCACAGAAGCAACCAAACGTTTTGGCATATTGTCCGATGATAACCCTCAATTTCACTTGCCACTTTAACTTTAACACAACTCAAGCAACATGCTTCCTAATGCTATCGCGTTCAAAATCTGACTGACTATATTTCAAACTTCGATTTACAATGACAACTATATCCGAACTTTCTAGATCAATTATCTCGCCAACAACTCAGCAATACATTGACCGCACGAGAATGTAATCTCTTAATCTAGTTCACCTTCGCTCACTTGCCAAACAAAAACAATTCCAAACTTTCAACCAAGGGACGTCAACTCTACTCTTGTCTCCTCCTTTTCAGTGAATTTTGGATTATTTTCCTTTAATTACAAATCTAAGTTCATTTATAAAAATCGATCTCATAACAATATAATTGCACCCGGATTTCTGTTACCGACACTACCTGTTACAGTTTAATCCGGCCCTGGTGCCAGTTGTGTACTTATTCCTATGAAAATGTTGACCAATACGTCTTTGAGTGTCATGTACTCAGTGATGTTGGGGAAATGCCCCTTCCTCCGGTGCCAGATACATGGAACACTTTATATGGAACGAAAGAATAGCCCACAAGCAAATGCATATACCACTACATCGCATTGGGCCGAAAGGTGAGAGCCCAAATACTATCGATAGCATCGACAGAGCACTAATCCGTTCTGCGCTTATCATGTTTCTTACCTACGTTTTCAAATGTTTTAATGTAGAGAAACACCTTTCTTATTCAGAATTTGGCATGGGTATAGTAATAATTATTAAAATAAATATTTAATATTATTTAAGGCAATTTTCTTTGTCTAAGTAACACGTATTACATATTTATTTTTTTAAATCTCACATTAATAATTATTTCAAGGAGATTGTTCGTTTTGTTGAGAGCGATGATGACATCACTTAATACCAAGAATATACCACACTGGTGACATGGGGCACTGGACATAAATCCAGCAATCTGGGAGGATGAAGCTGCCGATCGCACCAAATGGCGATGCTATCTGCCGCGCCACCTCAGATTGGATGAAAAGTAGCTCACACAACAAGCAGAAGAAAAGAGAAAACGTCAAAAGGGACAGCAGGAAAATAAGCAGCTGAGGGCTGTCACCTCAGGGGCACATTCCCAAAGTCAGTTATAACTGAAGGGGCTATTATTATTATCATTATTATTATTATTACCACACTGGTTGTCTTGGTGACAGCAAAACAGGATCCCCATAAGGGTATGCTGTGCATGCGCATTAAGCAAAATTTCACAGCGATGTGACGTCTAGACTTATGAAACTTAAAATACATCAATCAGTACTTTCGCATGCTTGGGGATGGCCCTCAATCATCCACCGAGCTAAAAATAAAAAAAGTAGTGGAAGACGATGCGCGCGCATTTAAAAAAGTTGTGAATGGGAGGGAGAAGCAGAGAAGGAATGAGAGGGAAAGAGACAAAAGTTTGAGAAAGTTTCAACAAAGAATGATAGCGGTTGAAATATATTTTCAGTGACTTGTTATGTAACAAGTGTTAAAACATGAAAACATAGGGGCTCTAATGCAGATGGACTTCATTGTCTCTATTTTTCGTCAATTCATTGCATAACAACTTTATGTTCAATTTCTCGCAAGACCTGATTCATCGCAATACAAATCCATCGCAAGTCGAAGAAA
The DNA here is from genome assembly GCA_024509875.1 of Oreohelix idahoensis. Classification (NCBI taxonomy): domain Eukaryota; kingdom Metazoa; phylum Mollusca; class Gastropoda; order Stylommatophora; family Oreohelicidae; genus Oreohelix; species Oreohelix idahoensis. The sequence continues at coordinate 707,644 of JAMPIV010019630.1, forward strand.
TCCATGAAAATTTAAAAACAATATCTATTGCGGTTTGTTGAACCTGTTATTGTTAATTTCATTCTTTAACCAGTGCGTTATGTTATCACGATCATTATCGTTTTCTTTTTCGCTTCTTATGGAGTCTAGAGCCACCACTGCAGATAATCCCCCTTGTAGGAAGCCGGCACCAAGCATGCGCACATGCTCAGGGCTGGATTAAGATCAATTGATGCCCTAAGCACAGCCCCCGCCCTCCTCATTGGTGCATCATCCCACCTGACACCCCACCCCCCACCCCCCCCCCCCCCCCCCCCCCCCCCCCCCCCCCCCCCCGGCGCTTCCGTTGCATTAAGATTCAATAAATGCTGAAGAGACTAAAAATTCAATTTTCTTCCTCGCCAGACTCCACTGAAATTCATGCAGAAAAACGTTGGTGAGACAGGCAAACATACTGAACTCTAGGTCTATGTCTGACACTTTCAGTCACTCGCCATGGCAAAGAAAACTTTTTTTTTTTTTTAACAATTCGGATTAAAGTCGACCACGGCAGATATTGAAAATTACAAAAAATTCGACTAAAGACGACAGTGGCAGTGAAAGAGATGAGAGTTAAGGGCATGATAGCTAGAGGGAAAATTCTCTGGTGCCCCCCCCCCTTTTCCCTTGGTGCCCTAAGCACGTGCTTATTTTGCTTAATGGTTAATCCAGCCGCGCACATGCTGTTACAGAGGTGGTTTATGTGGTAATTTGTTCTACGTGATGAGTTTGCTAGCCTCATGCGTAACCGTGTATTAGTCACCTTGTACGAATTGCCTTGGGTTTTCTGATACAGCAGATTAAGTAAGGGCATAGAATTTGAAAATGCGGTAGTAGCATTGTGTTGGTGGTGGTAATAGTAGCACTAGTAGTAGTATGTCAGTGTAGTAGTGGTAGTAGTAGTAGTATTTATTGTATCAGTAATAGTGGTAGTAGTAGTAGTTGTTGTTTTATCAGTAGTAGTAGTAGTAGTAGTCAGGGCCGGATTAAGCTAGTGCGGGGCCTGTAGCATATGTTAAGAAAGAGGCCCTATATTTAAAAAAAAAACAATAAAACAACACAAACATATTTGAACACATACATTTTTAAGTTGCATAGTAATTATCATTATCAATTAATTCGTGCTTGTAATCCTATAAACTTGCCACTCATGTTGCTGGCGTTGTCATAACTTTGACCACGGCAGTCTTTAATATCAATGTCATTTGCCTTTAAAAAATTAAGTAGACTTTTAGTAAGCTGTTCAGCACTATGACCTTCCATATCCAAAAATGTCACAAATCTTTCAACTGGTCCAGATGGCAAAACATAGCGCAGAGTCAAAGTCAGCTGGTCCATATTAGATATATCTGGAGTAGAATCCAATGAAACGGAATAATACTTGTATTTCTTCACTTCACAGAGAATGTGATCCAGTATGCTGGATCCAATCAGATTGATGAATTCCTCACACGTTGTTTTAGATAGATATGATGTATGTCCAAATCCTTTGTTTGCATGAGTACTTATATGCTCTGCCAGAAAAGGGTCAAACTTGGCAAGTAATTCTAACAACCCTAAGTAATTCCCGTTATAAGGGTACCCAACAATTTCATCACTGCCACGAAATGAAAGGCCTCGTCTGCTAAAAACTTCACAACTTCAATTATTCGCTCTAGAAGTTTGTGCCAATACTTTTCTTGAATGTCCATTTGTTTCACAAGATGGGAATCGATCACGTTCAACCTTTGTTTTTACGCATCAACAGTGAATTAAAGCTTCGTCTATGAGAGGATCTTTCTTCACATACAAGTTCCGGATGTGATGATTTAAAACCAGCTTATCACCCAAAATTTTCAAATTTTCTGTTCATTTCGACATATATCACGCTGGTCGCATAATGCGCCCATGGGTAAAAGTAACGACCAATCTAGCACGCCATACAGCTCATGGGTTAGAATGAGTTAACAATATCAGGGTAGGAGAAGCAGAGGTAGACTGAAAAAAACACATGAAGAAGAAATCTGGCAGCAGAAGTGAAATTGATGAGGAAGGAATGGAAAGACCGTGACCTGATTGCACATGATCAGAGAACTTCACTTGAGTTTGTTGAAGGCTTATGTTCCTTGGGGGAGCTGCAGGGTAATGAATGAGTGAATGTATGAGTGAAATAAGAAAGAAATAAAGAGAGCCATAAAGATTCTAAAAGATGAAAAGCTGCAGACCTAGATGGCATTCCAGCAGATGCCATCAAAGCAGATATTGACACCTCTATGAAGATATTATACAAATTACTTAGGGAAAAGTCTGGGACAGAAAACGAATGAATGAACTTTTTTTTCAAAACATTAAGAATTGGGCATGCAGGCCCATCTTACATTCTGCCCTTCCTTTCTCTCATCTTTTGTACTAAATCATTTATTCTTAAATTTATTTTAAAGAAATACTAGCAGAATGGAAAGAGTATATCTGGTCAAGTTGCCTAAGAAGGGAAATTTACAAAGAGTGCACTCTTACAGAAGAAGAATGTTACTACAGGTCCGTATCCTTGAATGTGAAATGCTCGTGGACAACCATGGAACCAGATAGGATGATCCTTTAAATGCAAGCCAATCTGAAGAAACTGGAGCTCATGACTTCAACTCAACACATTTTGGAATGGCAGAAAAGCCACAGGAAAAGCTTAGATCTTGTTGAGGGCACATCATGGGGCAGGGCAATCCTGATAAAGTTATATTTGGATAGATTGTTGTGCACCATGATGTTCCTCACTAAAACACATAGAATTGGAATGAGTAGCTATGACAAAGGGGGGTATCTAGGGATGACGTTAGGAGATTGTGTCTACGCATTACAGCGTACAGACGTATCAGAATATGTGGCCAAGTCCACTCAACAAAGTGTAGCATAGTCTACTTATAGATGTGTATTTCATGAGGTTGGATTTAACTCTAAAGTAAGTTTATTATCCACTGTGTAGATTTTGCCAAAATGGCCAGAAATATAAAGAGAGATGACTTCTCGAGAAATTCAGAATGTTGCAAAGGTCAGAAGCACCTATTGTGAACATATGTAAGATGTTATGAAGTGATGATACTGTTTTATTAGGTCAACAATGACCATAGGTGTATAAGAAGTCTTCTTCCCTGGCCTGTTCCATAGTGGACACAGAACATTACGGAAGATTGTCTATGTTGTCCTCCCCAGAAATATGCAAAAGAAAGCAATGTATTTACAAGTATCGGCAAGGTTGTCGAAATAGTAACAGTATGTAGAAAGGATATATAGTAATAGAAGAAATCGATTCGTACTACCAAGTAACCAATGATAAATTCAGCGGAGCATGTTGTAATTCATAACCGTTATATGTGTGTAATAAAAGAAATTCATTTGAAACAATATTGTTGAAGAATCTATACAAGAATTCAGATTCATCAGTTATATTAATTATGTCAAGTTGTAGGGTCTACACAGCAGTAGACACGAATACATATTCAAATACCAACGATTATAATTGGAATGGCTAGGCCAGATTTAAACAGGAGAGTTGGAAAGAAATACTCAAACACGAAGAGAAATTCAAAAGTAACATTTATTTATTGAGCCAATCTTTGACCACAACAAGTAAGAGAGAATAATCCTAGACATTGAAATAGAACTATAAATCTGGTTCTTAACAGATCTACAGTGTAGATCAGTGGTATTCAACCTGGGGTACGCGTACCCCTAGAGGTACGAGAAGACGTCAATGCAAAGTATAAGTAAATTGGATACTTGGACTTATGCAACAATAACCTTGGGAAACATAGTTAAAAATACATTATATCTGAACAAAAAAGGCTGAATACCACTGGTGTAGATAATACTAAGGACTCGTCAACTTATTGTAGTATTGGTGAATCTACCTCTCAGTCTTAATCTTATCAGTCTGTTGTTGATGGGTTTCCATTCCAGTAATGTCCTTTCTATTCCTTTCTGTAGAATAATGGCTACACCTTCATTGTGCTGTCCATCCTCTCTTCCAGAGTAAAGTACTGTTTCTCCTGTTGCTGTTTTAACACGCTGTCCATCTGCTCTTGCTTATCCCTAGAATGTGTAACCTATAGTTTCTCATTTCTGCCATGACCTGTTTTAGTTTACCCGTCTCGTTCATTGTCCTGACATTCCAAAATCCTATTCTTGTATCATGTTTTGCAGTCAGGACGTCCGTTCTCATGTCAGTGGCTTCCTTTCGGCTTTCACCACTGACAGTCATACGAGCCTCAGACTCCGGATGTCCATCCCGCAGCAAAGTTTGTTCATTCGTTGTTGATTCCGTAACTTCATTTTTTTTAAAACATAGACAGGGGTGTCAGCCCTATGCTAAAACCCCCAACCTGGAGGACCAGGGTGTCTGCTTTAGTCTGACCCCTGCCCGCGCAAACTCGTCAACTTGGTATTGGCTGCAAAAGAGTGATAAGCTCAGCAGCCCTAGTTAAATAACATCAACAATATAAATTAGTTACGAATGAAGAAATAACAAATACAAAATTGGAAGGGACTTTTCAATTGCCCTGTATTACTTGTTGAAGAGAAATAATTCTAGCTTGATTTGATCTCACAACAGCACAGCGTCATGAAATGATAAAGAAGCACAAGGAATTGTTGATGGAGAATCAGCACAAGCCTCACAATCTTCCCTTGATTGAGGCCCAAGTAGCCAGAGAGTTAGAGGTAATAATAATTGTCTCCCTTGCCATGTTGGCAGGTCTTTTCACTTCTGTTATCATAGTTTGAGCGTTTCATTGGCACAGTGGTTGGAACACTTGCCTCTCGGGGCATTATTACCAGGTTCTGGGCTCGAAGCTTGGTGGTGTCACACTCAAGTTTATCCAGTTGTAAAGGGGTACCTGACTCTGCTCTTGAATCAGGGAAGTCAAACACGGCGAGGAAAGGAACTGCTCACCCCACCTCATAAAACTGGACCTAGTATAATGAAGTCTCTAACACTTCACTCCTCTATGGCAGAATTTGCTATATGACTACATCATCATCATCATCAGTTGCCATCTCCACAACGGAGGTTGGCTGTAATGGATCTCCAACGTCTTCTGTCTCTTGTCTTGGTGGTACACTCTGATAGACTCTTTCCCGTCCATCTCTTGATGTTATCTTCCCACTTATAGCGCTGTCTTCCCCTTGCACGTTTACCTTCAACTCTCCCTTCTGTTATGGTCTTCTGCAAGGTGTTATGCCTTTTTATGTGGCCAAAGTATTTTAGCTGCCGAACTTTGACCTCTCTCATTAGTTCTCTTTTCATACCTAGATTTTTTAGGACCTCCTTATTTGTTTTCATCTCTTTCCATGAGATACGCCCCATTCTTCTATATATCCACATTTCAAGAGCCTCAATTCTTTCTTCCAAATGCTTATTCATCGTCCATGTTTCTGCACCATACAGAAATGCAGAATATATATAACACTTTATGATTCTCAGTTTTAATTTATGAGATAACTGTTTGGATGTCAGTATATGTTTCATGTTGTTGAATGTAGCTTTGGCCATTCCTATTCTCTTCTTGATTTCTGTTTCACATCTGCCATCTTCTGTTATTATATGACCAAGATATACGTAGCTCTTGACTTGTTCCAGCATTTTCCCATTTACGCTTATCTTTAATGTGGGTTTATCATCTGTTTTGCTAATTATCATAGTTTTAGTTTTCTCAATATTAATGTCGAGTCCATATTCATGACTTATACTGTTCACTTGCTTCACTAGTTCTTGTAACTCCTGTTCGCTTTCAGCTAACAACACGGTATCATCTGCATATATGACTACATTTACCTTTTAATAATTATTTAAATTCTTACTTTATCAAGCTACAGTTGCCAGCAAACAATATGAATGAGATTCACTGACGTTTATTGAAACTGTTGAGTATATTATGTCATAGGCTGACAACTTTTTTGCCTATGTCAGCCACTCCTTCAGTCCATATTATATGTGAGCATCATTGTGACTTAAATTATGTTGCCTTGCTATAGAAAGCATGTAACAGTCAAGATTGATTGGCAGAGTGATTGACAGAGCTACTGAGTTCTGTGTTACACTGCAGTCTACCCATCTGTAAATGGGTACTTGACTCTGCTGTTGAGTTAGACAAGGCAGAGGCAGTAAGGAAGGGAGTTGGTCACCCCACCTCATCAAGCTGGATCCAGTATAAGTGAAGTCTCTAACACTTAACTGGCCCTACAGCTGTGGGGCTGCTGTGACCTTTGTCATCATCACCACCCTCCAGCTCCCCAAGGAACAAAGACCTTTCAACAAACTTAAGCCAAGTCTTCCTGTCCCGTGCCATCAACTCAAGCTCTTTTCATGCCTTTCATGTCTGTATCAATTGTTGCAGCAAAGTTGAAATTGAATAGACTTACAAAAAGGTTAGTGAATATATATATATATATAGGTAATCTTTACCATTAGTGCCGTCGAGTATGTATAATATGTGTATTTGTGTACCATTTAGGGTTAGGGTTAACACTAACCCTAGTACTTACTGTATGGTAATGTTTACCTTTAGTGCCATCGAGTATGTATAATATGTGTATTGAGTTGGGGTTAGCGTTAACCCTATACAGGGTGTCTATAAAAGATTGTACCCTTTTCAAAAAAATTATTCTCGGCCCCATGACGTGGTATGAGGATGCTTTCTATCACAAAAGTAAGATAATCACTGCAAGTTTTTAAGCTTACCTTTCAAAGACTCAAAAAAGTGCGCATGCACGCAGCGGGTATTTCAAGTGAAACTTTCGCAGTTGAGTTGCAACCGGTAATTGTTACATGTTTCTCAACACACTGGTCAAGTAGGTGAAAAAAAAAAGAAATAGGTACATTCTTTTTGAGTCTTTGTAAGGTATGCTTAAAAACTTGCAGAGATTATCTTACTTTTGTGATAGAAATCATCCTCGTACCACATGGGGCCGAGAATATATATATACACACATATATATACGTATATATCCCACAAGACAGATAGACATACAGCACTAGTAATAAATTTACACAACTCTGTGGTAAATACAACTCTGTGGTAAATTCACACAAGCACAGCAATGACTATTTATTCTATATAAATATGAATCAATATATATATATATATGTAAGCAAAGTAAAAGAAAAGAATTAGTGAATGATGATGATGGCCAAAGCAAAACAAACTAACAGCTAATTTAAACAAACAACTACAGGTGAAGTATCTAAGTCTAGGAGGACTATTTAGAACTAAAAGTCCATCCTATATATAAAATCCCAGCTTTTTCTGTCAGTGCGTAACGCTAATAGATGCAACTTTAGTTGAAAGTTAGACATTAATTGTATTGTTTCCCTTATATGTTCTCTCCCGAAAATAGTAACACTTACCAAAGAAGAATGCGCAAATGACGGTGTGCACAAAAATATATTTATAGAATGTGTGATCCCGTAAACACACATTGGGATCCTCGCTGCTACTACGTAGTTCATGTACTGTGATGATGCGCAGTGGTTTTAAAAAAAATACTTTTGAATAAGTAAAATTGCCGTTAGTTATTGGTTCTTTTGAATTTAATTCACCAGTAATAAAATAAACTTAGATTCCTCTTTGTTAGTCCTAAAATTACCAAAGTTCCTAGATTCAGTAAAGAATTGATAACTATGTGTTGTTCCTTGTTACAGTGAAGAAATACTGGTGAAGCACTAACTGGACTGTGAAGCTGATAAATATGAGCTCCCTGATAAATATTATGCCACTACCCTGGGACACAAATTTTCTCTGTTTTGATTTAGTTACTACTGATCTTGGTGATACGACCACAGCATAAAAATGACAAATTTATTACCGTCGAGTACCAAATGCTTACTGGATACGTATGCATTGGATACTGACTCTTGTGAATATGAAGTATTCAGGCTGGACTGTTGATGTATGTCTGAATACTGATTTTGACTGACTCATAAATATTGGCAGGACTTTCATTTGTGGAGATACTCCACTATCTTTGATCTAGACGTAAAAATACGACTTGGTATGAAGACTCCACCATGCTGCCTGCCACGTGGTGCTGATTAACCCTTTGAAAATAAAGTTTGTTCGTTCATTCTCCAGTTCTATTTTCTATTTTCCATGTGTTCGTTGGTCTTCTTGTACCTCTCTTACCCCCTGAGGATTCCTGAGCAAGGACTGCCTTTTAATGCTATTAACAATGCATGGAGGCATATCTGGAGTCATCTTTATATGACCACCAGCTATGCACAATGCTACAATGAACATACGTGGAAGTGAACCTCTGTCTGTGAGGCTAATTACACCCTTATTGACTCTTGAAATCATTCATACACTTCCCGGGATTCCCCCTGTGGTGAAACTTGTTGAGAATCCAGCATTACACACTAAGCTTGGAGAAGTCGCTAGAGCCCCAGATGTAATTCTTTGGCTTTTGACCTGGTTGACTGCATGCAGGAAGATCTCACTATGGACCCAGGGGGAGCTCAGAAGTGGCTCTGTGCAGGACAGCATAATTCCTTGGGAGAGCCCAGAACCAGAGCACAGTATTTTAGCTCTGCATAGTTGGAGAGCCCCTTTGGATGGCTGGGAATGCACAGTATGTGTCACGGGTTGGTTTCCCTTGCTCTGCAGTGATGTTCCAACAATGACCAAAATCTAAAGTATCTAATGTGGGTCTTCAAAGGTATCTACCTTCGCACAAGATTACTCTTGGCAGAGATGCAGATAGAAGGATGATGATGCTTCTACCTTGAGGTAGTCTTCACAAGATATTTCAGAAGTCAAGAACAATGCTGAATGTGTCTTAGCACAGTTAACTTATTATCTGCCCGACAGCTTTTGTGAAGAGGCATTATATAATTTAATTTAGCTCGTACAAGCCCCTAACTGAATTAACAGTAGCATTCTTTATATTAGCTCGATATATATTAAAGATACTGATTCATACATGTGCACTTCTGTCTGTAATAACCGAATCAACTAAGGTTTTGTAAAATAATGTAACAAATTTAATGATCAATTATTTTAACAGAAGTAAAATTAATATGGGTGATAGACGTGCTGAGCTTCTACAAGTTTTGCAGAAATTATGTGAGGACAGCAAACTATAAGTCAGAAGAGTTCAGGACCACCACTGGTGTAAGACAAGGTGATATCCTGTCACATTATCTTTTCATACTCCTCATGGACGGTGTCATCAAGGCATGTAAGGAGAGAACAAGAAAGTATTCAGTGGGGTACTGGAAGATGAGACAGGTCTGTATTTCAGAGCTGGCATTTGTTGATGATGTTGTCCTGATTGCTAAATCAGAGGCACATCTCCAATCCAACCTGCAAGTCTGGAAGGAAGAACTGGAGAAGAGAGGGATGGTCATAAGTGTGGTGAAGTGGGATGTTATAAATATTTATAGGGGACTTAGTGTACTGACTGAGATCAGCTGTGAAGGTATCTATATCTATTAAGAGTAGTGTATTATAGATAACCTTACTTGCTACCACATATCTATATATCTCAGTCAGAATTATTCTGGAATAGTGTGATGACTACGTTATGTGTCTAGGGTATGTGTATGATGAAGTGTAAGTCACAACAACAGACAGATAAACAATTTAATTTAATCCACTACTCTTGACAACACTGTGACACTCACATACATATAACACTCTATGAGAATATCTTAAGGAGTCACTGATAACTTTTCAAATAACAATATGTATTCATGGTTATCATAAAGGTATATGTGTCCTGATTCAAATACAAAGGAACCAGGAATCACAATCAATTTTAATTACAAGTATATGTACAGACTTTATCAATATGAATATTGTAGTGACATATATTATTAAACTATCCTATGTGTGTCAGTTGTGTAGTGGTAATATGAGGTAATACTGGTTTTGTTTTGTTCAAGCTCTGTTGGTATTTGTCATCATGACTTCAATAGTTTGTCTTTTGGGACTAGTATTGGAGATGTTCTCAGTTCCTGATATTAAGACAATTAAATTCCCCTCTGAATGTTATTTTTACAAAGTCATTTCAAGATGAGGGGACATAATGTTGAGCTCAGCTGGCCAAATCAGCTTATCTTGCGTGATGGCGGCAGGGAAGGACTCCTCTGCTCGAATTCTCCTCTGGGCTCTGGAGACACCTCACTGATAGCTAAAAAGACCAAGGAGTATGCTGTCCGACTCTGGATTCAGCAAGCTCTGACCAGGTGCTGCTCAGTACCATCAAGACCACGGTCCCTGAAAACAAGAAGGATGTACCTTCTACTTCATAACTAATTGATACTCTAGTTCTACACTGAGCACAATACAACACAAACATTGAGTTCAGAGCGTTAGGCCAACTGTCAGCTTCATCTGAAATACTTTATACCAGCATTACCCTCCTTAATGGTCACTACGCCTCTGCACTTCCAGCATTATTTCTGTCTAATCAATCATCCAGGTGTCAGTGTACTATTTGGCCATTCCATGCCGTTTTACTTCCCACCGACACCCTCTGTTCAGGCTGGAGCATTATAGGCTTTATCTCCTGTTTGCCACTGAACTACACATATATATACAGGCATAAATTAACAATTTACATTCAATTTTCATTAAAAGATACTGAATGGTTCAAGCTTACCACATTTTCATGGAAATAAACACAGATACGTTGATTAGCAATGAATTCTGGCACAATTACTGGCACAAATTCCCATCTGCTTATGTTCCAGGCTTTTATTTAACACAAATATGAGCTGGCTTCAACGCACTGTTGCTTTATCAAGATTATTTGCACTAGTGGTCTCGAACTAACGCTCCTAAGTGAGTATATCAGCGAGTCTAGCCAATGAGGCCACGTTTCGACAAGTGTTTGAAAAAATGTTACCTTTTCACGTCTCCCCTAACAACGAAAGATAGTATTTATAGCCCGACCAATCGTGGTTAGTCTTTCATTTGTTGCGCTGCAATCAATTTGGAGTTTACATGGTAGGCTAATTCTGTAACGTAAGATTTTTTTCAAACACGTTATAAAAAAATTTTATGAGCAGAAATGATTCCATGCTGTCAGGCATCCCCACTATTTTATTTTGGGTATAATTTATTAATTCCTGGACTATTTGCGTAACGTTTTACATATTCTTTGTCAGCAAGCCCTAAGGAACCCAAATATCCAAATTTAAAAGAGCTACGTGGCTGCGTTCAAAATATGTATTTTCTACCTCCTGTTTCGAAGATGTGCTGTCTGGGTACTGTTATGTTTTCAACCGTAAACCCATCTATTGTTATCTTTCCTAATAAGCGTTTTTTTTGTGATTTTAAAACCTAACTCTGGGATGGGTAATGTATTTTATCACTGTCCGTCTGAAAAAAAAGTTAGTGCATGTAGTCTTACACGCGTGATGGCAGCATTTGTGTATCGCGCGAAGCGTGTTTAGTGTTCGGCTTTCTGCCTCTCCCTTCTCGCTATCCTTTTGTCCATCTGTCTTTTGATCTTGGTAACATAGTGTAGAAAAAGACATGAATGGAATTTAAAATTTAGGTCAACTTGCATATTTCAAGGTTTTTCTTAGAAAGGCAGCACATTTTATTGTGTGTTTGGGAAACGCGTGTATGTTGCAGAAGGCCTTTAATATCAACGTGAAACGTTACAATTTGCATACGCAGCAGAAAACAAGGGGATTTCGAGTACAGTCATTGTGACAGCACTGTTCTTTACCATTCTTCTTCCTTTATTTATTATATGTATTTATTAGGCTTCATATTTACTTGATAATTTATATATGTGGATTAGAATATTCCACGACACCTCCCCTCTTAAAACAGACATTATATGTCAGTCCTTTATTCTATATTCACATAGAGAAATTTATTATTATTTCTGGGGTTTACGGTGATTCTCATCACACGGATGGCGGCTTAAAAAATCCGCTCCCAAATTGGTTTTTCCAGATATATACTCAATGCTAAAATTATATGGAGCCAAAAGTAAAGACCATCGGAGTAACCTGGAGTTCTCATGCCTAGCCTGTGCTAGAAACGATAACGGTTTGTGGTCTGTTTGCAACTTAAATGCCTTCCCATATAGATAAATATTGAATTTCTTTATCGCCCATATTACTGCAAGACATTCTTTTTCGCTAGTTGAGTAGTTTATTTCAGCTTTATTCAACTTTCTGCTAGCATATGCCACTGGGCTTAATTCCCCATCCAATGCATCTGATTTCTGTAGTAGAGTTGCACCTAACCCAATATTACTTGCATCCGTCCTTACAATGAATTCTTGACTTAAGTCAGGTAATTTCAAAATGGGTTTACTTGTGAGCTTTTCCTTCAATTCTTGGTAAGTCATTTCACATTGTGGTGTCCATGTAATGCGATCTGGATGTCCCTTACGTGTCAATTCAGTTAACGGTGCACATATGGAATTAAAGTTTTTGATATACTTCTGGTAGAAACCACATAATGAGACAAAGGATCTCACGTCCTTCTTGGTTTGTGGTCTCGGGGCTTTCTGTAGTTTCTCTAAATTCTTTGGGTCAGGGGTCATGTTTCCCTGATAAACTGTGTGTCCCAAAAATTCCAATTCTTTACATCCAACGCAACATTTGGTTGGTCGGGCTGTTGAATTTGCCTCCCTAAGTCGATCAAACAGCATGTTCAGAGAGTCAATGTGTTCCTCAAATGTTTCTGTTGCTATAAGGATATCATCCATAAAATTTGTTATACAGGGATTATTCAGAGGATCCAATAATTTTCTCATCATTCTAGAGAAGACACTAGGCGCATTCTTCAATCCAAATGGCAATCTATTAAACTCATAGTGTCCTTCTGAGGTACTAAAAGCTAGGTATGGTCTAACCTCAGGCTTTACTGGAATCTGATAGTATCCTTTACTCAGATCCACTTTTGAGAAATATTTAGCTTTATTTAGCCTGGCAAACAGCTGATTTGTATCCGGCAATGGATCCACCTGTCCTTCTGTAATAGCATTCAGTCTCCTGTAATCTATACAGAGTCTGTGTTCTCCAGAGGGCTTCCTTAAGAGTACCACACCGGAACTATACGAAGACTCACTGTGCGAAATAATTCCTTCCTTCAATAGTCTATCTCTTCCTTCAAAGCTTTCTCCTTAGCAAACGGAATCGAATATGGTTTCATACAGACAGGTGTGGAGTCTATTAGTTTCATATCATATTCCAATAGGTTTGTATGCCCTGGTCGGTCTGTTAACACCTCTGCATGATTATTTAGAACCTGTTGCACTCTCTCTTTCTGAGTTTTCGTTAAATGTGTACTGATTTTCACCTGTGCTGCTGTCTCACAGGGGTGTAATGGATATTCAAATGATGAAAGTGGTTCCTTTTTCATCTCCATGGCGATGGACAAGGTCAACAAGTGTGTCTCTTCCTGATGTTCTCTTCCCAAATATTTCTTCAGGAGATTCACATGATAGATTTTTTCTTTCCCCTTCTTATCTATCTTATAATTTGTTCTAGACACCTTCTCTAGAACTGTATATGGACCCTGCCATCCAATTTGTAACTTATTCTGACTCCCAGGCAAAAGAAGCAGTCCTTTCTCTCCCACAGCCAAATTTCTGTCCTTCGCCTTCCTGTTATAATAGGCAGCATGTTTCTTCCTGGCTTGTTTCAAATTTTCATTGGCAAGTTTCCAGCCAGTTTTTAACCGAGTGGTCAGCTCATTCACATATTGGTATGAAGATGTAATGTTTTCCTCTGCCTTTTCATCAGTCCACGTTCTTAACATAGCTACATATGGACCTTTAATTGTGTGGACCTATTTGTCCATGCACCGGTATGGTCGTCTCTTCCACTCGAAGCTTTATAGTGATGATTTTTCCTCCCAGAATTATCATTCACAAAACGACCGCTACCAATTTTTCTTTTGGGGCTTTCTCCCCACTTAAAATTCTTGATGAGAGATTTCCTCCCTACATCCTCTTCCTCCAGTTTGTTTAAGTCCGATTGAGGGATTTTCGGCTTATCCTGGGGTAAGACATCTTTTTGCACTCTCTGCATAGTGGCCATAGTAAAACAGTTAAGTGAAGCTTGTCCGTGAAAAGGGGCTTCCCATTCCATTTGGTCCACTTTATCAAATTTATATCTCTTTTTATTATCAGGCCTAATTTTGCCCCGTGGCGTGTCCAGGTCCGGATCCATGTTCCCACTTGTGGGTGTTCCCTCATGTGCTATGCTACACCTTTCTACAAAATTCTCAATGTCCCATCTTGCTTTGGGCCAATAATAATTGTGAGCCACTTTTTGAATGATGGTACCTATCTTCTCATGGTCCCCATCTGGTTTCACATGTAGGCTCCTTATTAAGTCTGCCCTATATCTTTTAGGAAGTACCAGTTGTCCCTGACCTTTGGATCTAGCTCCAGTCTTCCTATACATCAACTTGTTTTTCATGTAAAAATCTCCCTTGCCTGGCGTTGTATGACAAGTTGACAATTTTCTGAAACAAGGCTTGAGTGTTTTATCCCCAGCCTGTGCCTTCCTCATCTCTTCTGGAGTGGTATCTAACATAATATCCTCCTCCTGTCTTGAGGTCGACCTGACCTGAAGGGTGGCCATATACACAGGTTTCCTTCTACAATGGTCAGTGTCATGATTGTCCATCTGACAATTTTTACACCACCTTTTTCCTTGGTTGAAAGATTTTCTTTCATCATATTTCCTTTCATCGAATTGTGGGAATTTATTTTTATTGTCATACCGTGGCCTATCAAATTGGTGCTTACCTTTATTTTGATCCCTAGGATCAATTTATTAAAGTTCTGTGGTGCCCTAAAGTTATCCACTTGTTTCTTTTTATTACCTGTTACCTCTGCTTGAGCTGCTTGATACCTTTCAGCAACATTTAGCAACTCACCCAGCCTCTCTGCACCTTGTTCCATGAGAAACTTTCTCAGGTCTGGAGCCATGGACTCTCTTAATTGCTCTATAAGGACCATTTCCTTAAGATCTTGGGTTTTCCCCAGAGAAGTCCATTTCTCCAAGTATGTCTCTATTCGTGCAGAGAACTGGTGATAGGTTTCACCTGACAGTAGTTTAGCATTCCTAAATTTTTTCCTATAGAATTCTGCATTCTTTTCATATCTTAACAAAAGAGCCTGCTTTAGCATGTCATAATTTTCCTGATCACCTCTGCTCATTTTTGCAAAAAACTTCATAAGCTGCCCCACGAAGTCCCTGAGATAACTTTAAGCTCCACCTTTCTCTCTCTAACCCATACGTGGTAGCTAATAGTTCATACCTATTTAGGTAGCTCTCTATATCATCGTCTTTCTCAACAAAATGATCTAAATGAAAATTCATAGCGGAGGTTGAGGCTCCTTGAGTAACCGTAGCATCAGAGGCAAAGGGACTGGCACCATTTTCAGGAGCATGGCCTTGAAACTCGATCTCCCTTAGTCGTAACTCATGTTCCCTTTGTAATCTTTTATCTTCTGCTTCCCTTTCTGCAGCTAATTTCCTCTCTTCCCTTTCTGCAGCTAATTTCTTCTCTTCCCTTTCTGCAGCTAATCTTTTGTCTTCTCTTTCTGCCTCCAATTTCTTAGCCTCAGCCTCAATCTGCAACCTCTTAGTCTCAGCCTCAGCTTGCAACCTCTTAGTCTCAGCCTCTAACTTTCTTTCGGCCTCTTTTTCTAATCTTCTTTCTTCGCGTTCAATAAATTTATCACATTCCGTAGTGACATAGGCAACCATAACTTGCCCATCTAATCCTAACTCTTTTGCAGTCTGTACAGCAGCAGATCGAAACTTGGCCAGGTCCGCCATTGTCTATCAGGTAAATTTCTACAATGTCTAACCAACAATTTAATCTCTAAATATATCTAATGGACAACACAGGCACCGTGAGCTCAACCTTATTTAATTCCACCCAAGGATACCTTTTAATTCTTATATTCCCTGAAGTGAATTACCCCCAATATTTTTAATAGGGAAAGATTCAAAATCCCGGACGAGCCCCCAATATATGTGGTGAAGTGGGATGTTATAAATATTTATAGGGGACTTAGTGTACTGACTGAGATCAGCTGTGAAGGTATCTATATCTATTAAGAGTAGTGTATTATAGATAACCTTACTTGCTACCACATATCTATATATCTGGGAGCCGCGCTGGTGTAATGGCTTCGGCGTTGTACTGGCAACCAGGTGTTCATGGTTCAAACCCGGGCGTCGGCGTTTGAAGAAATGTTTACGGCCGGAAATTTGACTGAATAGCCTGAACGGCTCCTGTGATAAACCCTCTGTGGATGGGAAGGAGCGAAGCTCCTGACCGGGTTGGAAGGAAAGTCCTCAGGTTCCCCAGCCTCGCAATGACATATCATTGGGCCGAAGGGCTGAAAGCCCAAGTGCCGCTGGTTAAAAAAAAAAAAAAAAAATCTATATATCTCAGTCAGAATTATTCTGGAATAGTGTGATGACTACGTTATGTGTCTAGGGTATGTGTATGATGAAGTGTAAGTCACAACAACAGACAGATAAACAATTTAATTTAATCCACTACTCTTGACAACACTGTGACACTCACATACATATAACACTCTATGAGAATATCTTAAGGAGTCACTGATAACTTTTCAAATAACAATATGTATTCATGGTTATCATAAAGGTATATGTGTCCTGATTCAAATACAAAGGAACCAGGAATCACAATCAATTTTAATTACAAGTATATGTACAGACTTTATCAATATGAATATTGTAGTGACATATATTATTAAAAATATCCTATGTGTGTCAGTTGTGTAGTGGTAATATGAGGTAATACTGGTTTTGTTTTGTTCAAGCTCTGTTGGTATTTGTCATCATGACTTCAATAGTTTGTCTTTTGGGACTAGTATTGGAGATGTTCTCAGTTCCTGATATTAAGACAATTAAATTCCCCTCTGAATGTTATTTTTACAAAGTCATTTCAAGATGAGGGGACATAATGTTGAGCTCAGCTGGCCAAATCAGCTTATCTTGCGTGATGGCGGCAGGAAGGACTCCTCTGCTCGAATTCTCCTCTGGGCTCTGGAGACACCTCACTGATAGCTAAAAAGACCAAGGAGTATGCTGTCCGACTCTGGATTCAGCAAAGCTCTGACCAGGTGCTGCTCAGTACCATCAAGACCACGGTCCCTGAAAACAAGAAGGATGTTCCTTCTACTTCATAACTAATTGATACTCTAGTTCTACACTGAGCACAATACAACACAAACATTGAGTTCAGAGCGTTAGGCCAACTGTCAGCTTCATCTGAAATACTTTATACCAGTATTTACCTCCTTAATGGTTACCACGCCTCTGCACTTCCAGCATTATTTCTGTCTAATCAATCATCCAGGTGTCAGTGTACTATTTGGCCATTCCATGCCGTTTTACTTCCCTCCGACACCCTCTGTTCAGGCTGGAGCATTATAGGCTTTATCTCCTGTTTGCCACTGAACTACACATATATATACAGGCATAAATTAACAATTTACATTCAATTTTCATTAAAAGATACTGAATGGTTCAAGCTTACCACAATTTCATGGAAATAAACACAGATACGTTGATTAGCAATGAATTCTGGCACAATTACTGGCACAAATTCCCATCTGCTTATGTTCCAGGCTTTTATTTAACACAAATATGAGCTGGCTTCAACGCACTGTTGCTTTATCAAGATTATTTGCACTAGTGGTCTCGAACTAACGCTCCTAAGTGAGTATATCAGCGAGTCTAGCCAATGAGGCCACGTTTCGACAAGTGTTTGAAAAAATGTTACCTTTTCACGTCTCCCCTAACAACGAAAGATAGTATTTATAGCACGACCAATCGTGGTTAGTCTTTCATTTGTTGCGCTCCAATCAATTTGGAGTTTACATGGTAGGCTATTTCTGTAACGTAAGGTTTTTTCAAACACGTTAAAAAAAAATTTTATGAGCAGAAATGATTCCATGTTGTCAGGCATCCCCACTATTTTATTTTGGTATAATTTATTAATTCCTGGACTATTTGCGTAACGTTTTACATATTCTTTGTCAGCAAGCCCTAAGGAACCCAAATATCCAAATTTAAAAGAGCTACGTGGCTGCGTTCAAAATATGTATTTTCTACCTCCTGTTTCGAAGATGTGCTGTCTGGGTACTGTTATGTTTTCAACCGTAAACCCATCTATTGTTATCTTTCCTAATAAGCGTTTTTTTGTGATTTTAAAACCTAACTCTGGGATGGGTAATGTATTTTATCACTGTCCGTCTGAAAAAAAGTTAGTGCATGTAGTCTTACACGCGTGATGGCAGCATTTGTGTATCGCGCGAAGCGTGTTTAGTGTTCGGCTTTCTGCCTCTCCCTTCTCGCTATCCTTTTGTCCATCTGTCTTTTGATCTTGGTAACATAGTGTAGAAAAAGACATGAATGGAATTTAAATTTTAGGTCAACTTGCATATTTCAAGGTTTTTCTTAGAAAGGCAGCACATTTTATTGTGTGTTTGGGAAACGCGTGTATGTTGCAGAAGGCCTTTAATATCAACGTGAAACGTTACAATTTGCATACGCAGTAGAAAACAAGGGGAATTTCGAGTACCTTCTTTGTGACAGCACTGTTATTTACCATTGCTCTTTTCTTTATTAATTTTATTTGTTAGGCTTCATATTTACCTAATAATTTATATATGTGGATTAGAATATTCCACGACAATAAGCAGCTCTAAAACAAAATCCATGGTGATATCACAAGAAGAAAGAGTACATCAGATTAAGCTGGGAGAACAGGTCCTGGAGCAGCTCGACCACTTTAAATACCTCAGAGCTATTATAGACCGAAAGGGAGGCATCAGAGAAGAGTTGGCCACTCGAAAAGCAGCAGCTGGGAGACTTTTTCAGGCCATAAATCAAGGATTCCTCAGCAAGAGAGAGGTTGGTAAGAAAACGAAGATGGCTGTATACCGTTCCACCTATGTCCCAGTCTTGACATATGGGTGCGAGTCATGGGCAATGACCACAACTCACAAAAGCCAGATCCAAACCTCAGAAATGAGGTATCTGAGGAAGGTGGTTGAAGTAACAAGAAGAGACTTGGTCCGCAACCAGACGATACGTCAAGGCCTAAAATCCCACCCCCTACAGACCCAAGTAGAACAGTCCGAACTAAGATGGTTTGGCCATGTCTGCAGAATGGGAGAAGATCAGCTACCACGACAAGCATGGGAAACAAAGAGCCAGGGATCCAGACCCCCAGGACGACCCAGAGTCCGCTGGGAGGACAACATTAGACAGTCTTTGAAGGACCGAGGACTAGAAAGGAACCAGGCCAGGAGGAAGACAGCCGATAGGATAGTCTGGCGCTCTCTCTTCCAAACCTCTACACCTCACGGTAGAAGGGGAACGACTATGTAAGTAAGATAGATGTGCTGTAGAATAAAGTTTGTTCTCATTGAGGTTAGGTGGGAATTGATTATGATTACAGAGTTCTTAGAATGCTGGCCTTCTACAAGTGTGACTTGCCAGATCTCTGAATGTGGCTGCTGCTGTTTTCATAAATCCATTTTCTGTGACGAGGGCACGTCCTTAGCGATGTTTGCAGGGAGGAACTCTCCTGTTGTCAGTTCTAGTATCTCCACAGGCCCGTTGAACGTAGACATCTAGTGCCAACAACAAGCATCTGAATCACAGATTCGTCGCGTTGAATCGTACCACAAATGGTCTTGCAGACTCATACCACAATCAGATCTTGTAGCCTCGTACCACAATCAGATCTTGTAGCCTCGTACCACAATCTTTAGAAGAAAGAAAAGGAAAAAAACGCCTCTGCTGAGTCTTTGTTTTTCTGTTATCAATCAGGCGCCTTTCCCACTGTCCGTCCACCAGTTTTTGTCTCAGAAAATTTATCTTTCCTGAGTATGCTTCATAACTCAGGGAATATGATGAGAAACTGTAAAAGGTCGATTCTGTGGCCACCATAGATGTAACGTCCTGTATTCGTTGGAACAGTAAACGCCACTTAGGCTATCATAAATATTGTAGGCCCTGGTTGGCCGCCATAATGTTGACATTCATGTCTTGAATTCAAAGCGTTGATGTGTTACAGTAGTGGTGCGTGAGTAGACATCAAAGAGTGCGAATGGGTATGTAAAGGTTCGTGGAAGACAGTCATCTACTGGACAATACACTCTTGCACCACAACGTAGAAAGTCATGGAGCTTGGTAACACCTCTGACGTTTTCAACACTTTAATGCAGTACGATTACAAGGGACGCCGACATCAAGATATAGACAGTCATTTGACAAAAAACTCAGGACATCGTAAATATGACAACAGTTCAGTACAGTTTGCATCAACAGTTCATCAGTAAGCTGTGCATATATGATGCTGACCTCCAACTATCTCTCTTTCTTCAGCTTCAGCAAAATACCCCGCATTGCCAGCGGGTCTTCAAATATATGAATTTAAACCAACTCTCTTCTGACACCAGCAGGTCAGATACATTTTCTAGTATACAGCAGGCCGTGAAATATGGCGGGCCCCTAAATACAATGGCCTCTGTGGTATTCCTTTAGCAAACAAGGTGCGTCAGACCTTGTCCAAGATAATATAAAGTTCTTCGGGCATTCACAGACCCGACACATACAATGTCAGCATAATTCGAGAGCTCAGATCCTAGTATTCTCAATGGACTCTTTCCCGCCCAGGGAAAAGTCCCTAAGCTGGTAACAAATGTTATTCATAATTCTGGCAATAGAGGAAAATGATTTGAAGGATAATTTACCTTGATATCTCTTCAGAATAAACACCAAAAAACACTCGCCTCCTAGGCGCATAGAATACAACATGGGGAAACAATCTTTAGACATCTTGGTCACACACAGAGGACTTTCCTTCCCCATGCATAAAGCCAGATCAAAGACGCCAAGACGTCTTGACCGTTTGAAAACCACAGCTCGTCTCTTAACAAACAGACTTCCTTAACGCGCCACAATAACTTGCGCATGCGTCGTGAGACGCAAGACCCCTGAGCTATGCTCAGGTGGGCTATCAGAAAACATTCTAGGAAAGGCTGACCATTCAAGCCATATATGGTCAGGTAACAAGACATCGGTTCTAAAATTAGACCGCCAGGTAAAAGACAAGTGGGATAACAACCACTGTTGACTTCAACCCAAGTAAAAAATGAGTAACTCCCCTTTGATCAAGAATCTTAACAAATAATGTCTCCAAACTTAAACAGGTACATTTAACAAACTATAAACTCAGCGAAACTGTCCGCAACAGTAACCACCATTAAATTTTAAGTTAATTTAATGAAAAAAATGTCTGGACAGCAGCGAATGCAATAGCTTGTGCCTGAAGGAACCTGGTTAAGTTTACAAATAACTCACAAATTGATAATATGAACTATGCACACTCGTAATGTAAGATATTCTAAGAATATCATGTCATACAATGAAACATATGATTATGTTCTTTCAGTGTACTCTTATACACACTAGCGAACCCATCTGCAAACTTATCCCTCAAATCTTGCCATTGCTAATTTGTGTCCCCATACTGGCTTTAATCTATAATTATCATTACCAAAATCGGGGCGGAAATGCTTACACAATTCTCACCTGCCCTGATTTCAGTCACCAGATAGATAAATTGGCGACATATCACTGACCACTGATGTTTTTTTTTTCAGACAAACAATGTGGTCTTCCTTTGTAGTCTGACTCAGTATTGTCGCGATAAGCTTTCACCACCGCATGTGTTTAATCTCTATGTCTGAGTAGGGCGGAAATAGTTATGTAAAAAGGCCACAATCATTTTCCCGTTGACCGTATGAAGTCAAATCTGGTTCAACAACTTATGCGATTACAATTAATCCTTAAGGATGGTCCATTAGCCGTGAAATAACACTATTGCAAACGAACAGAGGTCAACCGATGATTCAAGCATGGCGGGGCACAGGTTTATGTGCGTAAAATGAAGAAATAAATGGAGAAAGAGAAAGAAGAGGAGTAAAAGGACACAACCAAAATATCATCACAGTATGCCACGTGCTTCTTACTCCTAGCTTGGGATCAGATGTGATGATTCTGTAAACGCAAGCCAAGCTGGAGAAACTGGAGCTAATGATTTCAACTCAGCACATTTCGGAGTGGCAGAAAAGCCAAAGGAAAGGCCTAGATCTACAATGTAGATAATACCAAAAAGTCTTCAACTTAGTATTGGCTGCAAAAGAGCGAGAAGCTCAGCAGCCCTAGTTAAACAACAACAACAATGCTATCAACAGGTTTCCTCAGTGTATGCTATCCAACCCCAGCAGTTTCTTCTCATCTCTTGTTCCACTGGTGCTTGTTTGATTCTTGTCATCAGTTTCACATTAGTTTACCACTTCAGTCCTTCTATTGAAGAAACAATAGACAAATTTACGGTCAGAATATCCAACGAAATACCAAGTGCTCCAACAGCTGGAAAATGTATCAAATACATAAAACCGCAGGCAACAGCTCAGAACTGTGACCTTTTTCACTATTAATATATTATGTTGAGAGCAGTTTTTCACTTTATTTTTTTATGAACAATTTTCAGACCATGGAAAGACGACTGGAGGAAGAGATGAAAAGGCGTGACATGAAAATCATCCTAGAGCTTGACCAGAAGTTGATGGACCAGCAGAGTATGCTGGAGAAAGCTGGCATTCCAGGATTCTACGTTACCAACAATAGACATGATGTTAGACTTCAGATGTACCTGCTAGAATTCATAACTCGGCTTGCAGCAAAAGTGAAGGAAAACCCTAGAATTACATGACATGATATTCATCGTAGGCAAAGTTAGGTGATGAGATTCAGTATAGGCGGAGTTGATTACGTGATGTTCTTATTGTTTATATGTTGATTGAATAATCACTACCTCATGTTACATTTTTATATCCTTATTTGTATCTACTGCAGTGTTTTGTAGCCTTTTTTATGTCATGGACCCCTTTGATTCTCCATCGAAGGCCATGGACCCCTTCGATTGTCCATCGAAGGCCATGGACCCCTTTGATTGTCCAATGAAGACTATGGACCCCTTTGATTGTCCAATGAAGACTATGGACCCCTTTGATTGTCCAATGAAGACTATGGACCCCTTTGATTGTCCAATGAAGGCTATGGACCCCTTTGATTGTCCAATGAAGACTATGGACCCCTTTGATTGTCCAATGAAGGCTATGGACCCCTTTGATTGTCCAATGAAGGCTATGGACCCCTTTGATTGTCCAATGAAGGCTATGGACCCCTTTGATTGTCCAATGAAGGCTATGGACCCCTTTGATTGTCCAATGAAGACTATGGACCCCTTTGATTGTCCAATGAAGACTATGGACCCCTTTGATTGTCCAATGAAGACTATGGACCCCTTTGATTGTCCAATGAAGGCTATAGACCCCTTTGATTGTCCAATGAAGACTATGGACCCCTTTGATTGTCCAATGAAGGCTATAGACCCCTTTAATTGTCCAATGAAGGCTATAGACCCCTTTGATTGTCCAATGAAGACTATGGACCCCTTTGATTGTCCAATGAAGGCTATGGACCCCTTTGATTGTCCAGTGAAGACTATGGACCCCTTTGATTGTCCAATGAAGACTATAGACCCCTTTGATTGTCCAATGAAGACTATAGACCCCTTTGATGTCCAATGAAGACTATAGATCCCTTTGATTGTCCAATGAAGACTATAGACCCCTTTGATTGTCCGATGAAGGCTGTGGACCCTTTTGATTGTCCAACGAAAGCTATGGACCCCTTTGACATAGACCTCCTATTAGAAAACCCTGATCTATTGGATATACACGAAACAAATTTGAAAACAATTAGCCATAGCTGCCATTTTATTTATAAAAAGTTTAATTTTTTTTAAATATGTCCAGAAATGAAACAAAACAAAATCTAAAGTGACCAATAAACTGACATAACAAGAGATAGCAAAAACATCTGCCTGCTGTGATGTCATATGTTGGAACAGGTCGGATCTCATGTTGAGGTGTAATGTTAATGTGACATTTTATGGAACAAAGTGGCTATTAATTTCACTTTATTGTGATGTTTATTTCAAAGAAATTACTTAGATAGGTGTGAAGAAGTAAAATTATTTTAAAAAGGAAGTGACTGTTCATTCGTCCTGTCGAGTTACTGATCCAGTGTGGTTTGGGCTGTCGCTGTTCTACCAAGTGCCATGTAGGGGTGTTTGCATGTGTTCGCAAGTTGTTCTTTTGCTCCATATAAGGTGTTCCGCTTATCTGGCCTCAGAGGAAGGAGCATTTTCCTAACATCATCGAGTGCTGGTCACTAGAAGAGGTGGTGGTCAACAGTTTCGTAGGGGTAGATACATAGCTGGCACTCTGGAGTGTGTTGTAGTTGGATTCTGTTCAAGTGATTGTTGAGTGGTATATGTTGTGTTCAGAGCCAAAAACTGGTGCTTTGATCCCTCCTTGTAAGATGGCTGATGTTGTCATTATGATCAGGACAGGTCATATGTCTGTAAACCTCTCTCCCGGTGTTTCTCATGGCCAATCTGTTCAGCCAAGTTTCTTTTGTTTGTTGTTCCCATAAGTTGTGTGGCTTTTTTTGAGAATTGTCACTGTGAATGGTTGTTCTTGCCTTGTTCCCTTCTTTTCTAATTTGTCTGCTGTGTCATTATCTGGTGTATTTGAGTGTCCATGGATTGACTGCATAAATGTTCTGATGCCATAGGAAGTGATAGCTGATCAGCATCTAGGATTAGTTTGGTTAATTTAGTTCTACAATGTCCACTGCCTTCTAGAGCTTGAAGGGCAGACAAGCTTTAGGGATCTATTATAAAATAACCGAGCTCCCTAAATATCTACCTTGATAAAATTGTCTGTTTTCATGTTTCAGAACATTTGGAATAAATCCTGCCTACATGTAACTTCTGTAACTGACATAAAATTTAATGTAAGCAGAGTTAGCTGACATAACATTTAATGTAAGCAGAGTTAGCTGACATAACATTTAATGTAAGCAGAGTTAGCTGACAACATTTAATGTAAGCAGAGTTAGCTGACATTACATTTAATAAAAGCAGAGTTAGCTGACAAAACATTTAATGTAAGCAGAATTTGCTGAAATTACATTTAATGTAAGCAGAGGTAGCTGACATTACATTTAATGTAAGCAGAGTTAGCTGACATAACATTTAATGTAGGCAGAGTTAGCTGATATAACATTGAATGTAGGCAGAGTTCGCTGACATAACATTGAATGTAGGCAGAGTTAGCTGACATAACATTTAATGTAAGCAGAGTTAGACGTAACATTAAATGTAAGCAGAGTTAGACGTAACATTTAATGTAAGCAGAGTTAGACATAACATTTAATGTAAACTGAGTTAGCTGACATTACATTTATAGCAGCCATTTCTGACCCAGTATTATAACTGTTGTGTAGTATAAAGGATAGATGTGTACGATTGTTGTAGGATCTCACTGAGTGAATATAAATTAATATTTTGAGCCATGAAACAATGCTGCAGTCAGATGTATTTCATGTTTGTGTTGCTCATGTTAGAAAGTGGAAGATTGTTATCATTTTGCTGTTTTGTCTGTAAGGTTTTTAAATTCTTTGTATCAAACAAAATGCTTTTGCTGCTGAAGGTGGGAGTAGAAAGGAAAAAGTGATAAAGAACTGTATAGACAGGAAAAACTAGAGCAGGCTGAGTAGAAAGGGGGGATTGATGTTGGAACAAAAGGGATATAGAAAAGATAAAGTAGTGGCCTGATAGGATAGAAGATTTGATGTTGTTGACAACAGATGGGAAAGAGAAAAGATCAACATAGATGACAGATGGGAAAAAGAAAAGATCAACATAGATGACAGATGTGATTGACAACAGATCAACATAGTTGGCAGATGTGATTTGGAATAGATTGAGATAGATGACAGATGTGATAGAGAACAGAATGAGGTATATGGCAGATGTAATTGAGAATAGACTGAGATATATGGTAGATGTAATTGAGAATAGGTTGAGATATATGGCAGATGTAATGGAGAAAAGATCAACATAGATGGCAGATGTGCTTGGGAATAGATTGAGATATATGGCAGATATTCTTGTGAATAGATTAAGATAGATGACAGATATGATTGAGAACAGATTAAGATATATGACAGATGAAATAGAGACCATATTGAAATATATGACAGATGTGATGGAGACCAGATTGAGATATATATAACAAATGTGATAAGAGACCAGATTGAAATATATGACAGATGTGATAGAGACCAGATTGAGATAGATGACAGATGTGATAGAGACCAGATTGAGATAGATGACAGATATGATAGAGACCAGATTGAGATATATGACAGATGTGATAGAAACCAGATTGAGATAGGTGACAGATGTGATAGAGACTAGATTGAGATATGTGAAAGATGTGATGGAGACCAGATTGAGATATATGACAGATGTGATAGAGAACAGATTGAGATAGATGACAGATGTGATAGAGAACAGATTGAGATAGATGATGAATGTGATAGAGAACAGATTGAGTTATATGACAGATGTGATAGAGAACAGATTGAGATAGATGACAGATGTGAGAGAGACCAGATTGAGATAGATGACAGATATGATAGAGACCAGATTGAGATAGATGAGAGATGTGATAGAGACCAGATTGAGATAGTTGACAGATGTGATAGAGAACAGATTGAGATAGAATATAGATGGGATAGAAAACATATTGAGATATATGGCAAATAAGATACAATAAAATTGACATAAATGACATATGGGGTAGAGAAAAGTTTGACATAGGTAATGACACATGGGATACAGAAAAGATTGATGTAGATGGCAGATAGGATAGAGAAGAGGATGATGTTGGCAGATTGGATAGAGAGACGGTTGTTTTCAGAATTGAGAGGGACGATTGATGTAGGCAAGACAGACATGAAAGACGGATGCAGGATAGAAATGGAAGGTTGTAGATACATGTTACAATAAAACATTGATGCAATCATGATAGATGGGAAAGATTGAGGTAAATAGGATGGAGAAGGAGAAGGATTAGTACAGTTTCGCAATGGTGATCTTGTCATATTATTTCAATCCTTCTGTTGGACGCAAGCACCCATTTATGAAAGTCTGTCTTCTATGACAGACGACTGAATCAGGATGAAGAGCAGTGGTTGATGCATTCAAAATATTTAGGTTGGATGATATAGATAGGGGTAAGGGGTAGGTTGATGAGACTGGATACAAAGGGAATACTGATATAGGCAGAAGAGTGAGGAAAGGTTGATGTAGACAGGGTAGACACAGTGATACAGTCAGAATATGGAGGGTAGGACAATGTAAGCAGAAGAGGGAGGGAAGATTGTTGTAGAAGGGATAGAGGAAGTTTATACAGATGCAGTCAGGATATGGAGGGTAGGAAAATGTAGGCAGAAGAGTGAGGAAAGGTGGAAGGAGAATATTGATACTATTAGGATGTAGAAGATAGGAAATTGTAGGCACAAGAGTGAGGGAAGGTTGATGTAGGCAGGGTAAAGTAGAAATTTTATATAGTCAGGACTTAGTAGGTAGGACAATGTAGGCACAAGAGTGAAGGAGGGTTGATTTAGATAGCGTAGAAGAAGAAAGATGACACAGTCAGTATATAGAGGGTAGGACAATGTAGGCAGATGAGTGTGGGAAGGTTGAAGGAGAAAGTTATTATTATCAGGATATAGAAGGTAGGACAACGTAAGCAAAAGAGTAGGGACGGTAGGAGGAGACATTTTATGCAGTCAGGATATAGAAAGTAGGGCAATGTAGGCAGTAGAGTGAGGGAAGGTTGAAGGTGAAAGTTGACAGTCAGTTCATAGAGGGTAAGACAATGAATGCAGAAGTGAGGGAAGGTTGATGTAGACAAGGTAGAAAGAGAAAATTGATAGGATGTAAAAGGTAGGACAATATAGGCAGAAGAGTGATGGAAGGTTGATGCAGACTGGGTAAAGGATAGCAAAAATCAATGCAGTTATGATAAAGAGGAAAGATATATGCAGGCAGGTCAGGGTAGATAGGTTATTAATATCTTGCATAATGTTGTGGAAGATT
Organism: Oreohelix idahoensis; assembly: GCA_024509875.1. Lineage (NCBI taxonomy): Eukaryota > Metazoa > Mollusca > Gastropoda > Stylommatophora > Oreohelicidae > Oreohelix > Oreohelix idahoensis. Next base: position 735,765 of record JAMPIV010019630.1, read on the forward strand.
CCACAGAGCTTCCAGGGAAGCATCTCACTTGTGTAGACATAGATGGAGCATCTGGTTGGCAGAGTGGTTAGAGCACAGGTATCTCGCTGTGTCATCACGCTCCAATCTACCCAGCTGTAAATGGGCATCTGACGCCACTCTTGAGTTAGGGAAGGGAAAGGGAACTATGTCAATACATGGTAGGTACCTACCATTCATCATCATCATCACCACCACCCTTCAGCTCCCCACGGAACATAGGCCTTCAACAAACGTCTGCCAAGTCTTCCTGTCCTGTGCCATCAGCTCAAGGTCTTTCCATGTCTTCTTCATCCCTTGTTTCCAGTTCTCTTCTCCATGTGTTCCTCTACCTGTCTTACCTGGCGATTCCAGAGCTAGGAGTGCCTGGTAATGCTATCAACAGGTTCCCTTAGTGTGTGTCCTATCCATGTCCAGCTTCTTCTTCTTACCTCTTGTTCCACTGGCACCTGTCAGGTTCTTGTCATCATTTCCACATCAGTGATATTGTCATACCACTTCAATCCTTCTATTCTACATCAGTGATATTGTCATACCATTTCAATCCTTCTATTCTGCATAAGTGATATTGTCATACCACTTCAATCCTTCTATTCCACATAAGTGATATTGTTATACCACTTCAATCCTTCTAAACTACATCAGTGATATTGTCATACCACTTCAATCCTTCTATTCTACATCAGTGATATTGTCATACCTCTTCAATCCTTCTATTCTACATAAGGGATATTGTCATACCACTTCAATCCTTCTATTCCACATAAGTGATATTGTCATACCACTTCAATCCTTCTATTCTACATCAGTGATAGTCATACCATTTCAATCCTTCTATTCTACATAAGTGATATTGTCATACCACTTCAATCCTTCTATTCTACATCAGTGATATTGTCATACCACTTCAATCCTTCTATTCCACATAAGTGATATTGTTATACCACTTCAATCCTTCTATTCTACATCAGGGATATTGTCATACCACTTCAATCCTTCTATTCTACATCAGTGATATTGTCATACCTCTTCAATCCTTCTATTCTACAAAAGGGATATTGTCATACCACTTCAATCCTTCTATTCCACATAAGTGATATTGTCATACCACTTCAATCCTTCTATTCTACATCAGTGATATTGTCATACCACTTCAATCCTTCTATTCTGCATCAGTGATATTGTCATACCACTTCAATCCTTCTATTCCACATAAGTGATATTGTCATACCACTTCAATCCTTCTATTCTACATAAGAGATATTGTCATACCTCTTCAATCCTTATATTCTACATAAGTGATGTTGTCATACCATTTCAATCCTTCTATTCTACATCAGTGATATTGTCATACCACTTCAATCCTTCTATTCTACATCAGTGATATTGTCATACCACTTCAATCCTTCTATTCCACATAAGTGATATTGTCATACCACTTCAATCCTTCTATTCTACATAAGGGATATTGTCATACTTCTTCAATCCTTATATTCTACATAAGTGATATTGTCATACCATTTCAATCCTTCTATTCTACATCAGTGATATTGTCATACCACTTTAATCCTTCTATTCCACATAAGTGATATTGTCATACCACTTCAATCCTTCTATTCTACATCAGTGATATTGTCATACCACTTCAATCCTTCTATTCTACATAAGTGATGTTGTCATACCACTTCAATCCTTCTATTCTACATCAGTGATATTGTCATACCACTTCAATCCTTCTATTCCACATAAGTAATATTGTCATACCACTTCAATCCTTCTATTCTACATAAGTGATATTGTCATACCTCTTCAATCTTTCTATTCTACATCAGTGATATTGTCATACCTCTTCAATCTTTCTATTCTACATCAGTGATATTGTCATACCACTTCAATCCTTCTATTCCACATAAGTGATATTGTCATACCACTTCAATCTTTCTATTCTACATCAGTGATATTGTCATACCTCTTCAATCTTTCTATTCTACATCAGTGATATTGTCATACCTCTTCAATCTTTCTATTCTACATCAGTGATATTGTCATACCACTTCAATCTTTCTATTCTACATCAGTGATATTGTCATACCACTTCAATCCTTCTATTCTACAGGAGCTTTTATGAAAGTGTGTAGCTTTTGATGCTGTATTACTTAATATGAAATAATAGGTTGAAAGACACAAACATGCATGTTTACCTCAATAGAGAAAGGGTTTCTAAACAATCAGACCGATGGACGATGAGAGAGATAAGACTGAGATGAACCAGCTAATAGACTTCTTAAGGCCAAACCCAGTAAACTAAAATACAACAGTTGTAGAATGTATTCAGAGCTGAAGAGGAAACAAAAACTTTTGCCACTAGAATAAGCCATTACTAATTATGATGAATAAATAGATTAACAGGAAAAAAAAGTGGTTCAAATGAGAAATGGAATGTCATAAATATGAGTATTATAGCAGTACAGGTAGTTTTATTTATGTGCCAAACTCGAAGTTACACGACAAGATATTTAGATGTTGTTTACAGTATTTTATTTGCGCAGGATGATGACATCATCCAAGTGATGTTGATTCTTGCTGTACAGACCTCGAACTTAGTGAATAATTTGTCAGTGTTTATTTCTGTACTTGTATGAGTACTTAATATGGATGGTATGTATTAATTACACTGTTTATTATTACATGTACTTATTTTTATTATTATATATGGCACTGGTGGAATGCAGCCCTCTTACTTAACATGTATATGAAAGAGAAATCCTGTTCAATTTACGCGATTTCTGTTTGCGCAAGGGTCTCGGGAACGCATATATCGCATAAACAAAGAACTACCTCTAATGAGTTTTAACTTGTATAAACAGTAAAAGAAGATTTCGGAAGATACACTAAGGTGGATGAATAAAAAAAAATGGGAAAAGTACTTCATTTCACTGTGACACAAGACAAAGAAAATTGCCTACATACGATTTTACCATCTTTGACTGACTAGTCCACTAGCGAGTCTTATGGGTTGTATCCATTTTTATTTATTTTCTCATGTTTCTTACTTAGCTGTCATTTTCTTTTCTTTCCCTGACAAAGGCCTTGTGGCCACAGCATAGGCAATTTTCGTTGTCTTTGGTCCAAGTGAGACAAATCACCCTCTTCCGTTTCTTTTATTCACCCCCCTTCATCACGTCTTAATGTAGCCCTCCTTGTCTTTCAGAAGATATACAAGACAGGAGACAGAGAGATCTGGCTACTTTAATCTTTGATTTTATTAGGCCAGGTCATTCTGGAAAATAACAATTTAACAACACGCAGATTATTATTACAGTATTACAGTGAAGGTTATTCAGCTTTTCACACATTTAATTTAGCGGACAGACTTTACTATGTTGTTTTAAAGTCATTGTATTTTGTTTAGTACTGCTTTGTGTTTTTGAGTTCTTTGGTGTTACCTTAAACCTTGTAGTTCGTATTTAAGTTCAAGGTATACTACTTTCATTTAAATTCACACGCAATCTTCTTCCAATTCATTACTTTTATATTCGTAATGTTTGTCTAATTTCTTCAGTATCATTCTCTCATGTTAATCCAAATCTTGGTGGGTTTTTTTTAAAATGTCAATGTCTTTGATCATACCTTTGGAGGTCAAGGTTTTTAACATGAAATTTACACTGCCTGCTTTCATGATTCTCTCTTGCTGTTGCGTAAACATCTCACTGTTGAGTTAAAGCTTTCGACTAATCTCGCCCAGCTGAAATATATTTTATTTAAGAAGTTCATGTGGTGATTAGCTCCATGATCTTTGTTGTACACAGCAAATAAAAGTAGTTTTGTTTAACTTTTTCTTTGGCCTGGATTACTGCCGTTTCAGTAAACTAATCAGTTTTGTCAGGCACATAGCTAATCTGTTTTTTTTATTATCCCCACTCAGAAATCATAAGATCAGATGTTTGTTTTAGTTTTTTTGTTTGTTTGAGATTGATTATTATCATGTAAAATTCTTCGAATATTTTAAGTGATGCTGGAAAATCATTAATTAAGGAATGGAAATTGTTCTAGGCCAAGAGGATTTCAGCACAAATCCAGCATTTTGAGAGCAGGATACATTGATGAATCTCTGGTCCGATAACTCTTTGTGCATCAGGCAGTTTTAAGGTTTTATCATATAAAAACACACACACACACACACACACACCCACACACGCATGCACATGCACACTCTGCCTGCTGTAGTTGCGGAGGGTCTCTGGACAGTCGCAGAAAGGCATGCCATAAGAGTAAGAAGTGATAAAAATGAGTGTACATTGGGGGCTGGCTACCTTATCACGTAAAACAACGTGATACCGAAATCACTGCTGTAATAGCACATTAATATGAAGTGTAGGCTTCATAGTTGTTGTGACAGTAGTAGTTGTAGTAGGTATAGTTTTTTTGATAGTAGCAGTTGTAGTAGGTATAGTTTTTGTGGTAGTAGTAGCTGTAGTAGGTATAGTTTTTGTGGTAATAGTAGTTGTAGTAGTAGTTGTAAAATTATAGTTGTTGTGGTAGTAGTAGTTGTAGGTATAGTTTTTGTGGTAGTTGTAGTAGTAGTTGTAAAGTTATAGTTGTTGTGGTAGTAGTAGTTGTAGGTATAGTTTTTGTGGTAGTAGTAGTTATAGTTGTAGTAGTAGTTGTAAAGTTATAGTTGTTGTGGTAGCAGCAGTTGGTACCAGCTGCAGTGTTGGCTCTTTGCTCCATAAGAAACAAAAATATAAATAATTATGGTAGCGTTTGGTTTATATAGCATAAAATGCAGACATTATCTTCAGCTAATATGTCAAGTCAGTTCTATTGTATGGCTGTGAAACATGGAGAACGAACGAACTTTATTTTCAAAGGGTTTAGAATTGGGCAAGCAGGCCCGTCTAACATTCTTCCCTTCCTTTCTCTCGTCTTCCATACTGAATCCATTAATTCTCACATGTATCTTAAATATTACTTAAAATAAGAAAATAAGATAAAATAAAATAAAATCCAAACATTGTAACAGTACAATAATAGTTACACACATTTACAGTACCTTATCATATTAATACTAAACAGGACAAAATTATCTTTAATACCTACATATGATGTTATGTAATTATTTAAGAACATAACTAAATTAGGGTGGCATATAATCTGCACTAACGATGTATTTGAAAAGTCTGTGATTGAATGAATATGGACTAAGCGTGTTTTTTAGGTCGTGTGGAAGATTATTCCATAGATGAGCAGCAGAAAAGGCTAAACTTTTCTTGAATAAGTCGAGCCTAGGCTTGGGCATGTGTAATGTATTTAAGCGTTGACTGCATCTTCCTCTGTATTTTAAAATAGACCACAAATAATTTGGAGCATTCTGTGATAAGATTTTGTGAATAAATTTGGCTTTGTTGAAGAGAAAGCGCTTTCTTAGTGGTAATATGTTAAGATATGTATGTGGGTCTACACACTGTGTGATGTTTTTGTCTGAAACTAGGCGCACCGCACGTTTTTGTAATGAATAGAGTCTTTTAGTGTTGGACATGGAGCAGCCATCCCAAATTGTGGAACAATAGTCTAGATGTGTTTGTATTTGGGATGTATAGAACATTTTTCGAGTCTCCTCATTTAGGAAATGTTTGATTTTAGCTAACTGGTAAACTTTTTGTGCCGTTTGTTTGGTTAGTGCTTGTACATGCGAATTCCAACTTAAATGTTGGTCAATTATGAGTCTTCTTCTTCTTCTTCCGTCCTTAGCCACTGACCGACAAAGCAGTCCGTAGCCAATACGCCTAGAGGCGTCTTAGGGCAACAAGAAACTAATTGTTGTTCCGTTACGCCTAATGGCGTTTATTGGTACAACAAAATATTAATTGTTGTTTCCGTAATCAGTATGGCTGGCAAGCGGGTGATCAGCCCGCTGGTCAATTATGAGTCCTAGTGTTTTATTTTCATTTACATTTTCAATTAAAGATGGGGAGCCGCGCTAGCGTAGTGGTTACAACACCGCTCTGGCGACCGGGTGATACAGGATCAAACCCGGGCGACGGCATTTGAGGATTTTTCGTCGACCGGGATTTGGACTGTATTAACTCGAGACCTGGCGAGGACATTTGAAGGAGTGTCGTCGACCAGGGACTGGCGGCTCCTGAGCCGACCCAGCTGCAATGGGTACCTCCGAAATCGGCGAGTATTTGCCTGAATGGCGAGGGACACCTGTCTCTGTACAAGAAATAAAGGGATACTCACGTAAAATCAATGTCAGGTTAGACATAAATAATAACCTGAGATTTCGCCTCGAGTATTAGCGGGCGAACGTAAAAAAAAAAAAAAAAAAAAAATTAAAGATGTTCCAATGTAGAGCTGAAGTGTTGTTTTCAGTGAGTTTTGTAATTTTTGTCTAGTTGATATTATCATACATTTTGTTTTAATGATATTTATTTGCATGCAGTTTTCATTGCTCCACTTAATAAGATTGTCTGTGTCGCTTTGTAATAATATTTCTAGCGTGTTGCAACTTTTATCACTTGTATAAATGGTACAGTCATCGGCAAATAGGTCGCAGGATGAGTGCTTAATGTGTAGTGGAAGGTCATTTATGTAAATGGAAAAAAGTAGTGGGCCGAGAATAGAACCCTGAGGAACACCAGTGTCAATAATAGCTGGGTTTGACAATGAGTTATTGTACCACACTACTTGCTGTCTGTCGGACAGGAATGATTTAAGTAATGCCACTAGTTTAAAGTTAACTTTCATTGTTTCTAATTTCTTTATTAAAACAGCGTGATCTAACATATCAAATGCTTTCCTAAAGTCTACAAAGATTGCTCCACATATGTTATCGTTATTGATGTTTAGGTGCAAGTTGTCTATCATCTTAGTTAGAGCTGTGTGGCATGAATGCTTTTGTCTAAACCCTGACTGACTGTCAATTAGCAAGTCATTGCTAACTAGGTACTGTAGTGTTGTTTTATGTATGTGTTTTTCTAGTTGTTTAGATAGCGATGATAAAAGAGAAATTGGTCTATAGTTACCAAGGTTACTGTTATCTGGCGAACCAGGTTTGAAGAGAGGATATACTTTGGCGATCTTAAAGGCCGAGGGAAAATAACTTTTGGCGATACATTGATTATATATATAAGTTAGTGAATCACTAATAGCTGGTGCGGCGTAATGCAGTATTCGATTACTAATTCCGTCAAGCCCTGATGAGCTATTATCTTTAAGGCCAATAAGATAGTTATACACTTCATTAACTGTCATAAAAGGAATGTCGGGTGGAACTGAGTTTGTACATTTCTTCTCACAGAATGCTGAAAGTTGGTCTAAGTCACTAGGGGAATGTGGTATTGTGGATTTCAGACTGCTTATTTCTGCTTGAAAGTGATTGCTGAAGTCTGTACAAGTAAATGAAGTGTTGGAAGATAATGAGTCTGGTGCATTAAGTTTTTTCGCTAAGGTGTTAATTGCCTTCCATATCTCCTTGCTATTTGATTTGTTCTGTACCATATTTCTAAAATGATTTTTCTTTTCTTTACGAATTAAATATTGAACCTTGTTCCTGTATACCCGGTAAGTGTCGAGGTCCTTATTTTTGTGCGCTTGATCTCTCTGCCTCATAGCCTCCAACACTTCCTGCGTGATCCACGGAGATTTTAATTGTCGTTTGACGCGAATTTCCTTAGCTGGTACGTGCGTGTCAAAAACATTATAAAAAATTTTTGTCCAGTATTCAATAGCGTCATCCGGATCAGGAAGTTGGTAAACACGGCCGAGAGGTGCAGTTAGCCAGTCATTCAAAAATAATTCCCGACTGAAATGTTTGAAACTTCTAAATTTAATACTTACATGTTTATTTTTGGGAACTTTACATTTATTTTTTGACCATGTACAGCATACTGGATAGTGCAGATAGGTCCTGCACTAGGATTTCGATAAAGATATCCCACCAGAAATGGGCCCTGATTCGGTAGCTTTATTTCCAACCATACACATTCTATCTCTGCTGTCTCTAAGTCATTTCTGCGGCGAAAATTAAGGGAAGTAGAAATATAAACTGTTATACCTGTCTCTTGTTTTTTGCTTGCGTCGCGCCGAATAGTTTTAAAACCATTTAACGCAATGTCATCATCTGTTATTCTGTCATTTAGGCGACTTTCTGAAAGTCCAAAAATGTGAAAATTCTTATTTAGAATGTGTGTAAGTTCGGGGAGTTTACCTAGAAGATGGTAAATATTCAGATGACCAAGTCGTAGACCATCCTTGTGAAGCCACGGTACATTATTATCAGCCATGTTTGTATAGTATAAAAGAAATATATATATTTATATAATACCAAGTTAAAAAAGCAGTTATGCACACAAAAAAGGGCAAAGTATTTTACGAATTAATACTTCACCAAGGAAGTGAAATTCAAGGAAAGAAAAATTGCAGGAAATACAATATTAAAATAATTAAAACAATTTCAACTGAGTAAATTGTCTGGAGTATATAAAAATTGTCACAAAACAATCAAGCATACAACATATCACACCAGAACTGCTCAACGCAACAAATTGAAGTTAAACGAGAGATGGAAGAAATTAAAATTGTGACACGTCAGACAAATATACAACACTACACACCTTAACACCTTTACTTCTAACAAATTAAGCTATGCGTGATAAAAAGAAATTGAAATTGTAACAAAATAAGCAATCAAAGAAAAAATCGTCAATAACTGATATCTCTGCCTGGCATATAATAGGGATGGTGTTGGGCAGACATCATTAATGCTTGTCTAAGTGACGCAGGACTGAATTGCATCAGATAAACAAGTTCAGGGTTCCACTGAGGACGATGATAAGGACTAGGGGAGGAAGTATGGTGATCTCTGATTTCTTCCATCCTTGTTTTAGCGTTGGTAGGACTATTCTGAGCCTTGGACATTGGATTACTGTTGGTAGAGGTATCTGAGTGGGACTGCCTTGTGACTAATGGAGGAAACATGGTATCATAAGATTCTGCTTCCTGATTGAAAGTGGCGTTGTGATAGCTGGAAGGCTGTCTGCTTGCAATAGGTGTGCTTCTTTGTGGGGCAGGTGGGTTTGTGATGTATTGTGATGATAGAGAACAACAGAAGCAGTAGCCAAGAAGACAGACTTTCATAAATGGGTGCTTGCGTCCAACAGAAGGATTGAAATGATGACGAAAACCAGACAAGGACCAGTGGGGGAAAAAAGATTAGAAGAAGACGCTATCAATGGATGGGACACACATTGTGGAGACTTATTGATAGCATTACCAGGCAGTCCTTGTTCTGGAATCCCAAGTGTGACAGAAGTAGAGGCAGACTGGAGAACGCATGAATAAGAGAACTGGAGACAGATGAAACCAATGAAGAAGATATAAAAAGATCTTGAGCTAATGGCACATGACAGGAGGACTTCAATGGCTGTAAGACGTCAAAGTAAAGGAGGCTAACAGAGAGACATGAGGAGTGAAGAGTAAAAATAATTCAGGGCACATGGTCAAAAGGTGTCAAAAAAAAAAAAAAAAAGAAGTAAGTGAAAAGATGAGAGAAGAAATAAATGAACTGGGAAAAAAGCTGGCAAAAGACTGAATAGAAAACGTTAATGATAGAGAAAAATAATCATGAATCATGCTTGCGACAGAAAGTCTTAAATCTGTAGAAGATTAAAGAAGAGGCATGGGGAGAAAGAAGAGGAGGCTTAAGAAGTCATAGCAATAGTAGTAGTAGAAGTGATGGTGTGGTTGTGGCAGTAGTGATTGTAAGGTAATAGAAGTAATGATGTGCTGTGGTTGTAGTGGTGGTTGTGGCAGTAGTAATTGCAGTAGTAGATGCAATGTTGCGGTTGTAGGGTGGTGGTTGTGGCAGTAGTAGTTGTGAGAGTAGAAGCAATGTTGTTGTTGTAGACTGCTAGTGGTTGTGACAGTAGAAGAAGCAATGTTATGGTTGTAGGCTTGTAGTGGTGGTGGTTGTGGCAGTAGTAATTGTAGTAGTAGACATAATCATGTGGTTGTAGGCATGTAGTGGTTGTACGTTGTACTACTTGTTGTAGTAAAAGTAATGGTATGGTAGGGGTGATGTTTGTAGTAGTTGTAGGACTTGTTATAGTTGTTGTAACAGCAGTAGTTGTAGTAGTTATAGTTGTTGTGACTGTAGTAGTTATAGTTGTTGTGGCAGTAGTAGTTGTAATAGTTATAGTTGTTGTGGCAGTAGTAGTTGTAATAGTTATAGTTGTTGTGGCAGTAGTAGTTATAATAGTTATAGTTGTTGTGTCAGTAGTAGTTGTAATAGTTATAGTTGTTGTACCAGTAGTAGTTGTAATAGTAGAAGTAATAATGGGCTTGTAGCATGGTAGTAGTGATGGTTGAGGCAGTAGTACTTGTAAAAATTGGGTATTACCTGGTACAACAGAGAGACATCAACATGGTATTACCTGGTACAACAGAGAAAAGCAAGAGAATAGACAAAAATCAAAATGGTGTTTCCTGATACAACAGAGAGAAACAACAGAATAGACAGAAGTCAACATGGTATTAATACAACAGAAAGAAGCAGCAGAGCAGATCAATATTAGCTTGATGTTGATATAATAGAGGAAAGCATCCGAATAAGGTAGACGTTGATTCAAGACAGCAGATAAATGTGATAGTCAAAGGGACACGTCGTGGTGACTAGAGTAAGAGAGTAAAATCCGATAGAGAAGTTTTCAGCATAAGAAATCAAAGAAGACAATTAAAACAGGTCACATGATTATTAGAAGTAGAGTGTATAAATAAGAGCGTGAGAATGATCCAGCAGGACATTAATAAAATTGGCACCCAAATATGCTCAGTGGACCACAGTGAGCTGCCTAGCTTGGGCGTTGGCGTAGCTGGCTTTAGGCTTGCAGATAGATAATGTTTATCCTTTTCAGGACTTAGTGTCTATCAACGCTGATCGGGCTACCAGTCAACAGAGTTCACTTATTTTTGGTAGGCAAATGCGCTCTGATATAACCACATAGGTTGAAAGGAACGCGCCTCGCCACCAAAAAAAAAAAAAAAAATCCAGCAGGACATTCGACTTCCTACTTCTGAAGCGGACAGACGTATTTTTGCTAACCTCAAAATACACAAGGCTTTTTAGGACGAGACACAGTGGAGAAATTCATCGAACTACTCAAGTTTTCAGATAAGTTGATATATTTTTTTTATCTATCTTTCTTCTTCTTCCATCCTTAGCCACCAACCGGCAAAGCAGTATATGGCCAGTACGCCTAGTGGCGTCTTAGGGCAACAACAAATTGATCAATCTATTGCTGTTTCCACCACGCCCTTGGCGTCTTTGTGGAACAAAAACAGACCAAACAATCTATCGTTGTTTCCATAATCAGATTGGTTGGCAAGCAGGTGATCAGCCCACTGTGCGAAGTTTTTACGGGATGGGGTAAACAGCCCCATGCCCAACCCTCCTTAGTCGCTTTTTACGACATGCGTGGTAGGGTGCAGTGTTACTATTCTTTGCTCCCCTTTTGGGCCCCGGCAACACACGGGTGTTATCTATCTTTAGTATTAGCTTAGTGCAGTTAGTTTTAGGTGATTAGGTAATTGTTAGCTAGAAGTATTATTATAACTTAGGAATTCTATTAAATACGCTTGATAGACATAATAAAGATAAGTGGTGATTCCTTTTTAGTTTGATTTAAGTAATAGCTTATTACATTTAATATCAAGTAATTGGTGATTAGTTAAGTGTCGCTTGGAATATTAATATAACTCAGGAATTTTAGGGCAAAAATAGAAATTAAATAGATCCAAGTGGCACTTGCTTGTGTGAGATCTGGCAGCCATCTTGATAGACATAATTTAAGTGGTGATTTCCTTTGTAGTTTGATGTAGGGGGAGAGTGGTGAGCAATGGACAGTTAGGAGAAATGGACCGCCCCTTGTATCTCAAAAACGAATGTTCCATTTTAATTTGGACCATAATGAAAAAATACCAGTAGGATGAGATCATTTCCAGGAACAACGTCCGGTTTCTTTATGTGCGCGCATTTTTTTGACAATCAGTGACCTCATTTTGTACAAGGAAATAGTTGAGTTTTTGAAGTGACATTGCATGTCCAATTTTTGTTGTTGCTTCGCTGATAAACGGTAAGTTATTTTTATAGGCAGAATTACCATTTTCCTGCATAATTGGTAGCCTAAAAATTTAAGCTTTAAGAGTTTATGCTTGTCTTTTCTATTTGAATACCTGTGGGGAGAAATGGGCCGTCACTGGTCCGTTTCTCCCCGAACATGGAAGCGTTATACATGTATCCCATTCATCACAAAATATTTCCTAAATCTTAGTTTGTTTAAACAGTTGAAGAAATATGTTTAAATTCTATTAATGTAAACTATAAAACTAATCATTGTTAAACTATCAATGTAATTAAATTATTATAATTATTTTTAAACAGTAAATTATTTTTTTTTTCCAGAAAAAAAAGACTCATGTTTACAAGGGGAAAACAGAGAAAGGCAAAGTAACGGTGTCCATTATGAGAACTGCTGTGACTGCGGTAGTGGAAGGCATGCGTGTTAGACAAGCTTAGGGAATATGGAATTGCTCGGACAACTCTGATCAACAATATTAACAAGTCCAAATCTTCAGAAGTCAGCCTCACCCCAAATTAAGCACAGTCCAGATTTTAATGCTGAACATGAAGAAGTCTTGCAAATTATCTAAAGTGTTCCAAAATGTTTCATGACTAACACCAAAAAAGTTCGTACTCTTGCCTTTATGGCAAACATTGAATCATTTGAAATGTCCGCAAACATGGATTGAGAACTCAATGGCAGGACGGGAAATGGCTTTTTTTGGCTTCCTGAGGCGGCATTTCACAATTGTCAATAAGACAACCAGAAGCAACAAAGCACGAGCAACCGCATTTTTTAACATACTACAAGCCTCTTATACAAACCTGAATGAAACGGGGATCAAATTTAACCAGGGTAACAACAGTACAAAAAGTTCCAAGGTCAATGCACCACGTGGGACCAAACAGGTTGGGCCAAGACACATCACGAGAACGAGGTGAACTTGTCACAACTGCAAAGCTACAGGACACAGCTTGACCAGTGTTTGTGTTTCCAAGAAAAAAAAACATTTTATGTTAATTGGAGCACCTGAAGGAGGACTTACCCACTCTTCAGGTTGGATGACAAGTGAAAAATTTTGTGAAAGTGGTTGAGCCACAGTTGTGAGACCTTCAGAGACATATCCCATCATTGTGATCGTGGATAATCACAAAAGCCACATTTCCTTTCCTGCTCTGGAGTTGGCAAAGCAGAACCATGGAATTCATGTCATCACTCTTCCACCACATACAACAACAAAATGCAACCATTGGATCGAACTGTCTTTGGGCCCATAAAAGCAGCGTTTAGTCCATAACAGATTCATGGATGATAAAGAATGTTGGAAAAACCCTCTCCATCTATCCAGCTTGGACAGCTAACAAAATGATGGGGCTGCTGGCAGGCCACTGGATCAAATTTTTCATCAGATTTTCTGCCTTCTTACATCACAGAAGGCCTCAATTTCAGAACATCAGTCCCTACTTTGATTTGAAAAGGCCTGGTTGATAAAGGGCCTCACTCAGTGGGACAAACTCCCTGGTTTAATTGACCAGTTCAAGTCACCAAAGATGCTGGCCCCAAAAGTAGCTTTAAAAAGTGTTTTCCCCTCCTCCTGAGTTATTTAAAGGAAAGGCTGCCCCTCAGGGAGAAAACGTGGTAAGGCAATGCTGGCAAAATCGCCTCCAGCAATGCCGGAATAGCAGCTGAAAATGAAATACAGATCAGAAAACAGAAGGAAGGTTACTATATCAGGCCAAGAAATCTGAAGATGTCAGTGATTATGATGGATACTGAATATAACCATATAATGACACAGGTTCTGACATAGGCCTATCTATGGATCCTGGGCGTGACAGTGATGATGAAAAAAGTGTCAGAATGGAGGGTGTAAGAAAAGCTTAAATTGTCAAAAGTGTGTGAGTTTGAGACAGAAAAAAAAACATGGAAAAAAAGTGGAAAGTCATGCAGCTGGAAGATGAGGATTGTGGAAATCAATTTTTTAAGAAAGTGGTAAAATGTTTGACAAGTTTTTTTGGCCTGCTGTAGAAGATTTAGGGACTGTTAAAATAAGTCAAATTAAAGCAATATTACCACAGCCAACTTGCTGCAAGGGTACAAAAAGAACAGAAAGGTATCTACGTTTCAACATATCCTTTGGTAATTCACAATTTTATTGATTCATTCTCATGGACTATTTCTCCTGCATATGGTCCATTTCTCCCCTTCATCAAGTCCATTACTCCCCACACGCGGTCCATTTCACACCACTATGGTATCATTGCTTCAAATGTTAATTTTATAAAAAGTTTTAATGTTTAACCATTTTATGTAGACTATATTTTGAAATAAATGGGTATTTCACCTACACATATTAATAACATCTCAAACTTATTATTATTTCTATAGTTATATCGAATTTGGTTAAAAATGAAAAATGAGGGACCATTTCTCCCCACTCTCCCCTAAGTATTAGATTATTGCAGTTAATATTAAGTATTAGGGGACTATTTAACTATTGCTTTAAATATTTGTGTAAGTTTGGAATTGTAGTGAGAAAAAAAATAAACCAAAAACGACAGATTATTAGTAATAATAATCAACCATCAAAATATACTGAAGCACATTAAAAACGCACCACTATTATATATACTGATGCCGAGAAGCTGGAAAAAAAAGTGTGGGAATGGATTTTCCCTGTGTTTGTCATGAGGTAGAGAGCGAATGGCTGCTGGAATGGAAAGTGCATGATTCAACCCACGGGTTTGTGTACAGACTACATGAAAACAATGAAAGTTACATGTTCAACACGATTCCCAACAGCTATGACCCTGAAAATGTGTACGCGTTGTGGCAGTATACTCGGTATAAAAAGGCCGTTGAGACAAAACACCCAGTACATGTGCTTGACATGCCACGACTATCTGAAAACGACCGCCAACGAGCCATTGGTATGGTGGAGGCCGGAATGAGCTCGCGGGCCATTGCCAGAAGGATGAATTGCCACCACAGCACTTTTGTACGTCTCAATGAACGTTACGGAACCACTGGCAGTGCCCGGGATAGACTTCGGAGTGGCCAACCACGAGTTACTACCCCTGCGCAAGATCGTCATATTGTGCTGAGTCACCTAAGGAATCGTTCTCTCCCGGCAAGTCAAACAGCAAGAGCAATAGTGGGTAGACGTGGGCAAGTCTCTCGAATGACAGTCATACGATGACTCAGAGATACAGGCCTTACTGCAAGATGACCCTTTGTTGGGCCAAACTTGACTCACAGACATCGTCAGCAGCGCCTGCAATGGGCAGAGCAGCATGTCAGATGGACTAGACTGCAGTGGAATGCTGTCCTATTCACAGACGAGAGCAGATTCAACATATCCTTTGCTGATGGACGTATGCGGATTTGGCGACGGTGTGGAGAGCGCTTTGCAGATTGCTGTGTTCGTCAGCACAAATGATTTGGAGGTTGCAGTATTCACATTTGGGGAGGATTCAGTTTTCACCATCGCTTGCCTCTTCACGTCTTCCGTGGAAATGTTAATGCTGTGACATATCGAGATGAGGTTCTGGATGCATTGGTTGCTCCTGCGTTCAGAAATTATCCAGACTTGCAGCTTCTCCAGCAGGATAATGCACGTGCGCACACCGCATGCATTACGCAGTAATATCTACAGCAGCAGAACATTGTGATGATTGATTGGCCTGCCCTATCACCAGACATGTCCCCTATAGAACATCTGTGGGACGAGCTTGGACGCAGAGTCTACAGGCAAGGTTCTCCAGCTAATCTGCAACAGCTCGAAGCTGCTCTTACATGTGAATGGGCTTGATTCCCCGGAATTTCCTTCAGAGACTTGTGCGTTCCATGCGGAGCCGCTGCCAAGCTTGTTTGCAAGCACACGGTGGACATACCAGATACTGAGGATAGTGTGAATGAATTTTTTTATTGGTTGCATTTTTGGTTTTCTCCCTTGCCTGCACAGAATGCAATGAATTTCATAACAATCAAATGTACAAATTAATGACCAGCATGGACTCATAGGAAAATGAATAAAGATTCCAAATATGCAAACTTGTAAACACTTATATTTACATTTCACACTCTGTTCCTGGATTATACAGGTGGTGCGTTTTTAATGTGCTTCAGTATATAATTTAAGTAAAACAAATATATTAAAGGTACCTGGCAAAATTCGAACTAGATTTAACTGTTCAACAAGGTCTACTAGACAGGTTTAAAAGTGTTTGTTAAATAATAATAGTATAAAATTTAAAAAGAAAGGAGAAAGCAAGGATATACATAACTTAAAATTAAAGCAGTGAGACTAATGATAAACATTAAAGTTCATACAAAACCAAGCACATAATAAAAAGAGTAGTAGCAAATTAAAAGACAGAGACAATACCACTGATAACCAGGGCACAGTCCGGGGAAGGCAAAGCGTGGGCCAAGACACCTGAAAATTACAAAACACCAAACCTGACAGAAAAAAAACATGACCACGAACCCAAAGTCAGAGACAGAAATAAAGGACAGGATAGAGACAATAACAGAAAAACTGGAAGGAGGCTCAGAAGTAAAAACAACAATAAGCAGAAACAATAAAGGCAATAACTCAGGAACCAGGACAGCTAACAAAAAGATAGGGCTCAGGGAAGATAAAAATCAGGACAACCAGAAAAACACAACCAAAAGAAGTCAGGAAACCAGAGGAGAAAACAAAGAAGACTCCAACCGAAAGGAAACCCCCAAAAAAGTTAAAATTACACAAATAGCTGGAACAGAAGCCACGATTAGATCTCTCTTGGACGACAAAATCCTGGTCATCCTGGAAAAAGTAACTGATAAAAAAGCCATTGCCAAAATACAAAAACAAAAAAGTGGAGTAAAGCTAACATTAAATGAAACAGAAAAAAATCAAAAACTTCACTACAAGAACTGCAGGAAAAACCAAAATTGATCCAACTGACCCACACCATCAAAACACAAATAGAAATTTCAAAAGAAACCAGAAGATGTATGGTAAAAGGTAAAAACCCAACCCTATCAGGTGAGGAAGTTTTAAACAACCTGGCCAAACAGAACCCAGATTTAAAGCTGGTACACGTGGAACGAATAACAGTGAAAGGGAGTGTAGTAACCCCAGATGTAGTAATAACGACAGAAGGGAGGGAACCCCCCAAGACAGTACTATTTGGGAAAGCTAAAAAGAACATAGAAGCCTTCATTCCCCCAGTTTTGCAGTGCTCCAACTGCATGAAATTTGGCCATGGCCGAAACAGTTGCAGGGGGAAGACAGTATGCAGGTTTTGTGCCGGTGCGCACCCTTTTACCCAGTGCGAAAAGGCTAAGTCAGATACTGACTATTAAAAGGATAATGAAAACATAAAATGCGTTAACTGCAAAGGGAACCACAGCGCCAGGTTCCAGGGCTGCCCGGTGTATCAGCAGACCAAACAAGCACTGAAGGAATCAATAACAACCAAAACCCCTTTAAAAACGGTCATTAAAGATATAAAAGAAAACAATACATATACGAGCACTAAAGTAATAACAGAAATCAAGAGTGTACAAGAGGAAGTTGGCTAAAGAAAGTAAGAACCAGATAGATAGTAAGAAAACAGTACCCAAAAAAAAAACAGTCGGATGGTTCAACTACATCCTTGCAAGGTACGAATGCACTGAAAAGTGCAGAGGCAATGCTTCAATAAATGAAAGCCATGCAGCACCAAATTGCCCAGGATGTAGTTAAATTGTCAGCACTGAAACTGAAAGAAGAAAATGAAATGATACTAGTTAAATTATCTGAACTGAGAGAGGAAAATGAAATTACACTAAAAAAGGATAGAAAATTAGAGACAGGAGATTAACATAGACAGAGAAACAATAGAAAAGGAAAGTGACAAACAAAAGCAAGAAGCCATCAAGCACATAGAGAGAGTTTTGATAGAGGAAAGAACAGAAGAATCGTCACAAACCCAAATATTGAAAACTCTTTAATTACATAAAAGAATCACCACGAAGAGTAGGCCTTACGCCTCAAGCAACTGATAGGACCAATACAAACTAAGAGCAAACTGATAGTTCTAACACAAAACAAAAGGGATACTAGTTAATATAAACAATGGATAAGAAAGGATGTAGAATTGTTCAGTGGAATTATAGGGGTATCAAAAAGAATGTTGCACCCCTACTAGCAGAGACAGGACTAACTAACACTATATATGCTATTCAAGAGACACTTTTAAACCCAAATAGTAGATATAGTTGTAAGGGCTTTAAGATACTTAGGCACGATAGGAAAGATGGTAGAAGAGGGGGTGTCGCAGTCTTAGTTAACGAAACATTTAAAATTATAGACTGGGAAGTATTTGATACAACGAACATAGAAGGTATTCAGGTCACTAAAGCAGCTGAACCAAACAATCTTAAATGTATACGCTAAAAATGGCACAATTAAAGATGAAGAAATATTAGCCATAAGCACCAGACTAGGCCCCAAAACAGTCATAGTAGGCGATTTTAATTCCCATCATTATGCTTGGGGTGGACAACATGCAGACAATGCAGAAAAGCGCCTACTTGACTTTATAAAAAACAATGACCTGCTAGTACTAAATGATGGAACTGCAACTAAAATTAATCCACAAGCTAACAGGGAAGACTCAGCAATAGACATAAGTATAGCAACTAACAACCTAGCGAATGTAAATTGGGAAGTGCTACAAGACACAAACTCAGATCATCTGCCCATTGTAATAATCATGCATGAAAACGTCATTCCAGAACCAGAGAAACTGACTTTCAACTATAAAAAAGCAAACTGGGAAGCCTTCCAATCAGAACTGGTGGTGATGGAATATAAAGACATGGAATCAGATGATACTGACTTGTGGGCAGAAACACTGACCAATGAAATTCTTAAAATAGCAATAAAATATATACCAAATAAAAATATGCCACAGCTCCCAAAACCAATAAATAACATTAATAAGAAAAGAAAAACTCAATGGAATAAAGAACCAGTTGCCTGGTGGAATAAAAGCTGTGCAGAAATTTATGAGAGAAGAAAAAGGGCCTTACAAAAATATAGAAATAACAGAACAGAAGAAAACTATGATGAGTATAAACATATTAGGAATGAATCTAACAGAATAATATTTAAAGCCAAAGAAACTAACTGGAAGGAGTTTTGTCAGTCACTTAAACCTAGCACTCAAATTAAAAAAGTATGGAAAAAAGCTTAAGGCAATCAAAGGGAACAATAAGAAAACAATAATGCCAACAATCAAACTATCAATAAGAGCAGAAACAGATAAAGAAAAAGCTAATGTCCTTGCTGAGTATTTCTATAAAGTCAGTGCAAAAAGTAGTCTTGGACAGGAATAAAATGAGAGAAGAGAAAGACTTAGGATACAGTTTTCAAAGGAACTACCAGACCAGATAGATGAAACAAACTATTAGATGCTGATATAACAGAGGAAGAAGTAACTAGTGCAATAAAAGAAAAATCTAATACTGCCTCAGGGCATGATATACTTAGTTATGCAATCCTTAAGAAAGTACCAAAAAAAAAAACTATAAACAGAATAACTTCCCTTTGTAACAAAATCTGGAGCTTATGAAAGATACCAAAAGCATGGAAAGTAGCTATGATAGTACCCATCCTAAAACCCAATAAGGAAGCCCATGATTAAGTTCATATAGGCCTATCTAATTGTGATAAACGAGCGTCAAGGCCTTATAGCTCTATCTTTTCCTACATCTCTCGTATTTTATTTTCTCCCACATTTGTGCTCTTTCATCCCACATTTGCTATTTCATCGTTTTGATTACTCGCGACCGGTATCTAGAGAACCGCATTTGTTCTTTCATCGGTGGTAAAATAAAGTCTTTGATTGAGTCCCCATACCTTACTTCGTCGTTTGAAGTCCACATTGCACCGTGATAAATCTGGTGAAAACACATCTGGTCATCCAAATCAGACATCTGGGCATTATACAATTTCTGTGGACTATTGTTATCTTTGTTGCTCGGCCGCGTCACCACACTGGACGCCCAGCTTGGCCAGGTGAAAACGTCTCATGCTGATTAAACCAACCGGAAACGTCTCATGCTGATTAAACCAACCAGCGTGTAAACCAATAGGCTGCGCCACAAAGGGGACATGTTAGCATGCTGGCGACAATGGACGGAGGTAACAAAGAGTGCCGCCAACACACGGAGCGATAGACAATCAGAGAGTAATGTGACAGCACTTTTGCAGTGGCCAGCCAATTATCTCAATACCTGTTTGTCAGGCAAGCCAGGCAATGAAAGTTGGTCGCGAATTACCCCACCCACTTTTGGACTGACAGGGGACAAGAGCGATCCCGGGAATGAATTCTTAGGTATTGGTTGTATGGGCGGAGTTGTACGTCACCGGTCCAAGGAACCCACATTGGACTTCTAGAGATATAATATACCGCGTAGCTCGCTAGAGAGAGGAGTCCAGTTTTTACATTGTGAGGTAGAGATAAAATCCCTATAACGCCTAGCCTAGATACTCGTGTTTATTCAGAGTGGATAATAATTCATTTCTGTGGTGAATTGTGTTCGTAAAGGATTTTGCGAAGGGAAAAGAAGGTTAGTAGATCTTATACAGATTATTAATACATTTTCTTCTTCTTTGTTTAGTTTAACCTCACAGCTAAATGTGCGAAAGATAGAGTTTCAATTAGCTCTAATTCTTTTCATAACTGATTAATAAAATCAGAAGATTTTCCTAGAAGATGATAGGAGGTAATTAATAGTTCATTCTTCACCATCATCATCACAGTCTCCCATGCGCACACACTCTCATGCACAAGATAGTTAACATCATTAAAATTGAACTCAGAGAGAGATCAATAATGAGCAGTAGTATAAATGAAATTCAACCAGTGGTGTTAAGTGTGAAAACTTACGAAGACTTTTGTGTGTCTTCAGTTCATCAGAAGTCTGAGTCTACACGCAACGTGCCTGACGACTAACCAGAAATAAGTTATAAAAAAAACGGACATTTGGCTAGCAGAATTCGCCATAGAACATCTTTCGTTCCTCAATTAGAAAGGAATATTTCCTCACCCACAATTCAGACGTTGGACGCAGCATTTTTCGTCACCATATACTGCAGGCTCACAAGTTCAATACCTAGTTATCACAAGTTCAAAACACTCGAAAGCTTATTATCTGAAGTCAAGCTAAAGAGCTAAAAAGTGGAAGCTCCTATTTATACCAAGTGCAACACACTCTTAAGCGCATTCTATGAAGCAGACTCTAAAGTATATTTTATGAATCACGTCTACATACGCAAGATAATGAGTCTACATATCACTAACATTTCGTGAAGATATCCAGTCTGGCCAGTACCCTCGGGAGATCAGACAACAGACTTTTTTTTTCCATTTGACAGCTATTAACTGTTGATCAACACTACAGAGATATACTCAAACAATGAAGGAATATATATATATATATATATATATATATATATATATATATATATATATATATATATATATAAGGGGCTTGACATAAGTCTTGGGCCTGACCATGAAAGACATGTCACACAGAGCTGAAATTTTGTATAGTGTTTATTCCTTTTCAATATAGCCACCGTCTGAATTGACACACTTCTGCCATCTCTGCTTGACCTTGAAAAGACCTTGGGAGTAAAACACCCTATTTTTCAAACTAAAGCAGTCATCACATGCCAGTATAACTTCTTCATCGCTGTCAAAATGATTTCCTTTTAGCAGTTTTTTAAGATTTGGGAATAGAAAAAAGTCTGATGGAGCTAAATCTGGAGAATATGGTGGGTGTGGAAGAATTACAATATTCAAATCGTTGGTTGCTAGCTGCACAAGCCGTGCTTTGTGAGAGGGCGCGTTGCCTTGAAGAAAAGGAAGAGTTTGAGTGCGCGTTATCCCTCGTTTCCTGGTCACAACCTTTTAGTTTGGTGAGAAGATGTGCATATGACTGTCCATTAACTGTTGCCACGAGGCAGATAATCTTTCAACAGGACACCTTTGGCATCACAAAAAACAGTCAGCATCACTTTTCCTGCAGATTTCTGCGCTCTCGGCTTGACAGGTGTTGGGGAGCTGCACTTAAACTGTTGACACCAGTTTTTTTTACTAGGACAAGAATCACGAAACACTGGTTCCATCTCCCTGTGTATTTCTGTAGGTGTTTTTCCCTGAAACATCAGAAATTTTATCACAGCTCTGGCCTCCTTCTTTTCCATTGTTTTGTCAAATCTTTGGAGCAGCAGATCCGGTCAATAGGGTACATTGCGCCGTGCACCGTAGCGGGAAAACCCATTGAAGAAACAAACGCGTACTTCACACATTCAGTGCAAATATGATGAACTTTAAATGTGCCGAGATTCATCTTCCTCCTGTGACTCCTTCATGGCTAGGCCCAAGACTTATGTCAAGCCCCTTGTATATATATATATATATATATATATATATATATATATATATATATATATTATATATATATATATATATATATATATATATATATATATATATATATATATATATATATATACTTACTTAGTCGTTCCCCTTCTACCGTGAGGTGTAGAGGTTTGGAAGAGAGAGCGCCAGACCATTATATCAGCTGTCTTCTTCCTGGCCTGGTTCCATTCTAGTCCTCGGTCCTTCAAAGATTGTCTAATGTTGTCCTCCCAGCGGACTCTGGGTCGTCCTGGAGGTCTGGATCCCTGGCTCTTTGTTTCCCATGCTTGTCGTGGTAGCCGATCTTCTCCCATTTTGCAGACATGGCCAAACCATCTTAGTTGGGACTGTTCTATTTGGGTCTGCAGCGGATGGGATTTTAGGTTAAGTTGCCTAAGAAGGGAAATCTACAAGAGTGCACAAATTATAGAGGAATAATGTTACTATCAGTGCCAGGAAAGGTATTGAACAGGATTATCCTTGAGAGATTAAAGGAGTCCATAGACAAGAAATTGAGAGATGAACAAGCAGGTTTTCGACAAAACAGATCATGTACAGACCAGATAGCCACTTTGAGAATAATAGTTGAACAAAGTCTGGAATGGAATTCACCACTATACATCGGATTTGTGGACTACGAAAAAGCATTTGACAGTGTGGACAGAGAATCACTTTGGAAATTGATGAGGCATTATGGAGTTCCCCTGAAAATCATTAATTTAATAAAGAAAACCTATGAAGACATGACGTGCAGAGTTCTTCATGAAGGACAGCTTACAGAACCATTTGGGATAAGAACAGGAGTGCGACAGGGATGCCTCTGGTCTCCATTTCTTTTCTTGCTGGCAATAGATTGGGTTATGAGATCATCGACAACACACAACAGAAATGGAATCCAGTGGACTCTGACTAAGCAGTTGGATGATCTGGATTTTGCTGATGATTTGGCTCTCCTGTCCCATAACCGTAATCAGATGCAGGACAAATTGAAAACACTCGATGAGAGGTCACAGCAATTGGGTCTGAAAATACACAGGGAAAAGACAAAAATAATGAGAATAAATGCAGGTAATGAAAACAGGGTTGAACTTGAAGAAACGCCAATACAAGATGTAGAATCATACACATATCTTGGCAGTAATATAGACAAAGTTGGAGGGACAGACAGCGATATCAAAATAAGAATACAAAAAGCAAGAGGAGCTTTCATTGCATTGGGAAATATATGGAGATCAAGAGAAATAGGATCCAACACGAAAATAAGAATCTTCAACTCAAATGTGAAGTCAGTCCTATTGTATGGCTCGGAGACATGGAGAACAACAAAGACAACAACCAAAAAAGCTACAGACTTTCATAAATGGGTGCTTGCGTAGAATAGAGGGATTAAAATGGTATGACAAGGTTACCAATGTGGAACTGATGACAAGAACTGGACAAGTGCCAGTGGAACAAGAGATGAGAAGAAGACGATGGCGATGGATAGGACACACACTGAGGAAACCTGTTGATAGCATTACAAGGCAGTCCTTGTTCTGGAACCCCCAGGGCAAGAGAGGCAGAGGAAGACCAAGAAGTACATGGAGATGAGAGTTGGAAACAGAGGTGAAAATGATGAGGAGAACATGGAAAGAACTTGAGATGATGGCACGTGACAGGAGGACTTGGCATGTGTTTGTTGAAGGCCTATGCTCCTTTGGGAGTGGAGGGTTATGAATGAATGAATGAATGATGAACTTTAAATGTGCCGAGATTCATCTTCCTCCTGTGACTCCTTCATGGCTAGGCCCAAGACTTATGTCAAGCCCCTTGTATATATATATATATATATAAATATATATATATATATATATATATATATATTTATATATATATATATATATATTTATATAGCTTTATATAATATTATATAGAAATATACTTACTTAGTCGTTCCCCTTCTACCGTGAGGTGTAGAGGTTTGGAAGAGAGAGCGCCAGACCATTATATCAGCTGTCTTCTTCCTGGCCTGGTTCCATTCTAGTCCTCGGTCCTTCAAAGATTGTCTAATGTTGTCCTCCCAGCGGACTCTGGGTCGTCCTGGAGGTCTGGATCCCTGGCTCTTTGTTTCCCATGCTTGTCTTGGTAGCCGATCTTCTCCCATTCTGCAGACATGGCCAAACCATCTTAGTTGGGACTGTTCTATTTGGGTCTGCAGCGGATGGGATTTTAGGCCTTGACGGATCATCTGGTTGCGGACCATGTCTCTTCTTGTTACTTCAACCACTTTCCTCAGATACCTCATTTCTGAGGTTTGGATCTGGCTTTTGTGGGTTGTAATATATATATATATATATATATATATATATATATATATATATATATATATATATATATATATATATATATATATATATATAGTCAACGTTCTCAGTACGACAACAGTTTTCATCAGAACGTCCTCGGCTTAGAGATACCCCACTCGACGTAAAGTATGACAACTTGGGACATTTTATGCATACATGTGAATCATCGTATCCATGAGAAGCATTTAGATACACATGGGCTGTGTAGATTACTCACCATTTTGGTAACACGTATCATATCACATCATCATCATTTCGCTTTACACCAGTTCATTCTTAATTAACTACTACTTAATTAACTGCAATTTTAATATCTCATCTGTGTGTTTGGTGTGAATCGTCTTTTACCACCATCACGTTCTAACCATTACTAACCCTATATGTGTGGATATTTAATTAATAAACGCAACAATCGTTTGATCATTATCTAGTTTGTTAATGTATCACTCGGGCTGTCGGTGTTACATATTCACATACATGAACATCTCTCTACTCAGATGAGGTTGGGGGCTTTTTCTGTTACGGGATCTAAGGGCAGAAGCTAAGGTCGTGGGGAAAAATAACTCTTTCCATAATTAATTAGAAAACACTGTCCAGTGGAAAGCATTCGCATTCCCGTCTTCTTGTCCCTATCTCGAATAGGTCTTTATTCTTTCTTAACGAGGCAATTTGTAGAGACCTTCTACCTAATATCTCAAAGGCTATTCCTGGCAAAAACTACTGTCGTAGTTGCCCCAATACGCACCACATGACACTAATTAACATCACAACTAGGTAAAATACTGGAAACTGTTGTTAACAAAAGAGTTAAATTCTACCTGGAAAAAAATCAGTTATATAGCCCAAACCAGTCAGGGTTTAGGGCAGACAGAAGTACAGTAGACCAGCTTGTAAGATTAGAACACGATGTAAAGCTAGGGTTCAAGAGGAGAGAGAAAACAGTGGCAGTCTTTTTGGATGTCGCTAGAGCATATGATGAATGCTGGAGAGATGGAGCTCTTTACAAAATGAAAAAGATTGGCATTACTGGTAAAACCTATAGGTATCTAGAAAACTTTTTACAGGACAGGTATTTTGCTGTACAGGTGAACAATGATAAGTCAGAAATATATGAACAACAGAATGGGATTCCTCAGGGATCAGTGATTTCACCTTCAATTTTCACTATAGCTGTAAATGATTTAGCAGATTAATTTAACGACATTAAGAATGCAGTATCACAATTTGCAGATGACTGTGCCATTTGGCAATCTGGAAAAAACTTGGACCATGTTTATCAAAAACTTGGACCATGTTTATCAAAAACTTCAAAAACAAATAGACAAAGTTTCTGAGTGGATGAAAAGTTGGGGCTTCCAAAATAATGTAAACAAAACAGTAGGTATGATATTCAGCAAAGGAAATTTAAAAAAATAAATCAATATAACCATTAAAGGACAGAAAATATGTACCTCCTCAACAACAAGATTTCTGGGCATAACTTTAGATAAACAACTAAATTGGAATAAACATATAGACAATTTAGTAGAAAGCTGTAGGGGACCCCTAAATATACTAAGGATAGTAAAAGGTAATGGATTGGGGGAGGGGCAGGAAAAAAATAATGCTTGTGTTCTACAAGTCTTTCATCAGGGGGAAACTGGATTATGCCAGCATAGTCTATGACTCAGCTGCAGCTTCTAACAAAGCAAAACTGGACAGAATTCAAAATGCAGCCATGAGAACCATTACAGGTGCATTTATATCAACACCAGTAGAAGCACTAGAAGTAGCTGTTGGCATACCGCCCATTGGTCTAAGACGGAAAGAACTAAGATTAAATTATTGGGGTAAAGTAGCACAAGAAGTGATCCACCCAGCACATAAAGCATTTGTCAAAAACCAACCAAGTGTATGTGACGTCCCCTTAAATAAAGATAGATATCCAACAGGATAGAGAACTATAGAAGATCTAACGTAGTTCAAAGAACTATCAAACACAATTGAAAATGGTAATAACTACAGAAGCAAAATACCATCCTGGGAACTAAAAACACCAATCATAGACTACTCACTTACTGAAAAGATCAAACAAAACATAGAAGATAAGGAAGCCAAAATGATAAGTAGAAAGTTCATAGATCAACTAACAAATCAAAGTCTGGCCATCTACACTGATGGATCCAAGGGTAATAGTGGGCAACTAGGTGCAGGAGTAGTAATACCACAGTGGGGAATTAAAAAGAGCTACAGTGTAACTGAAGGGGCTTCGATTTTTACCGCAGAGATGGTAGCAATTCTAAAAAGTTTAGAAATAATCGAAGATAACCCACCAGAAGCTGTTACGATATTTACAGACTCACTATCATCACTACAAGCACTAGAACACCCAGGTAAATGTAGCCGGCCAGACATAAAGGAAGAAATTCTAGCAATTAATACATTACTAGGGAACAGAGGATGTAGTGTGAGGCTAGTTTGGGTTCCAGCACACATAGGTATAGCTGGTAACGAGTTGGCAGACCATAACGCCAAGAATGGAAGAATAAGTCAAAACAATATAAGAGCAGGACTGGGAAGGTCGGAGATCAAGAGCCAAGTAAAGCTAACTATAAGCGAGGAATGGAAGACAGCAAGGAAGAACAGTAGAAAAGGCAGACACGCATTCAAACTGCTGAAAGAACCAACCAGGACATGCCAGGTCAGAGAAGAATTAAAGATACCATCGAACAAAAAACTGTGGCGTCTCCGTCTCGGTGCAGCATACTTTATGATAGAAGAACCACACTGCCAAGAATGTCAGGAAGAGAATGACATAGACCACTACCTGATCCACTGTGAAAAGTACGAACAACGAAGGCTTGAATTAAAAACTTACTATAGAAATCACAATATAGACATGACAGGTGATAAGGTTTTAAGTATAGATGCCACAGGAGATGCCCAATCAATACTTAAAAGATATATAAATAAAACAAAGGAAAACATATAAGGTTAGTACTTCAGAAAAGACATTCAACCAAGTAGAAATTAAGCAACAAGAACTAACAAATCATTTTAAAAAAACACAACAGAAAAAAAAAAACAAAGAAAAAACTTACCAGCTACTCATAGGACAAGGAAAGACAACGAGGTTTAAAAAAACAACAACAACTCAAAAAGAACAAATACTAATACAAATTAAAACCAAGTGTAAAGGACAATAGTTATCTATAAACAATACAAAAGAGAAAATAAAGTAGACAAATACTAATATAAATTAAAATCAGCAACTGCAAAAGACAATATTTATTTAAATTGAATACAAAATTAGTAAATAAAATGACACTAAATACTCCAATTATAACCAATTTTCAGGCTGAACAGGGTAGACCAAGATGGAACGAGAAGAGGCAATAATGGTCAGCTGTTAAGTGCCCGCTCTCCACCCATCACCTCTTCAAAACAACAACATCCAGCAGGAAAAAAGCCGTTTGACTACATTGAAAGAGCTGAGCTAATCATACTAAATGATGGCTCAGTGACAAGGATTAACCCATGCAACAATGGGGTAGATACATAAATAGACATAAGTATTATTACACCAAACCTAGCCTCTGCTAAATGAGAAGTACTGAAAGACTCAAGCTCAGACCACTTACCCATAGAAATAAACCTACATGACAAATACAAAACTAGTCCAAGAAGCTCCAAATCTACATTCAACTTAAAAAAAGCAAAATGGGAGTCATTTCAATTGGAACTAAGTAAACTAAGCATAGAACAAATTGAGTCAAACAGTGTTGATATATCTGCAGAAAAACTAACAAATGAGATTTTAAAAATACTGTAAAGTTCTGTTGTTTGCGACTCCACTGTAAAGAATCGAGTGTGGTGTATAGAACCTCACTGTAAAGTATGATGGCTGGTAGTACTGTTGTATTCAAAGAGGTGCTGTCACCGTGAAGACAGACACAGGTCAACTCGACCTACACAGGGTAGTGTAAACATTGAAGTGAGAGTACATTGTACGCGAATGGTAGAATGGTTCTGAAGAGTTGACAACTTGGTAACAATATATTCATACTCTCACATGTAGAAGTCAAGGATTACTGGAACTACTGTGTTCTTTTTATAATATTTAATGAGACGCACACTGGAACAGTACGTGTATGGTTACAGGAACACATGACGACATAAACAGCATGGTGTTGATCAATGGTGTATCATCTTAAGTTAGCATACATGCTGGATAACCTCATACTGGAACATTTGTAGACAAGCATTCAGAGTTCTATAGTTAGTCCACATCTATATATATATATATATCAGGTTGTACTGACAGATCACGTCAGTTTATACATAATGTTCATAGTGACTCTTGTACAGAATCTCTCTTAGCATGAGTGTAGCTTGTACTCTAGCGTAGATTCTTTCAAATAGCATTCAGCACATATCTTCGGAGTAAATGCTAAATCTCCCATAATAGATCTTTCTTTCATAACTGTGATCTCTGGATCATTATCGGGTAGTAAGGGACAACCCTGTTCTCTGATGAATGATTGACAATAATTCGGATTCCAAGATGGCTTCCTTGGTCCTTAACATCGCTCACACAACGGTGAGACGACAAAACTTCTAGAAAGATTCACTTCATAAGGATATCAAAGTTTCCACCAATATCAGCATTATCTGTCCTCATAATTGCTGTGTAGAAACATTCTTAGTGCTGCTAAACGATATGTCGTTCTGACATCTGAACATAAGTAGATTCATGTAGGCCTAAACATAACCCATCGTAAGCCTAGGAACGAAGTCAGTAAAAGTACGTTTTACCTTGGCCAAGAATCAATAGCAAGCACAAAAAACACTTTTCTGGCGTAATAGAAACAATACTGGGGAACACATAGACTAAAACAGTCCTAGAAGACACAATCTTCTTCCCCATGATAACTTGAGATCACAAAACTTTGGACCGCTCGACATTGGCGTCCCGCCAGACTCCATAACCGAAGAACACACTCTCTTATCTTCATCCGCTCAGAGTGTAAGAACAAATAATCCAGCCCAGACACACAAAGATAACATGATATAAGACGGAATCGTCTCAAACAGACAAACAGTAAACCTAGATTCGGACTTTCAATATTCCTGCAAAACCTTAAGCGAGAACAATCTGTTTCCAGCTATAATAGAAAATCTAGATTCCTCCGCTTGTTCAATCCACGGAAACAAAACAGGAACAGGAACCGATCACTCAAAGAATAAAATACACATTTACTATTCTGAGTTATTCCCCTTTCTTAAAAGTTGTAAGTTCATAAATAAATATCCTTTTATCAAACAGATAGTTACATTTTCATTTGTAATCGTATCAACTGTAATCTGTGCGACATATAAAAAATATGTACGCAACAGACTACCGCAACCCCCGGGGAAAAAAAAAATGAAATTTTTTTTCTCTCTCTGAGAGCCACATAAAATCGGTCCCCCCCCCCCAACGCACATATGATGCGCAGATGAGAAGTATCAAGAATTTATAAAGCCAGATTAAGGCAAAGAATGAGAATATATATCTCAACAACTTAGAGAAAGTATTTCTCTAAGTGTAAACATTTCCAGGGAGTTGCCACCAATGCCTACTACCATATTGGCAATGACACAATGTATACAATAATTTCAATAATCATTTCACATTAGGTATCATAAGTTCACGATTGGCAAAAGAAACATCATAAAAGAATTAGCAGTGAATCAAAATAAGTGAACCGCTAAGTATTTATACAATCACCAAATCATATATTACAAATGTGTACACATTTTGATATAGAAGAAAAAGAATAACTGATGTAAAGTTATACATGTTAGGAAAGTCCAATATTTAACAGTTAAGTGGCATCATGTGGGCATCTCGACAGAATGTCCGCCATCACATTTTCTGAACCACGGATAGCTCGTACCGAAAAATGAAAAGGTTGAAGAGCGATCGCGTATCGAGTTGATCTCGAGCTCTTCAAGTTCTTACTTTGGATAGCAGTAAGAGCTTTCTGGTCAGTTTCCACTATGAAATGTGCACCAAGAAGGAATCTTTGAAGTTTGAGAATTGACCAAACCATCGCCAATAATTCCCGGTCTAAAACCGAGTAATTCCTTTCTGCAGCATTAAGTTTTCTGGATATGTACATTACAGGATGCAGAGTTCCAGAGTACTCTTGCATTAGTGCCGCTCCAATCCCAGTGGATGAAGCGTCACTACGAAGAACAAATGTCTTATCTGTAGTAGGTAACACTAAAATAGGTGGTGTTGAAAACATAGTTTTGATCTTATCTAGTGATAATTGGCATTCCTGAGACCAGTGAACCATATTAGGCGACCCTTTCTTTAGTAGTGTCGAAAGAGGTGCCATGATAGAGGACAGATTCGGAATGAATCGTCCATAAAATTGTATGAGACCTAAAAGACTTCGCACTTGCTTTTTAGTCTTTGGGATAGAGATGTTAAGTATTTTAGTGATATTATGGTCCTCTGTCTTCAGGAAACCATGACCTACTCGATGGCCTAGGAAAGCAATTTCGCTAAAACCAATGCAAGCTTTCGATGGTTTTGCTGTCAGGTTATGCTCGCGTAGAGTTGATAACAATTCAACTAACCCTGAATAGTGATCTTCCCAAGTATCGCTAAAAAGACAGATGTCGTCTAGATAAGCAATGACATCTGACCGATACGATAGGATTCGACGCATCATGCGTACGAATGTAGCTGGTGCGTTCATAAGGCCGAAAGGCATAAAATTCCATTGGAAAAGGCCTCTAGGAGTAGAAAAAGCGGTAAGAGGTTTGGCGCGTTCGGATAATGGAACTTGCCAATATCCTTTCGACAAATCAAGTTTAGTGAAAAAATGAGATTTAGAAAGTCGAGTAAGTAGCTCTTCTAGTAAAGGCATAGGTTCAGCATCAAACTTCGTCACTTGATTCAATTTGCGATAGTCAACGCAAAGACGTATGTTATTGTCTTTTTTTTCGAACAATAACCATCGGCGAAGAATAAGCAGAAGTGGATGGTTCGATTATTTGTAAATCTATCATTTCATCTAACTCCTTTTCAACCTGTGCTTGAAAATGTATAGGGATAGGGTAAGGTCTAACCCTAATAGGAGTATGTTCAGTTAGAATAATGTCATGCTCAATGACATGAGTTTGCCCAGGGATGTCAGTGAGGACATCCTGAAATGTTTGTAACATAGCCGAAACCTGTCGCTGTTCTCCTAGAGACAAATCAGGAGAAACAGTAACGTCTTTCCATGATTCACTAGAATGAAGTGGGATCATTGGAAGCGGAAGATTAACATCCGAAAAACTTGTTTCCTCATCCTGTATAACGGACAGTGATGAGTACTGACCATGTTGAACTGGAGAATCGTCCGTTGCCTGGAAAATAGGCTGTAAATAGTCAGGACGTTCAAGGAATTCCGTAAGCATATTGATGTGGAAGGTTTTATGCTTCCCGTTAATATCGACAATATAGTCAACATCTGAAATTTTCGATATTATATCGTACGGACCTTTCAAAGAAATAAGGAGTCTATTTTCCCTACAAGGTAGCAAAACAAATGCTTTGTCACCAGGACAAAGTTGTCGTAAAGTTCTTTTCTTATTAGCAAATTGCCTTGCCTTCTGTTTAGCAAATTCAGAAGAGGACGTTGCTAATTTGCATGCTTCGATAATTTTTTCTCTCAGCGTGATGACATATTCGTAAGAGGATTTTGTGTCATCGTCAATATTGTCCGCTGTTATGAGATCATGAAGCAAAGACATAGGGCCGCGCGGTCGCGCGCCAAAGACAAGTTCAAAAGGAGAAAATCCTGTATGTTCATTGGGGACCTCCCTGTAAGCGAAGAGGGCCGCGGGTAGAACCCTGTCCCAATCTTGAGGATGATCCTCAGTTATCTTTCCTAATAAGTTCTTAAGTGTTCTATTTATCCGTTCTACCATCCCATTGGACATAGGATGATAGATGCTACTCAAAGATCTCTCTATCTGTAGAGTAGACATTACTTGAGACATGGTATCCGATATTAGTTGGGTGCCACGATCTGATAATATTTCTCCGGGGAATCCCAGGCGAGAAAATATAAGCCAAAGAGCATCTGCAATGTCAGCAGTAGTAATGCTCTTCAGAGGGATAGCCTCTGGCCAACGTGTGCACATGTCCACACACGTTAAGATAAATTGATGTCCTCTAGCAGATTTGATCTTAAATGGACCAATGATGTCTATCGCCATTTTCTGAAATGGTCGAATAGGAATGTCTGCAGCCTGAATGGGCGCAGCATGACGAGGACCTTTGGATTTGACTTCTTGACATACTTTACAAGATCGACAATAGATCCGTATGTCCTTATTCACGAAAGGCCAAAAGAAAGCCGCAAGAACTCTTGACTTTGTACGGGAAAAAAACCCATGTGTCCAGCACACTGAGAGTCGTGTGCATGTTGTAAAATTTTAACTCTCAATTTCTTGGGTACAAGAATCTGAGAATGACTTGAATTAGTGGAGTCTTGCACCATACGTACAAGTACACCATTCTTCATTGTAATCCAAGATTTACGCTTGGTATCTCTATTCGGATCACCTTTCGTTACAAGAGTGAAGAATTTCTTAAGAGTCGGATCCTCTTCTTGTTGTTTTATAAACGAGTCACGAGAAATTACCAAGGGATCATCTTGGTTATGCACTTCAATATCTTCAGTAGATGAAGTTTCAGGCATATTGAGAGCTTGAGCTCTAGTGACTACAACATTAGCAGTTTGCATATTTTGCTTTTCCCAAACGGAAATTTGTTGCGAAGTGCATTCTTTTACTCCGTGAATGCGACCGATGATAAGATCAGCGATCGGATTCGGCAAAAGACATGCGTGTACATCTCCTGTGAAGAAAGGAGTAGCAATCCTAATGATAGCGGTAGAGTATTTCTCTATGGTGCCGCCAAATGTTACGCATTTGACTACTTTGCCTGTAGCATGAGAAGGATCTATTAGTGACTGCCTAACACCAATTGTTGTGCATCCAGAATCAAAAAGTACTGAGACTGGATTGTCATTTACTAAACCTTTGTGTAAGACTAGAGAACCCCTTCCATCATGCGCGATTGACGCAGGAAGAGCGGGAAGAGGATGGCCACAGCTTAAAGTAGACACTGTGGTTGGCTCAAATAATGTTTTGCATTGGGGGCACTGAGATGCTCTCCCAAAATCAAAAGCGGCACATGCCATATTATTAGAGTCATCATTATCTTTATTTTGTTTATAGGATTCGTGGGACTCTTGCTGAGCAGAGTTCGCCTGGTAATGAGATTTATGTTTTTTGTATTGTGCTCTACCTCTGTTATTATTGCCTCTGTAATTATCCTTGTTTCCACTGTTATAACCCCTACTTGGGTTTGAGTCATAGTTCCTTTGGTTACTATTATCATATTCATTATAATGAGTATCTCTGTAATTATGATCTTGTTGTCTCCATGAGGGAAAACTTGGATAATTTCTATAATGACTTCCTTTGCGAAAGTTTCTATAATTATGACCACCTCTGAATCGAGGGCTGTCGGCTCGTCTCCAGGTATTCGAAGAAGAACCCTGAAATGATTGGTTACCTTGGTTCTGATAACCGTTATGGCTACCTTTTTTATTAAACCTATTTTGAGGTTCTTGGAATCTGCGTGAGTGATTAGGGTTGTATGGTGTTGCTGAAGCAACTGGCATACCTTCCCTAACCTTAGTATTGCTAATAGCTACGTCTGGATGTGCAGTGACGTATTGGGTACAATACTGTTCCATTTCTTTTAGTGTCTTGGGTTTACGCTCATGTAAGAATTCAAGGAATGGTTTATTTATACTTGACATAATCTTATCTCTGAGTATCAAGTCCATAAGGGCTTCATATGTCTTTTCTGTTTTGGACAACTCAATCCAACGATCAAATGTAAGACGTGTCCTTGCAATGAATTCTGAGAATTCTACACCTGCCTCAGGAACCATTGTCTTAAACAAATTCCGGTAACCTTCCTCAGACAACTGGTACTTCTTTAATAAGGCTGCCCTAATAACATCATAATTATCCTTGTCAGCCTCTTCAACCAAACTTAAACTAGTCAGAGAATCACCTTTCAAATTTTCTGACAACTGGTTAGCATATTGTGATTTGTCCACATTATGGGCTCGACAAGAGCGTTCAAATCTATTTAACCAGAATGTTATGTCATCGCTGGAAGGATTGAACGCTGGTACCTTGACCTTGTAAGTAAAGGGTTTACTATTACCACCAGATGCTTGATTAACATTACTTATGTTTGTTAATTTTAACTTTTCTAACTCAAATGCTAAAAGTTCTTTTTGGTGTTCATGTTCTCTCATTGCTTTTTTCTCTTCAGCAGCCGCAGCAGCTTCATCTTTTCTTTTTCCATTTCCATCTGGAATCTTTTTTCCTCAGTCTGTAACTGCAATTTCTTTTGTTCAAATTCTCTTTCTAATCTTTTCTCTTCAGCCAGAGCTTTTCTCTCTTCTGCAGCAGCTTTTCTCTCTTCAGCAGCTAATGCTTTGTCATATTGAGCAACTGCCAATTGTTCTAAGTCTGTACCAGTCTTATCAAGGGATCTCCCTTGTGCAATAAAGTATTCTAATGTAGACATGATGTCTGACAATGATACTACTCACTTGAAACAATAATAATAAAATGTATTTCAAGGTAATATAGCAAAAAGTTCTTAATCACTGTATTAATCAGCACACAATCACAATGTCTGTGTGAGACAAGCCTTATCAAGGTCTTGTATATTTCTTTGAAAAATAACACTTATAAATTGCTGCAACACTCTATAACATAAGTGCAATGCACAAGAAATAGTGTCTTATCTAATCAACATTAATCATCAGTTGATTCTTTCACATAAATCCATATGATCAACTATATTTTAAATAGTGTATGTCGATCAAGAACCTAACAAAACAATTATACAAGACAACATGAAAACATTTGCGGAAATCAAATAAATCAAATGGAAAAAATGATAAAAGATAAACCGCAAGAGGATAACAAATACAAATAACGCCACAGTATATAAATATAAATTGAGAATAGAACTGAAAGATAGAATAGGGTAGACCAACAAATTACAAACAAATCAAAACAAAACTAAAGAATGTGAAGAAAATTCCGAAAACAACACTGACCATATCGTCACAACTAACCAAAAAAAATAGCAACAGCAGTCGCTTTGCAAATTCCAGTATCGGAAATTTGCACACCCTATAGAAAACGCTCACAATAGACGACCTCTATCACGTGGTATGATCTAAGGGAGACTCCGCCCAACCGAAACAACAACCCGCAGAATACAAACAAATATCACATATAAACATGTAAACATAAATGTACATATAGCATAAATATTTATAATATAATGTAATGTAATGTAATGTGTTGCAGATAGAATGTGTTGCGAAGAAGGCACAGTTATACGCAATAATGCTACAGTACTATGGTACTTTATTAAATAATCAAATCTGGCCTAAATCATAAAAGTTCAACACAAACTATGGCAGTGCAGGAGAATCCACTGTTTACAGTTCCTCAGAATCACAAGTAAGACTTCTCGCTTCAGTTGCACTGTACATTTTGCAAACACTGTCAAATATATGTTCCAACTCTGATGTGTAATGCTGTCTGTTCCAAACAAACTTGCTGTGTAACGCTGTCTGTTCTATGGCAAATGTCCATCAACAAAAAATGTCAACAAACGCTGACCTAGTTACTGTATACCTCGATAGGACAGGTCGCGCTGACATCGACTGCAGAGTTGTACTGCCGGTGTTTACGTGTGTCGTAACAGGCCCCAAGGAATGGTCTGGTCTCAGTAGCTGACTTCTCAAATATGTCCACTGTGCAGGTTGACCCAGGAAGCTGGCACACCACTGTAAAGAATGGTGTCAGACTGTTCACAGCTAACTCACTCCAATCACAGGTGGAAGTCAAGGATTACTGGAACTACTGTGTTCTTTTTATAATATTTAATGAGACGCACACTGGAACAGTACGTGTATGGTTACAGGAACACATGACGACATAAACAGCATGGTGTTGATCAATGGTGTATCATCTTAAGTTAGCATACATGCTGGATAACCTCATACTGGAACATTTGTAGACAAGCATTCAGAGTTCTATAGTTAGTCCACATCTATATATATATATATATATATATATATATATATATATATATATCAGGTTGTACTGACAGATCACGTCAGTTTATACATAATGTTCATAGTGACTCTTGTACAGAATCTCTCTTAGCATGAGTGTAGCTTGTACTCTAGCGTAGATTCTTTCAAATAGCATTCAGCACATATCTTCGGAGTAAATGCTAAATCTCCCATAATAGATCTTTCTTTCATAACTGTGATCTCTGGATCATTATCGGGTAGTAAGGGACAACCCTGTTCTCTGATGAATGATTGACAATAATTCGGATTCCAAGATGGCTTCCTTGGTCCTTAACATCGCTCACACAACGGTGAGACGACAAAACTTCTAGAAAGATTCACTTCATAAGGATATCAAAGTTTCCACCAATATCAGCATTATCTGTCCTCATAATTGCTGTGTAGAAACATTCTTAGTGCTGCTAAACGATATGTCGTTCTGACATCTGAACATAAGTAGATTCATGTAGGCCTAAACATAACCCATCGTAAGCCTAGGAACGAAGTCAGTAAAAGTACGTTTACCTTGGCCAAGAATCAATAGCAAGCACAAAAACACTTTTCTGGCGTAATAGAAACAATACTGGGGAACACATAGACTAAAACAGTCCTAGAAGACACAATCTTCTTCCCCATGATAACTTGAGATCACAAAACTTTGGACCGCTCGACATTGGCGTCCCGCCAGACTCCATAACCGAAGAACACACTCTCTTATCTTCATCCGCTCAGAGTGTAAGAACAAATAATCCAGCCCAGACACACAAAGATAACATGATATAAGACGGAATCGTCTCAAACAGACAAACAGTAAACCTAGATTCGGACTTTCAATATTCCTGCAAAACCTTAAGCGAGAACAATCTGTTTCCAGCTATAATAGAAAATCTAGATTCCTCCGCTTGTTCAATCCATGGAAACAAAACAGGAACCGATCACTCAAAGAATAAAATACACATTTACTATTCTGAGTTATTCCCCTTTCTTAAAAGTTGTAAGTTCATAAATAAATATCCTTTTATCAAACAGATAGTTACATTTTCATTTGTAATCGTATCAACTGTAATCTGTGCGACATATAAAAAATATGTACGCAACAATAGGAAAAGAAACAAAGATGAAAATCCAGTACCATGGTGGACAGACAGATGCTCAGAACAACTGAAATTAAGGGAAAGGGCCCTGATAGAATATAGAAAAACCAAAACTGAGGAGAATTACACAAACTATAAAAAAATTAGAAATGAAACAAATAAAATAATATTCAGAGCTAAAGAAAAGAGTTGGAGAAAATTTTTTCAAACATTAAATCATAGATCACAAGTAACTACAGTTTGGAGAAAACTAAAAGCAATTAAAGGAGGAAACAACAAGAAATTTAAAACCCCAACAATTAAAATCCCAGAGAGAGCTGAAACACAGAGAAAAAGCCAACATACTAGCTAAATACTTCTATCAGGTTAGTTCAATAGACAGTCTAGGTAAGGCAGAAATAAATAGGCGAAAACACTATTAAAAAAAATAAAAGAAGAAAATACGGACAGCACACAGGACGCTGATTATTTAAATGCAGATATTACAGTAGATGAAATAGAAAGAGCATTAGCAGGAAAAAACAATACCATCTCTGGCCAAGACATTCTGAGCTATGAAATCCTCAAAAAGGTACCAAATACAACCCTAATGGTGATTGCGTCCCTCTACAACAAAATCTGGCACACGGGAAAAATACCATGTTCATGGAAGACAGAAGTAGTCATCCCCATACTAAAGCCAGATAAAGAAACACATGATGTCAGTTCATACAGGCCAATATCGTTAACATCACATCTAGGAAAAATTATAGAAACAGTAGTTAACAGCAGACTAAAGTTTCTCGTAGAAAAGCATAATTTGTACAGTCCAACCCAGGCAGGCTTTAGAAGCCACCATAGTACAATAGAGCAACTGTTGAAGCTGGAGCATGATGTTAAAACAGGCTTCAAGAAGAATGAAAAGACTGTAGCAATATTTCTCGATGTTACAGGAGCATATGATGAGTGTTGGAGGGAGGGTGCACTTTATAAGATCTGGAAATTAGGTATAGTAGGCAGAAATTATAATTATTTAGAAAACTTCCTGCAGGATAGATACTTCATAGTAAAAATAAGCAATGATAGATCTGAGGTTTATGAGCAACAGAATGGAATCCCACAGGGATCAGTAATATCACCACCTATATTCACAATTATGGTCAACGACCTAGGTGACGAGCTTAAAGACTTAAAAAACAACCTATCTCAGTTTGCAGATGATGCGTCGATATGGAGAAACGGGAAGAAATCTCACATTCCTCAATAAAGCAGTACAAAACCAAATAGATAAAGTATCCGACTGGATGCACAAGTGGAGATTTAATCTAAACGTTAAAAAACCGTAGGAATGATCTTCAGTAGAGGGCGTGTAATTAACAATAATATAATTGATATAAGCATTAATGAGCAAAAAGTATGCACCGCAAAATCCACTAGATTTCTGGGTATGGTACTAGACCAGCAACTAAACTGGAACAAACACATAGACCTATTAGTGCAAAACAGTATGGGACTTATTAACATGCTAAGATATATGAAAGGAAGTGGTTGGGGAGCCTGCAATAAGACAATGAAAACCTTCTATAAATCATTGATTAGGGGCAAACTTGACTATGCCAGTGTTGTCTATGAATCAACCGCCCCGAGCATTGAGAAAAAACTAGACACAGTCCAAAACCAGGCACTGTCAATAATAGCAGGAGCCTCAAAGGGAACATCAGCAGAGGCATTAGAAGTAGCGCTAGGCATTATATCCCTGGAGCTAAGGAGAAAAGAGCTGAGATTCAGCTACTGGGCAAGAGTGGCAAAAGATCCAACTCACCCAGCACACAAAACCTTTGATAGGGGTAACCAGTACATGGGCCACATGCCACTGAACCATAATAGATACCCGTTAGGGTGGAAAACAATGGATGAAGTGGATCAACACCCAAACCTATTTACTATGATAAACAGTAGTGCCCATGTTCATCCCACTATGGGAACTAAATGTACCAGAAAATGACTCCCACTTATCAAAGATCATAAGCAAATCTAACGACATAATCTCAGCAAAAAATTAATGCAACAGAGTACATAGAACAGTATATAAATAATAGCCTAACTATATATACAGATGGGTCAAAAGATGAAGAAGGAAAATTAGAAGCAGGAATAGCAATACCAAAATCAAAAATTTATAAAAGATACAAAGTAACAAGTAATACATCCATCTTTACAGCAGAATTAGTGGCAATCCTTAAGCTTTAGAAATAGCTGCAGAAAACCCACCAAATAAAGTAACCATTCTCACAGATTCCCTTTCATCAGTACTAGCTATCAGAAACAGAAATGAATGTAGCAGGCCAGATATTATAGAGGTATATAAATACAACAGGTCAATACATATCTGCACACCTAATTCTAGTCAAGGGGAGTTTATCTGTAAAAATATTTGTAAGTACAGGCCGGACCTTGGTTAGCTCCCTTGTTTAGCTGTTTATGTGTTTAAAATAACTTCGCGTATTTTCGCGAATGTTCGGGTTGCAGAATGGTCCAGTACATGGGTGAACAAAATTCATCTCAGGCGCAAAATCCGAGCTGAGATAAATTTGCGCTGAGCTGTTTTTTAGGCGGGGGAAAATTGATCGTGACATTCGAATGCTGAGATAGCTGAGTGAAGGGGCTGACGATTATGGTTAGTGTGTCCCGATAAAGAGAATTGTTTTGATAAAAGGGATTTTGATATTTCCTAAGATTTTCATAAAGCCGTGGATATGAAGGCTTTAATATATTCTGCAGAATGTACATTCCTAAAGATTTTTCGGGCCATTGGATAGGCGGTTATGTGTTGATATCTCCGATGAGGGAGATTTGTGAAGGTCGACAGATTATTATAATAGGGAAGGTGTTTTTCTCCCACGAGTTATGTTGAGTCTGACGATACAGACATTATTGTACTGCGATATAGGCAGTTCCCTTTGTTGTAGGGAATAATTTGGGTCAGGAAACTTTATGATTTTGAGCTGCCCTACTTATGCAGGTGTTGTGCTTGGATTTTCATGCTATGTACATAACCATCTACGGATTTGGTGTTCATGAGATGTATCATATTTTGCTGTGTGCTATAAACTGTGACAATGTACCTAGTGATGTCCTCGTGACTGTCAAGTATTAAAACAGTGTAGAACGATCAGGAGTTATAACCTTTTGCTGACTCGTGTGACTATTATTGACTTTTCGTTAGAACTACATGCATTCGCGTTCACTTATGTCCATACATCGACACGCCTGGTCGGCCATCTGTAAGCCCGACGAATGCTGATTTGTCCTTCATCAGCGCACCTACAATAACAGAACATTTACCATCCTTCCTGAACCACCACAGTTCTACTCCATTATTAACTGTAAGTACCCGGCGTTGCCCGGAAGTCTCTCACCCTTCAACAAACCAAGATTCAACAGACACAGATTTATCAGTGGTGGTCTTCTTCTTGAACATTGCCCATAAACCAAAAACTTGTCATTATCAGTG
The DNA here is from genome assembly GCA_024509875.1 of Oreohelix idahoensis. NCBI lineage: Eukaryota > Metazoa > Mollusca > Gastropoda > Stylommatophora > Oreohelicidae > Oreohelix > Oreohelix idahoensis. The sequence goes on from JAMPIV010019630.1 coordinate 777,521, forward strand.
GTGAGCCAGCATTTTGGGGTGTTACCAACGATTGAAGGAGATTTTTTTACAAGTTCATGTTTCAAGGCGGAGTTCCAGTGATGATCACCTTTGGACTTCTTCACACGGGATTATCTATGTACATCAATGCCGCTGTTACCTTGGAGTTCCGACATCGATCGCCAGTGGATTTCTTCGGATTGTATTAGCTGTGTACATCTTTGCTGTGGTTTCGGAGGCCAGATTTTTTTCCCTTCTAAAGATAAGTGGATGTTTGTTGTTGTAAACTGTGCCTCTGTGTAGTTGATTAAGCCTTCCTCCGTACACTTCATTAGATCCGTATTTTTATGTTACATGTTTCTATGTTATATGTGTTCATATTTCAGCGGGCAAGTTGGGTGCAGACTTTCGTAGGATATATCCCACTTCATCGAGGGCCTACGAAAGCGTTCTATAAGGACTGTGTGTCTATGTTCGTTCGTAAAAGATCCCATGACATAATTCTGGGCATACTCTGTTTACGCCGGATTCAGTCATCTTTATAATTGTTTAGGTGTGACGAGATGTCTTAGTGTTGTTTTCGTTATATTTTCCTCTGTTCTTTATTTCTTGATTAATTTGTTTGTGAGTGTCTTCCTCCCTTTTCTATTTTTGAGTTATATTCGTTTATACACTGTTTTGTCATTTGTATTGTATCCTATTCGCAGCTGTCGTTGCACGGTTTGTAATATTTTTCACTTTATTTCTACTTTCTTACATTAGTTGATTCCTGCAAACGTTGTCATTTGTTCTTTATATCTTGTTTCTGTCCTTCTTGTTTGTATTATCCATTGTGTCATACATTGTCAATATTACAATGCACAATAGATATATAGGTGATTGATTATATTATTATATTTAAGGTAATTATACAAGTTCTTGAGCAAGGACTTGTCACCCAATGAGTTGGGATAAAGTGAGTTTCTCAAGTAATATATTTATATAAGGTGTTTATCTCATATAATCCAGCATAATGTCTACTTTGGATTATTTCATTGAACAACGGAAATCCCTTAATATGACTATTGAGGAAGTAAAAGAATTTGCACTTGTTGAATATGCCAAGGCGCAGAAGGCTGAAGAAAAGAAAAAGAAAATGCAAGCAGAAGAGAGAAAATTTCAAATGGAAATGGAAAATCAGAAACTAGAAGCTGAAGAGAGAAAACAGAAATTAGAAAGAGAGGCTGAAGATAGAAAAATCCAAATGCAAATGGAAGCTGAAAAACAGAAAATGGAAATGGAAAAACAAAAATTAGAAGCTGAAGAGAGAACACAGAAATTGGAAGCTGAAGAGAGAAAAATTCAACAGCAAAGAGAGGCTGAAGATAAAAAAATGCAAATGCAAATGGAGGAGAAAAAGCTTCAGATGCAAGCTGAAGAAAACCAAAGACTCCACGAGCAAAAATTGGCAGCTATGGAGCTTGAGAAAATAAAGGTAGTGAATATGGGTAATACTCAAAATGAGACAAACAATCAGACAACTTCTAATAAGGCAAATACTAAATCTTATGATATTAAATTGCCGGTTTTCAACCCTACCTGCGACGATATTGCATTCTATCTAAATAGATTTGAACTTTCATACGAATCTCATAAGGTAGACAAGTCGCAATATTGTGAACAACTTAGTAGGTTACTTAAGGGTGAAGCTTCCAATACTTTGAGTATGTTGGAAGGTCCTGACAAGAATAACTATGAGGTTGTCAGGGCGGTCTTATTTAAAAAATACCAACTGGATGAAGAAGGTTATCGCCTACGTTTTAAGTCTCTATTGCCGGAGACAGGGAAAGATTTTTCAGAATTTATATCGAATATTCGCCTTACGTTTTCATGTTGCGTTGAACTTTCAAAAACGGAGCACACAAATGAAGCCCTTATGGACTTATTGCTTCGCGACAAAGTTATGTCGTCAGTTAGTAAATCTTTTCTTTCCTTTCTACATGAACGAAAACCCCCAAATTTGAAAGACAAGGAACAATACTGTTGCCAATATGTCACAGCACATCCAAATGTAACGGTTAGCAATGCTAAAGTCGAAGACGGTTTACCCGTGGCTTCAGCAATACCATATGGTCCTAATTGGCGACGTAGATCTCAAAGTGTTGATCGAAATTTTGGTGGTAGATATAATCGTAATTTTGGACAGAACAAATGGGGTCCATCACGTAGTGATTCTCCTTCTTCAAGAAATTGGAGACAATTTAACGGTTCTTAAAAATTTTGGTCCCAATAATTATGGAAATTTTGGTAGAGGTAACTACAATAGAGGTTGTCAACCTTATAATAATTTTTTCTAATAGACAGCAAAACCCATCAAATAGATATTTTGATCAAAGGGGAAATGACAATCGCAACTATGCTAATTGGGGTTCAAATCATAACAATAATTTCAATACAGGAAATAACAATGTTTTCAACAGAGATAATAGTCGTGGTAGATCGCGATATGACGGTAAATCTCAAAATGATAGATCGCGATATGACAGTAGATCTCCAAATAATAATAGATCTTATCGCCATGCTAACTCTGCTCAACAAGAGCCCCATGTTAATGATCAAGGTAACAGTGATAATGGTGTCTCTAACACTATTGCTTGCTCTGCTTTCGATTTCGAGAGAGCATCTCAGTGCCCGGAGTGCACAACTTTGTTTCAACCTACAGCTATAATTACCTTAAGTTGCGGTCATCCTCTACCTCCTCTTCCTGCCTTAGCTGCACACGACGGAAGAGGGTCTCTTACTCTACATAAGGGGTTTGTGAATAATAATCCAGTCTCAGTTCTCTTTGATTCTGGATGTACAACTGTTGGAATTAGACAGTCTCTAGTCCATCCATCTTGTGCTACAGGTAACATGGTGAAATGTGTGACATTCGGTGGGACAGTTGAGGCTTTTCCGACTGCCATAGTCCACATTGCCACACCGTTTTTCACTGGTTATATACACGTATGTTTGCTCAGAGCACCTTTCGCTGACCTTACTGTCGGACAGATACATGGTGTAAAGGTTTGTACGCCGGAACAAATTGCTGCTTGGGAACAGCAACATCACCTTACTGCTTCCACCTTAGGAACTAAGCCAAAATCTTATCACCAAGTACATTCTGCTAACACAATACATTCTGCTAATTTGGTTCAATCTTGCAGTATTGATGATACAATTGTTCATCATGCTAATTTTGGTGCTTCTTTTAGCCCAGCTCGACATACCTCAGTACGTCGCGACTCTAACTTTGACTCTTCGTTAACTACTATTGTAGAAGAAGATCCTTCGATTTTGTTTGACACAGACACTAACTCTATTGCTACGACTGAATCTATATCCAGTCACGTTGATGGCAACTTCTTTACTGCAATTACTGGTGTTTTCTCTGCTACATGTACGAACTTAATTGTTAGTACATATCTATACCTTATGAGTTTCTTTACTTTGCTTACTGGGCCGGTTAGCTCGGTATCTTCATCTTTTACGACTTTTTGCCGCATTCATTTGCGCTCCTTTTAAACTTCGACGTTGGTCCAAGTTTACTACTGTATGCTTTTACATCTTTATTATATCTTTCTTATTTTTTTCTTTACCCGGTACTCAGGCTATGACTTCAGTTCAGCCTTCGAGATATACGCCGTGGTCAACTGCATTTACTTTGTCTTGCGCAAAACCTCAGATTGTCAACCATCATGACACTTTTGGTCATTATTACCATCTTATGGATTTGCCTGTTGATGTCGGTATCTTGTATATTCATAACTTTACCATACATTATTGCGCACTACTATTTGTCTCGGACACTTTTGTCACTCTGTATGATTATTATGCCAAGTTAGACTGTGCTACTTTCTCTGCTATCCTTTCTCATGTAGCAGAAGAAGGTTTGATTATCACCATACAGGGGCCGGAAGTTTACATGGCCACATTTGATAAATTAAAATTAATTGTTGTAAATCATAGAGTCTTACCTTTACCAAACAGAGTTTTCCATTTGTGTTTTTTCCTCAGCGTATGCTTTACCATGAGAGTCTCAGCTACTCTACTATATGTTTGAGATGTTTACCGTTGGAATTTTTGCAAGAATTGCCATTCCTGTGGAGCCAGTTTGTCGTCTCATTAGATGGTGTTGAGCTTCTTACAGCATGTTCCTGGATCTTTAGGACTTCCAGATGTTGTTTAGAACTTATTTGAGATATGAGATTATATTGTATATGTATATTACTATAATATAGTGCATTAGACAGTATTACATTTGATGAAACTTCGTTATGGTAAAATGTTGCTTCATTGTTAGGCATCATTATATTACTATATTGTTCGTATACTTCTGAGTTTTGAAATGATGAACGTATTACTATGGTAATGATTATACTATATTGTACTTTTTGAGAAATATGAAGACATGTGAAAATGTATTTTTTCTGGCACTGTAATATTTTTTTTTCTCTTTGCCCGGCGCGTGATTGTGCGCTAGAGGGGTAACTGTATACGATATTGGTACTTTGAGAAGATATTTTTTCTGAGGTTGTGGTGTATTTTTTCCTCACCTGACGCTTGGTTGTGCGTCACCTATAGTTATGTTTAACGGTGTTGTTTATTTTGATGTCCATTATGAGCTCATTATGAACGTATTTACTTGGTTGTCATGCACATCAGGCTATTTTTTTTTACATAATAGCTAATTACTTATTCTTTGATCTAGATTATCATTGTTTTTTGTAATGGATGCTAATGTACTACTATGGTGTTCATTTATATAATGCATTGTTTTATGTAATTGTTTTTCCTTGATATATCATTGTTTTCTTCATTCTGATTGCATGGCTTTCTTTCTTTACTGCTCATTCTTCTTGTATTCCATCCGTTCTTTTCACTTTTACTTTTGATGTCATGGCTAGTCTGTACGTCATATACTGCATATTCCTTTGAAGTTGTTGTACTTCGTATGTTTATCTCTTTACTTTTCTATACTTCACCTCGTTTGTACTGTACACGTATTTTTATCCTTTTTTGGTTCATGTTGTAAACATGACTTTACATTGTGTAATCCTTATGTGTAGAGATTAGTAATTTATCGACCTCTATATTTTTCTTTGATGCATTTTGTCCAAAAAAAAAAGATTTATCATTTTTTTCCCCCGGGAGGCGGTGTAGACTGTTAAGTCCTAATTCTAGTCAAGGGGAGTTTATCTGTAAAATATTTGTAAGTACAGGCCGGACCTTGGTTAGCTCCCTTGTTTAGCTGTTTATGTATTTAAAATAACTTCGCGTATTTTCGCGAATGTTCGGCTTGCAGAATGGTCCAGTACATGGGTGAACGAAATTCATCTCAGGCGCAAAATCCGCGCTGAGATAAATTTGCGCTGAGCTGTTTTTTAGGCGGGGGGAAAATTTATCGTGAGATTCGAATGCTGAGATAGCTGAGTGAAGGGACTGACGATTATGGTTAGTGTGTACCGATATAGAGAATTGTTTTGATAAAAGGGATTTTGATATTTCCTAAGAATAGCTGAGTGAAGGGACTGACGATTATGGTTAGTGTGTCCTGATATAGAGAATTGTTTTGATAAAAGGGATTTTGATATTTCCTAAGATTTTCATAAAGCCGTGGATATGAAGGCTTTAATATATTCTGCAGAATGTACATTCCTAAAGATTTTTCGGGCCATTGGATAGGCTGTTATGTGTTGATATTTCCGATGAGAGAGATTTGTGAAGGTCGACAGATTATTATTATAGGGAAGGTGTTTTTCTCCCATGAGTTAGAGTCTGATGATACAGACATTATTGTACTGCGATATAGGCAGTTCCCTTTGTTGTAGGGATAATTTGGGCCAGGAAACTTTATCATTTTGAGCTGCCCTACTTATGCAGCTGTTGTGCTTGGATTTTCATGCTATGTACTTAACCACCTACGGATTTGGTGTTCATGAGATGTATCCTATTTTGCTGTGTGCTATAAACTGTGACAATGTACCTAGTGATGTCCTCGTGACTGTCAAGTATTAAAACAGTGTAGAACGATCAGGAGTTATAACCTTTTACTGACTCCTACATGTGTGTTGGTGTGTGTGTGACTATTATTGACTTTTCGTTAGAACTACATGCATTCGCGTTCACTGATGTCCATACACCCACACGCCTGGTCGGCCATCTGTAAGCCCGACGAATGCTGATTTGTCCTTCATCAGCGCACCTACAATAACAGAACATTTACCATCCTTCCTGAACCACCACAGTTCTACTCCATTATTAACTGTAAGTACCCGGCGTTGCCCGGAAGTCTCTCACCCTTCAACAAACCAAGATTCAACAGACACAGATTTATCAGTGGTGGTCTTCTTCTTGAACATTGCCCATAAACCAAAAACTTGTCATTATCATGAGGCTCAAGCTGGGAACTGGATATTTCATGATAGAGGAACCCACGTGCAAAGAGTGTCAAGAACCAAACACAATTAAACACTTTCTGGTGGACTGCAAAAAATATGACCAGCAGAGACAAAACATTAAGACATACTGTAGTAACCACAAGGTAGAAATGAGTAGAAAATCTCATAGGCACTAAGACCTCATCAGAAATACAAAAGTTAATAAAACACTATATTTCAAAAACAAAAGGTAACATATTTTTTTCTTTTTTTTTTTTTTTTTTTTTTTTTTTTTATCCAGCGGCACTTGGGCTTTCAGCCCTTCGGCCCAATGACATGTCATTGCGAGGCTGGGGAACCTGAGGACTTTCCTTCCAACCCGGTCAGGAGCTTCGCTCCTTCCCATCCACAGAGGGTTTATCACAGGAGCCGTTCAGGCTATTCAGTCAAATTTCCGGCCGTAAACATTTCTTCAAACGCCGACGCCCGGGTTTGAACCATGAACACCTGGTCGCCAGTACAACGCCGAAGCCATTACACCAGCGCGGCTCCAAAGGTAACATATAAAACATAAATAAATAAATAAGAATGCGAGCCATTAGTCTACACTGTTGAAAGACTCCACCCAGATAAATACGGATTGACCAAAAACCCTCCAGTGAAAAATAAAAACATACCAGTTTAGACAATATCATATTTTGGATAATAAAACCACATTGAACTATAACTACAATAGTTAAAAAAAAACAACCTACTAGAGATAATATAGTATAAAATAAAAACAAACAAAAGCATATTACAAAAAAATGAAACGCGTCCTGATATAACTAACAGCTCCATACATATGGTAGATGGTTGAAAGGGGCGTGCTAGAAAGAAAAGTAGCAAACACCTTAAAAAAAATAAAAAATTCGCTCTCTTCTGCTCATAGCTCGTCTCGTGTTGTACACGCCACACGATGTAGTTGTGCAAGATTCTACGCCCTGTGTTGAAAGACGTAGACAAAAGACAGCCTGCTTCACAGCCTATGTTGAGGTGATTCCAAAGTGCTCAGAAAAATACGTTAGAAAGCTTGTCGTTTCAAGAAAGTTAGCAGCAGTTAGAAGAAACAGGCAGCAAAAATCGTCAATTTTGCTGGTATGTTATTAAGTTTTAAATAGGTTAGAAGAAACGCGACAACAGTACATTTTCACGTGCACTTAGTGGAACATAAAGGCCACGTGTATGTTGGCCAGGGACTTTTGAATAAGAATAGCAGTTCAAGTGACATTATAGATTGACAGTGCTAGTCAATGGCAAATGTCCACACCCTAGTAGCGTACTAGTGCCAATAACCAAAGCCACTGTAACGAGTTTTTTCGAGAAGAACAATGAACAGAAAAGTTAGCAGATAATAGAGCTTCCATGACCAACAGTAAATAATATGAATGTTTAAGTTAGAAGAAGAAATTTGTGGAATAATGAAGTACCGTACCTGAAAATACAAATGTCAGTCAGGCTGTTACGCCTAATGTTGAGAAGTGTTTGATAGACTGTTACGCCTAATGTTGAGAACTGTTTGATAGACTGTTACGCATTACGTTGAATGTACATATCCACTACAACCATTGTACATACGTTCTAGTTAGTCAAGAAAACATGAAAAAACAACCATCGGCCAGTGTGGACTCAGTTGAGAAGTTATGTCTGATTTATGTTGTTTCCTGGCAATTATCTAAGAAGGTGATACGCTCACAGAAAGTATGTACGTCAGGCATCTTTGAACCTGGGTCACTAATATTCAATGATCTCGTGTGGCACGGCCAGTACAAGCAGCACACTGCCACATAAACGTTAGCTTTGATAAAAATGATAGAAGCAATAGGGCAGACAGAAGTCAGCTTGACTTCGAAACAACTGAGAGAAACAACATGACAATCAGGAGTCAGCTTGGTGTTGATGCAGATGGGAGCAACAGGGCAGACAAAAATTATTATCTTGACGTTGATACAATAGGGCAGATTGAAGTCAGCTTGACTGTGATATAACAGATTGAAACAACAAGGGCAAACAAAAGTTAACTTGCCGTTGATACAACAGACAACAGAGAAGCTATTGGACAATCACAGGTTAGCTTTACGTTGATACAACAGAGTGAACTAACATAACAGGCAAAGGTTAGCTTGATGTTGACGTAACAGAGAGAACAAAAAGGGCATACATAAATTAACTTAACTGTGACACAATAGAGAGAACCAATAGTGCAGACAGAAGTTAGCTTGACGTTGATACAACAGAGAGAACCAACAGAGTAGACAGAAGTTAGCTTGTTCGTTGATACAACAGAAAGAACTAACAGAGTAGACAAAAGTTAATTTGACATTGACACAACAGAGAGAACCAACAGAGCAGACAAAAGTTAACTTGACGTTGGTACAACACAGAGAACTAACGTAAGAGACAAAAGTTTACTTGTTCGTTGATACAACAGAGAGAACCAATGTCACCGGATGGCTTTAGTTAACGTAAGATAACACGTTAACTGTATTTGTAACAGTAGTAAAAGAACTTGAGCAAGATTGGTTGCTAACAAGACATCACTGGTCGAGTGTGACCAATGAGATCGTCGATAGCTATTTTTTACCACCGCGGTCAGAACACAGTTCAGTCACGGAGTTCACTGTTAAGTGAGGTAGACGTGTTTCAGCCTTAGTGCGGGCCGGGCTTTTAAAGGTTGTGTGGTTAACCTTTGGTCAAGGAAATGCCTGACCACTGAAAGTTTCAATGTTTTTCACCAGTATGTTATTTGAGGAGACTGTTTTTCTAGTTTTGTGGGATGTGTTCACACGGTTTGTATAACCACCTTTTTTATATTAGAATGATTAATCTGCTATGAAATGTATATTAGACTCAAGGCAAAAGCCTATCGACATTTTAGCAGAGTCAAGCAGAATGGTTGTTATGATGATGTCCTTTTTGCAGAGATCTCACGTTTCATGTAACCCACAGGCGTTCTGGCCGCTGATAGTCAGGTTATTGAGTCGTGTATGCACATTGACTTTTAGTCTGCTAATAAACCATGTTCCATGACTTATTGCTGTTACTTACTCATGTATGGAAGCACTAGGAAGATACAAATGATCACTGACAACTTACGTGAGTAGTGAGGACCTGGTCTTGAACCAACATTCATTTGGGTAACTCTACCTCTGGCAGTCGCCAGTTACCACCCACAAGATATTTAAGTAAACCAGTAAACCCTACGATCACTAGGAAATTCAATGACAATAAACTCAGAAGAAAATATGTACCACCTGTGACGAAAGGTCTACACGGTGCGAAGATTTGGCATATCACCTGGGTAGATTGTTACAGCTGTAACATTAGGTTATTTGGTGCCTCGTGACCAGCTCACGCCCTTGTCATTGTGATCATACTTTGTAAACAATAATTATCATGGATCTTCAAAGTACCCCTGAGGCCCTAGCTCAACAACAAATGTACCCACAGCAGATGTTACAGCCACATCTGTCACAAAATCAACAGCAACAGGGTATACAACCTCAAAATATATCGTTGTCTAATGACTTAGACACCCGTGTGTTACCGGGGCCCGAAAGGGGAGCAAAGAATAGTAACACTGTCCCCTACCAAGCATGTCGTAAAAAGCGACTAAGGAGGGTTGGGCATGGGGCCGGTTACACCATCCTGTAAAAAAATTTAAACCACAAAAAACTTCAACAAATACGGACAAGTCAAATAAAGAAAATAAAACACAGCCATCCAAGACAGGGGAAGGTCCTCTCGCGGGGAGGCGTATGATGCAACACAGAGAAAGCCGAAAGGAGTCTGTGTTGCTGACTAACCTTCTTTCTTCTAGGAGAACTTCCAGATTTGGCACCTGGAATGTTCGGACATTAAACGAACAAGGGAAAGTGGCGCAAGTAGCAGCAGAAATGAGGGAATACAAAATCGAGGTTCTGGGAATGTGTGAAACAAAGTGGAAGGGGGTAGACAAGAAGAAACTCATCACAGGTGAATTGGTGCTGTCCTCAGGACATGAAGACGAAAGTTCACACCACAGTGAAGGGGTAGCTCTTATGTTATCTAAAGAAGCACAGAAAGCACTCATTGAATGGGAAGCCGTTGGACCCAGAATAATAACAGCTACTTTCAAAACAGCTAAAAAGAAAATTCATGTAAATGTCATCCAATGTTATGCACCAACAAATGACAAAGAAGAGTCTGTGAAAGAAGCATTTTATACTAAACTACAGGAAATTATGGATAAAGTAAAAAGAAGAGACATCACAATTTTGATGGGTGACATGAATGCAAAGATAGGTACAGTCAACACTGGATTCGAAGAAGTCATGGGAAAACATGGGCTAGGAGTAATGAATGAAAATGGAGAGCTATTCGCAAACTTCTGTGCTTCATATCAACTGGCTATAGGAGGAAGCATGTTTCCACATAAGAGAATACACAAGGCAACATGGATATCACCAGACCATAGAACAGAAAATCAAATAGATCATATATGCATAAACAAGAAGTTTAGATCATCATTGCAGGATGTAAAGGTATATAGAGGAGCAGATGTGGCATCAGATCACCATCTTCTGATAGCCAAAGTAAAAATGAAACTCAAGAGATATGCAACAATGCAAAATTATAGACAACAGTTTAATGTAGGACAGCTAAGAAATCAAGAAACAAGAGACACATTTGCGGTCACAGTATCCAACAAATTCCAAGTGCTCCAACAGCTGGAAGATGTAGAGAATACAGAAGACTACTGGCAGCAGGTCAAAACAGTATGGAAGGAGACATGTGAAGAAATACTGGGGAAAAGGGAAAGACAACAAAAAGCATGGATAACAACAGAAACCATCAATAAGATAAAAGATAGAAAAAACAAGAAAGCAGAGTTAAACACAAGCAAAACTAGAAGCTCCAAAGCCAAGGCTCAAGAAGTGTACACAGAAGCAAACAAAGAAGTAAAAAGAAGTATCAAAAGAGACAAGAGGAAGTATATTGAGGAGTTGGCAAGAGAGGCAGAAGATGCTGCAGCCAAAGGAAATATGAGAGAACTGTACAGCAGCACAAAGAAGCTAACAGGGAAATACAAGCAAACAAGTTGCCTCATAAAAGACAAGAATGGGAAACTGCTCAGCAATATACAAGAGCAAATGAAGAGGTGGACAGAATATTTTGGGGACCTTCTCAATAGACCAGCTCCACAAAACCCGCCGGACATCCAGCCAGCAGAAGAAGAGCTACAAATTAACGGTGAAAGACCAACTAAGGAAGAAATAAAGAAAGCCATAAAGCTTCTAAGAGAGGGAAAAGCGTCTGGACCTGATGGCATTCCAGCAGAGGCCATCAAAGCAGATATCGACACGGCTACAGAGATGTTATATAAATTACTTGGTAAAGTCTGGGAAAAGGAAGAGATACCAGCAGAATGGAAGGAAGGATATCTGGTTAAGTTGCCTAAGAAGGGAAATTTACAAGAGTGTACAAATTATAGAGGAATAATGTTACTATCAGTGCCAGGAAAAGTATTAAACAGGATTATCCTTGAGAGATTAAAAGAGTCCATAGACAAGAAACTGAGAGATGAACAAGCAGGTTTTCGACAAAACAGATCATGTACAGACCAGATAGCCACTTTGAGAATAATAGTTGAACAAAGTCTGGAATGGAATTCACCACTATACATCGGATTTGTGGACTACGAAAAGGCATTTGACAGTGTAGACAGAGAATCACTTTGGAAATTGATGAGGCATTATGGAGTTCCCCTGAAGATCATTAATTTAATAAAGAAAACATATGAAGACATGACATGCAGAGTTCTTCACGAAGGACAGCTTACAGAACCGTTTGGGATAAGAACAGGAGTGCGACAGGGATGCCTCTTGTCTCCATTTCTTTTCTTGCTGGCAATAGATTGGGTTATGAGATCATCGACAACACACAACAGAAATGGAATCCAGTGGACTCTGACTAAGCAGTTGGATGATCTGGATTTTGCTGATGACTTGGCTCTCTGTCCCATAACCGTAATCAGATGCAGGACAAATTGAAAACACTCGATGAGAGGTCACAGCAATTGGGTCTGAAAATACACAGGGAAAAGACAAAAATAATGAGAATAAATGCAGGTAATGATAACAGGGTTGAACTTGAAGAAACACCAATTCAAGATGTTGAATCATACACATATCTTGGCAGTAATATAGACAAAGTTGGAGGGACAGACAGCGATATCAAAATAAGAATACAAAAGGCAAGAGGAGCTTTCATTGCATTGGGAAATATATGGAGATCAAGAGAAATTGGATCCAACACGAAAATAAGAATCTTCAACTCAAATGTGAAGTCAGTCCTATTGTATGGCTCGGAGACATGGAGAACAACAAAGACAACAACTAAAAAGCTACAGACTTTCATAAATGGGTGCTTGCGTAGAATAGAGGGATTAAAATGGTATGACAAGGTTACCAACGTGGAACTGATGACAAGAACTAGACAAGTGCCAGTGGAACAAGAGATGAGAAGAAGACGATGGCGATGGATAGGACACACACACTGAGGAAACCTGTTGATAGCATTACAAGGCAGTCCTTGTTCTGGAACCCCCAGGGCAAGAGAGGCAGAGGAAGACCAAGAAGTACATGGAGAAGAGAGTTGGAAACAGAGGTGAAAATGATGAGGAGAACATGGAAAGAACTTGAGATGATGGCACGGGACAGGAGGACTTGGCATGTGTTTGTTGAAGGCCTGTGCTCCTTTGGGAGTGGAGGGTTATGAATGAAATGAATGAATAATGACTTAGAACTGACAATGCAAGCACTGATGCAAATTACAGAATTGCTTCATCAGGTAGATCACTATGCTAAGTTCCATTCAATTAGATCGATTATTACACCATTTTCTGGAGACCCCGCACTATTCCGCAAATGGCTTATTGACATGGATAAGTTCTCATCCATCATTGACACAGCTACTGATTCCGACCGCAAGCGAATTGCCTTTTTATCTTCTGATGGGTTGGTTACAGACTTTCTACGTCGTCGCAGTAACGCCTTCCCACAGAAAACGTTCGAGAGCCTTCGCAAGGAATTGGTAAGTCGATATTCAAACATCACAGACTGTCAGCATGCTTGGACGCTTTTAAGGAAGATAAAGCAAGAACGTCATGAGCCAGTGCAAATGTTCGGAGACCGGTTGCTTAACCTAGCCGAAGACGCTTTTTTAGGAGGTTCAATCCCCACTGAAGAATTGGAGCGACACTTAGTAGGCATATGCATTGATGGTTTGTGGGCAGACAATTTGAAACTCCACGTATTGAGAAAAGACTCGAAGTCAATCACAGAAACGATTCAAACGGCTGTATACGAAGAGAACGTTCGGAAAAGATTTCATCAAAGGATCGGCAGAGAACCGCAATCAGACTATCTTCCCGAACCAATGGAAGTCGACCATTATTGTCCAAGATGGCGGAGAGACAATTCAACCTTCAACGATCATCAACGCTCATCTTTTTCACACAATGTACGCCAAAATGACTCATTTCACAGGTACGAAGACATGCGACACAATCGACACACTACCCCAGTGAATTCGCATCCTTCTCCAGTTCACCATGTTAATCAGATTACATGTTACAATTGTGGAAGTTGCTTAAACATCGCACAACACACGTATGACAGAACACTCCCAAGTTTCAATTGCAACCATAGATCAGGTTCAGATTGGTGTAGCCTCAACAGAAGATACCAACGTATAGCTGTCAGGAATTTTCTGGCAGAGATTAAGAATGGCAAGATATTAGAAATAAATAGCGTCAACATAGACAACCACCAAAGATGTCGAATAAGAACTGAGAACGGCTGGAAGATGGACGTAAACCAAGTAAGATCGTATGCGAACAGCAAGAACAGATCCTATCAACCAAGAGTTACAACAGAATATGACAGTAATAGGCGTAGATCATGGAGAAGTCAAGTTAGAAAACATGACAACATACAAAGAGACATGGTCAGTGTTGCTACCCAGACAGAAACAAAGAAACACACCGGCACACAAACAGAATTAAAAGAGCAAAGCAACAAGTGTGCATCACAGGTAAATACTCCCAGCGTAGAACATAGACACCTACTAAGCAGTCAGATTGCAACAACGACAGCGGTGCATGCAAAATACAAGATATCATCTAGTCGGTCAACCTCACCCCCACAAAACACATACCAAGAGCGAGAAAAAGCGGAAAAGAACGAAAACAGAAGTGTAATAAAGAAGAAAACATATAGGCCTGTTGATGATTGGTTAGCGGCAGAAAAGCTTGGTAATGGTTACAAATTCTTCGAACAGATTGCTCTTACAGATTATATCCTATGGCTCGAGAGACAGAATGTTACTATGAAAGCTCACGTTTCTCAAATGAAATTAGATGATCACCGACCGGTTGAAATTCCACACCTTCGCTCCTCACGACCTGTCAGGAAATCCACCCTTTGCCATTATTCGTCCTTCACCTCACTTGCCTCTAGCATTGATGGCATGTCACCACAACCAACTGCCCCCACGTTAGTCATAGATACGATAGAACGATATCGACGCGAACGAGATAACTCGTCTGAAGAGGATGACATTCTTTTACAAGAGCTCCGACAACGAATCCAACACCGCAACGACCGTTTACTCCATGACAATGAACCACGAACAGAGGATACACCTCCAAACGATGAATACTCTGGTTTGATGCCATCCACAGTTACTGATCCACCACATTCATCAACTGTACATTCGGATTCTTCGGCAACCATCGCAGAAAACTCATGGCAAGATATTACGCCTGACCAGACAACACATCTTGTGGCCTCTGATGATGATGATACATATATTGTTCCCATAGAAACACATTCCAGAACAGCCATTAAACGCCACTATTCGTCATCATCTGACGATTCCGTCCCTTTAGCATAGTTGATTCGTCCCTCACATGAACATGTTCGTGTACAGATTCGCAGGAAGCGTCGTTCTCTGCATTCCAACCGTCAAGACAGTACTGAACCACGTACTGCTAATCGTCCCGTTGCTCATTTCACAGCAACTGCTTCCCATCCTAAAGGACACACGTACAATCAGCGCCTGTCATCGAAGGAAGTTGCCTTTTTGGAACTGGCACAAATGTTAATTGACAAGCACTAACTTTATGCAATACATTTTTTTTCTATTACAGGTTGACAATGGTTGGTCCCTTTCTTCCCTTAGCCTTGCAGTTTGAGATAGTCGTCCGCACTTAGACGTACAGCCGACTACTGTGGCGAGATGCAACATTATTGAAGAAAGGCAAAGATGTCTCCGACACCTCTTCCACATGGACTATTATTTTTAGTCGCCTCCCTGCAACCATTGAGAACAGAGTTCCAAGTCATATTGCATTCTTTTGTTAAGATTGAATTGTATATTACTGCGACTAGGCACTTTTATAGGAGATTGTATATTATTCCTTACGTTGATTTATTTTTGTTTTGGCCATGTCACATAGAGAGTTAATACGGTTACGACAGACTCTCACCGTATTGCAAACTAGATTTCAGGATCTATGTAATGTACATAGATAGTGCAGAGCTATCGTTCCTTTAGTAGGACAGGCTCTCCAATTTTTTATTTGGAACGTTCACAGAGGTGAATATTAATAGTCTCACTTCACAAGTGTAGACTATAGCTGCAAATCAACAGCTTATCTATCATGTTTTTAACGCCAGCCTCACAATTGTAAACAACACTTGTACGGCTGTTAAGTCAAATCGGTTACATATTAATTTGTAGCAGGTATTATTACATAACTTGAAAATTTTTTTGGGGGGGGGGGGGATTTTGTTATTTTTGAGTTGCATGATGCTACTCAACGTACTGATAGGTTTGGACGACATTATTTTTTTTTCTATGTGTTATGTATTACGGATAAGAACAGAGATGTATTTTTTTCATGTCACACTATCACTACTTTTGAAAGCCACATAGACTTATTATATACACATCATTTACAACTTACACTATTACCTTACATGGACCTTCGCTCCTCTTCGCACAGATATCATCTATACTCCCCATACATTATGTAGAGCATTGCTCAAGGTTCACAATGTGTTATCTTTGCACGATGCTTTTGGTACTAGTGCACATTCCTTTAATGGTTATTGATAATACGTTTGCGTTATGTTAGATACATGACATTCCTACGCCTCTTCCATCTCAAATATCATATGTTGCCACTTCTCGCTCGCACCCCTTGCAACATACGACATCTTCACTTATGCTATTGCAATTAACCATGCACACACCCATTATGTATTTACTTTTGCGTTGCAATGCTGTTGATGATATTACTAATACTGTTGATTTTTTAAATGATATGTCAGCCATTGTATCATATTGGTAAAACATTTTGATGTCTATCTGCTGTTTTTTATGAATGATTCCGTACAAACTCATGTACATTGTGCCATGGAATATTGTCCAGTTTGACGTCTATTCAGAGCTATAGAGTTCAACCAGTTGTCGTCACTCTTCCCTTCAGACATTTCAGGTGGACTCTACTATTAAGTTGGTTATTCGCTATCATCCTTTGTCATATTTCTATGATATAAGTATCGCACTTATCGAGATTCCTGTTGATATGAACTACGATATCCCTGGAGCTATTCCATTTCAGGCTCTTCCTACGCCCAACCTATGTCCACGGTCCTGACATGCTATCCTATATAGTCCTTTCATTAAATATTTATATTATTAGACCCATTGATTTTGTATAGGTCTATGCTGTATTTATACTGATATGATAGTTTTGACATGATATTTTGTTTTATGTTTTTGGTTATATTTGAGTTTGCTATGTATATAGTTTTTTGGGTTTTGACAGAATTAAAATGTCTCCCGTTAGGATTCATTTTTGTAGCCCCGGGACGTATGTCACCGGATGGCTTTAGTTAACGTATAACACGTTAACTGTATTTGTAACAGTAGTAAAAGAACTTGAGCAAGATTAGTTGCTAACAAGACATCACTGGTCGAGCGTGACCAATGAGATCGTCGATAGCTTTTTTTTACCACCGCGGTCAGAACACAGTTCAGTCACGGAGTTTACTGTTAAGTGGGGTAGACGTGTTTCAGCCTTAGTGCGGGCCGGGCTTTTAAAGGTTGTGTGGTTAACCTTTGGTCAAGGAAATGCCTGACCACTGAAAGTTTCAATGTTTTTCACCAGTATGTTATTTGAGGAGACTGTTTTTCTAGTTTTGTGGGATGTGTTCACACGGTTTGTATAACCACCTTTTTTATATTAGAATGATTAGTCTGCTATGAAATGTATATTAGACTCAAGGCAAAAGCCTATCGACATTTTAGCAGAGTCAAGCAGACAGGTTGTTATGATGATGTCCTTTTTGCAGAGGTCTCACGTTTCATGTAACCCACAGGCGTTCTGGCCGCTGATAGCCAGGTTATTGAGTCGTGTATGCACATTGACTTTTAGTCTACTAATAAACCATGTTCCATGACTTATTGCTGTTACTTACTCATGTATGGAAGCACTAGGAAGATACAAATGATCACTGACAACTTACGTGAGTAGTAAGGACCTGGTCTTGAACCAACATTCATTTGGGTAACTCCACCTCTGGCAGTCGCCAGTTACCACCCACAAGATATTTAAGTAAACCAGTAAACCCTACGATCACTAGGAAATTCAACGACAATAAACTCAGAAGAAAATATGTACCACCTGTGATGAAAGGTCTTCACGGTGCGAAGATTTGGCATATCACCTGGATAGATTGTTACAGCTGTCACACCAACAGAACAGAAAAAAAAGGTTAACTTGACGTTGATACAACAGAGAGAACTAACGTAATAGACAAAAGTTAACTTGATGTTGATACAACAGAGAGAACCAACAGAGCAGACAAAAGTTAGCTTGTTTGTTGATACAATTTAGAGAACCAACAGAACAGACAAACGTTAATTTGACATTGACACAACAAAGAGAACCAACAGAATAGAAAAAAAGGCTAGCTTGACGTTGATACAACAGAGAGAACTAACGTAATAGACAAAAGTTAACTTGACGTTGATACAACAGAGAGAACTAACGTAACAGACACAAGTTAACTTGACGTTGATACAACAAAGAGAACTAACGTAACAGACAAAAGTTGGCTTGTTCGTTGATACAATAGAGAGAACCAACAGAGCAGACAAAAGTTAACTTGACGTTGATACAACAGAGAGAACTAACATAACAGGTAAAAGTTAACTTGACGTTTATACAACAGAGAGAACCAACAGAGCAGACAAAAGTTAGCTTGACGTTGATACAACAGATTGAACCAACAGAACAAAGATGGTTTGGCGTTCATACAACAGAGAACCATCAGAACAGACAAAAGTTAGCTTGACGTTGACACAACATATAGAACCAACATAACACAAAAGTTAGCTTGACGTTGATACAACAGATTGAACCAACAGAGCAGACACAAGTTAGATTGACGCCGATACAACAGATAGAACCAATAGAACAGCCAAAAGTTAGCTTGACATGGATACAAAAGATAGAACCAACAGAGCAGACAAAAGTTAGCTTGACGTTGATACAACAGAATTAATGTATTCGACGATGATACAACAGTAAACAACTGGATTGCAACAAATCTTGCGAGACATCTGCTGTTTGATAGTCAGTACATGTAACACAAACATGTATGATGGTTTCCACAAAACATTTAAAAAAAAATCACACACAAACATTTTATTAGTTTAATTTTAAGTTGATTTGATTTTTATTACACACTTTTTATACATTTGTTATTACATACGAAGACACACGTGTCGATACGTCAGACTGCTCTGCTTTTCTCATTTAAAATATTACCGTTTGCGTTGAAATTATTACAGTAACAAAGTAATAGACTCAAAACCAGTGGCGGATCTACATTTTGGGACGAGAAAGAAACGTATTATATAGGCAACTAGACTTGGGGGCCCTATAGCTCAAGCTTCATTAGCTGCGTCGTAGATCCGCCTCTGCTCAAAGGTGTCTTTCACTGGCGTCCATTAATTAAGTAGCGTAAACTCGGATAAATGTCAGTATAATCTTGTCAATAATGTTATCATTACCACATGAAATAATTTACATAATTCTATGAAATATTAACATTGTTTTATAATTTTGAACAACAGTAATCCAAGAAAATAAGCACACACGCAGTAATCATATGATAGAGGCAGGGGCGTACTTAAAGTATTTGGCACCCGGGGCCGATTCTATCTGTGCCCATACAAAAAAGAAAAAAAAACACACACATTTGCATGTATGTTTTTAACAGTAAGTATTATCATAATAGTGTCCGATGGCACCCCCCTTCCGGGCTGTCACTTAGGGCAGACCGCCCCCCCCCCTCGCACCCCCGTAGTACGCCACTGGATAGAGTGTTTCATAAAATCTTTCCAAAATTATTACAAGACATGTTATAAATAATATAAATAACACGTGTAATAATGAAGGGGTGGAAAGGGGGGGGGGGGGGGGGGGTGTTGTAAAAGAAAAACTTAAAAAAAAATTAAGAATTGAAAAATGGTACTGAATTCAGTTTTACAAGATGAAAAATAAACTAGAAATAAAGACGTAAAAGGATTTCCTTCGCCAGCCACCTGTCTCAAAGAGGAAACAGATGAGAAATATAGAAAGGTTATGAGAAAAGGACACAGTAGACACTTGGAGAAATCAGAACTAATTAACAAATAAAAATACGAAATAAATATCAAAGCAAAGAAACTAACTGCATTATATAGCATACTAGCTGTAAGTACCCGGCGTTGCCCGAGTTTTTCCTAGTAACTGTATAGGAAACTTATGAAATGTCAAAATCAGACAATACTATTCGAGTGAAACTTAATTTTCATTTCAATGACTACTGCTTTAAGTGACTAAGAATAGTCCAACTCGTTCCTTTTGAACGTTCTTACTACTGTTTTTCGTAGCACGTTCTTTACAAACGTATATAGATTATTGCTTGTAAAAAAACATGATTATTATTTTCTGTCATACATACTTCAAATAAAACATAGTGATTCATTCAACCTTGACATACGGATAACGCCTGTTATATTAGGACACTTGTCTAAATGAAGACGATCTTTCGTTCTGGTGTATTGTTTAGCTTTAAGCTAGTTACTTTTTATTTAAAAAAAAATGTGTTTAGCTTTGAGCTAGTTTTTTTTTTTTAAGGACCAAAAATTAACCAAAATAAAATTAAATGTTGCCTTAATGTGGCGAGGCGCACCCCGCTTAAGATTGATACATGTCCAATTATAGAAGACCTTCGGTCCAGCAATGTAATAAAGACCCTTTTCTTTTATAAAAGATGTTGTGGTATGATTCAGTTATGAAGTCTCTAGTCTTTGAAAAACTATGTAATATTTGCTAAGTAAACAGAAACTTCTTGGTGAAATGTAATTAAATCTATACAAACAGTAATAATAACTTAAATACTGCATAAAAGTAATTTTTTTAAAATATTTTCGCATAAAATATTAGTGTTAGTTTAAATAATTTCAATTGCTATCTAAAATAAAGAAATGTAGAGTTGTAAATTACAACCTTTTAATAATAATTGTGTGATCTGGATTGTTTCCCTTGATACTGATAGACACTACATTTATATTACTTCTCTTGATTGCTCTTGAATTTTTGTTAAACTTCATTATAGCCCCTAATTTGTTTACATTTCTTTACGGAAAACTGTAATTACTCATAATGTCATAATTACAAACCTAAATTATGAAATAACTACATTGCGTTACCCGGCAGTAAGTAAAAAGACTCTGCCAAAATTCATTATGAAATAATAAGGCATGCGGATTTGTATTAAGAACATACAATAAAACAACTGTATTTTGCCTTTTATGTATATAGATAATAGTAACCCCTTCAGTCATAACTGACTATGGGAATGCGCCTCTGAGGTGACAGCCCTCAGCTTCCTGGTGTTCCTTATGACGTTTTCTTCTCTCTTCTGCTTGCTATGAGTTTCTTTTCACCCAATCTGAGTTGTCGCCGTAGATAGCATCGCCACTTGATGCGATCGGTAGCTTCATCCTCCCAGGTTGCCGGATTTATGTCCAGTGCCCTCATGTATCTCTTGCTCAGATCTTTGAATCTCAGCTGCGGTCGCCGAAATGTTTTTTTGCCTTCTGCCAACTGTCCGTAGAAGATATCTTTCGGGATGCGTCCATCTTCCATGCGGCGGAGATGGCCAAGTTAGCGTAGTCTGCGCTGTCTAAGCAGTGCATACATGCTCTGAAGGCCAACAAGTGACAACCCCTCGACATTTCTCACTTTGTCTTTCCACGAAATACCGAAGATGTGGCGAAGACACCGTAGATGGAAGGTATTGGGCCTTCTTTCTTGCTTATCATAGATTGTCCATGTCTCGCTGCGATATAGGAGTGTACTGGTTTGGAGTTTCCCCAAACACGCGTTGTGAGGCGGGCAAAGGTATCTGCAGCTTTGCCAATGCGGCTGTCAATTTCTGTGTCCAGTGAGAGTTTGTCATTGATGGTAGACCCCAGGTATATGAAGTGGTGCACCACTGCCAATTCATTGTTATCGATAGTGATAACTGGTGCAGCACTCACATCCTGACTCAGCACATTCGTTTTCTTTAGACTTATTGTGAGGCAAAAGTCCTTGCATGCCTGGGTGAAGCGATTCATCAAGCTCTGAACCTTCTGTTGGCTTTGAGTGACGACTGCAGCGTCATCAGCGAACAAGTCTCTTACAGTGACCTTTCTGATGTTTTTTTTTTTGCCTTCAGCTTTGAAAAATTAAACAGACGGCCATCTGACCTAGTGTGAAGGCATATTCCTTCAGCTGCATCTCTGAATGCATGTTTCAAGAGTAAGGCAAAGAAGATCCCGAAGAGTGTCGGAGGCAGAACACAGCCTTGTTTAACGTCACTTCGTATGTCAAAGGGCTGTAATGTGCTTCCAGCATATTGGACTGTTCCCTTCATGTCGTCATGGAATGACTTTATCATTTCCAGCAATTTAGAAAGGCAGCTTTTTTTCAGGAGGATTTTGAAGAGTCCATCCCTACTAACCAGGTCAAATGCTTTTGTGAGGTCTATAAAGGCGATATACAGTATAAAGGCCTTTACTGCTCTCTTGATTTTTCCTGAAGCTAGCGGAGAGACAAGATCATGTCTGTTGTTGATCTACCAGCTCGGTAGCACTGTGACTCTGGATATATGCGCTAAGCTAACTTGTGTAGTCAAATTAAGATGACTCTGGCAAAAACCTTACCAACAATATTAAGAAGAGATGCCTCTGTAGTTATTGCAATCACTTCTGTCACCTTTATTTTTATACAGTGTTACAATTTTGGCATCTCGCATGTCTTGAGGAATAGTTGTCTCTTCCCAGCACTGGCACGGCAACCTTTGCAGGGGATGTAATAGCATGCTCTAACAGCATTTGATTAAATTGGGAGGAATCCCATCGCTGCCTGGTGGCAGTGGAACATTGTATTACCTGTCTGATACAACTTTTATTTATATGAACATTGTATTACCTGTCTGATACAACTTTTATTTATATGAACATTGTATTATTTATATGAACATTATATTACCTGTCTCATTCTACTTTTTTTATAGGAACATTGTACTACCTGTCTGATACAACTTTTATTTATAGGAACATTGTATTACCTGTCTGGTACAACTTTTAGTTATTAGGAACATTATATTACCTGTCTGATACAACTTCTATTTACAGGAACATTGCATAACTGTGACGACATAACCTTGATAGTCACATTTTCCTGTACCATCCTGTAATGCATTCTGCGCTCTTCCCTTTTTTCCCACCGCTGACAGAAGTTGGGATTTTCGATTTACACTTTCTTCTTTCAATTCTTGTCATGTCGGGGCTTCATCGACCATCTTTACTGATTATTGTAATCACTAACTTTCGTTTGAATTCATATTGACACCTAGATATGTAGAGTGAAATGTTGTTTACGAACGCGTAACACATTTCCGACCAGACAGAGAGTGGGAGCGCCAGGATTAGTGCCTTAGCAAAGCGGAGATAGCCACAGTCAGTGTCTTATCACTGATAATATTTTCTGTCTGGCCGGTTTGCTGCTTGATAGTTGTTTGCTTGCACAAGAAATATCAATCTGGTAATAGATTATATACACGTGTGACCGTTTGGCATACACTACTATACGTGTTAGAATAAGAATAACAGACGTTAAGCAAATAAGGCGTTTTTGCACAAAACGCAGTATAGATTTTGGGTTCAGATGGCAGTCACGACGATGAGAGGCATTGTGGAGGTGTCTCATAGAACAATAATGAATGCGTGTATGCATGGAAAGTGTGAAATGAATGTTGTGAATTCTTGTTTTTTTTCCATTGTTGAGAGAGAGAGAGAGAGAGAGAGAGAGAGAGAGAGAGAGAGAGAGAGAGAGAGAGAGAGAGAGAGAGAGAGAGACGTGTGGAAAAAGTCGAAAAACTGAGAAAACGTATGCAAATGTAGATAATTGTAACATGTGAAAAAAAGAATGAGTCGTGTGGAAAAAGGCGGGAAAAAGACAGGAGCTGTATAAAAAGGAGAGATGTGGGCGATAGACAAGATTATATAGATAGAAATATTTGCTAGGCAGTTGTAGCGTTAGGTGAACTTCGTCTTTGAGATTATCAAGACAAGTTTTTAAGTTGACAAGTTTTTATATTATTCTGTTGTATATATTTTCCTTGTGGATATATATTTTCATTGTGAAATTTGCAGTGCTTGTCTAATGACATCAAAATAAACTCTGATTGAATTTTCTACATTGCTGTGTTTTATTTGTAACGTACAGTTGGAACATTTGAAAACCACTATACGATATTGCTTATCACTAAACCTAAAAGGGTAAGAACGGACTTGGGAAGAAAAATAAACTTCAGTCAAGAATTTCCATCTCAGGCGGAAGGCCTGTAACGACTTGAACAGAAACGTATAAAGGATTAGCTCTCGTCAATATATTTACCTGCGCACAATACAATTGACTGGCCAACTGACCCGGTCATACACATTCTTGCATTGATGTTGTAACCAGCCCGGTTACACACGCAGTTACCATAACTCATGGGATTTGTAGCAGGTAAATGATATAATCATTTCCGGGCAAGATTGGTTGTGGGCAATAGTAACATTAAGTTGCCCACCTGGGAAGATGTTGTTTGTGATAGATCTATGAAGTGGTGGGTTGTAAACATGTCGGAAGAGAGAATATCTCATATGGAAAGTGACTTGTAAAAATCACATTTTATGAGTCACGTAGAAATTTTCCAAAACATGGTAGTGGGTGTATACCCCTACCAATATACGCAAGTTGCATGCTATTGGTTTGGCATTTGAGATGTTAAAATACATGATTTCTGATTGGAGCCTTGTCATATAGTAGCAATGTGTAGCTTATAATCTAGCACCTTCGGAATCTAATGCACTGATAAATTCAACTCGTCAAGAAGACAGTCAGACAAGCCAAAGTAAGGAATAGAATCAGGATTCTACTTTAAAGGACCGGGCAACGTGTTTGAGCATCTTGTGGACTTTGTCACGGGGTTGGCTCCCCTTGCTTTGCAGTAGTGGTAAACCAATGGTCACAACGCAAGCGTATCTAAAAGTAGGTCGTCCAAGGTATCTATCTTCGCGCAAGATTACTCTTGGCAAAGATATAGATACCTCGTAGACGGTGAATGGCTTTTCTACCTTGGGGGAGCTTTCACAAGATTTTCACAGAAGTCAAGAATAAACGCTGCTTAAGGTCTGAGCAAATTTGTTAACTTATTATCTGGTCCGTCGCCTTTTGTGAAATGGTTATGCAATGGTTCTGGCCCGTCAAGCCCCCAGTTGGAGTAATCCAATGAATGCCCTCTTATAATTAATGGCTATATATATATATATATATATATATATATATATATATATATATATATATATATATATATATATATATATATATATGTATGTTTGTATGTATGTGTGTATTTCGCAAGAAAAACTGGCTCATACGTTTGCTTTCGTACATATAGACAGAATTAACTACTATTGTTTAGTGTAAAATAACATACAACAAATTTAATAGTCAATTAGTTCAACTAGTTAAAATAAGGATTAAACGGGGTGAAAGTTATATTAAATTTTTCCTCATTGAGGTTTAGGTAGGGCGTTAATAATAATGTCCGTATTTTTGCTGCAGCCTGTTATATAAAACTTAGCTCTAGTGATGAGTACACTTCTCCACATAATTCGTCCACTGTAGGCGGTTGGTGGTGATACTCTTCTCTCACACTAATGGCGTAGAAACTTCAGTACTTAAGTCTGATGTTTTGTAGCTAGGAACTGTGACAAATTAGAAAGAAAAAAATGCCTCAGTACATTTGTTCTCCACAAACTAACAGGCCCATTTTCATGCGCTCAACCCTCTCAGAAGAATTAAATTCCCGAGCACACAATGTAACTCAGGGAATTTGATGAAAATTCACCAATATCCTTTTGGGTGTCAACTAGGAAATTGCGTCTGGAGTGCATGGATAATGATTTGCCTGAATTACAATTAAAAAAGGAATATAAATCTCACAACATGATTCTATACACTTTAGGCACATGTGATGTATCATCACTCATTACTCGTCGCTCATCTGTCGGGTTTCCCGCACGACTAGTCAGAAAAAAATCACCATCTCTTGCAGTAGTGGTTCATGCATATACTATTTTTATATGTTGAGGTTGCCAGCCTCACATATATAACCACTTAGCAAGAAACCTGTAAAATTTACATTAGTACATAAATTGTTTACACTTACCCCAAAATTTTGGGAATACACACTTCTCCTGGCGCAGATTAGAATGGACCCACAGCCCTGTATTTAGATGCTGTCCGAATCACTTAAGTCTGAGAAATTCCTCTTATGACGGGTGAAACACTGGGTCTGGAAATCTATAATTCCTCTTATGACGGGTGAGACACTTGGTCTGGAAATCTATAATTCCTCTTATGACGGGTGAAACACTTGGTCTGGAAATCTATAATTCCTCTTATGAAGGGTGAAACAATCGCCAAGTTTCCAGTCTTGTATTAAAATTGCGGGTTTACTTGTACTTCCAAAGTTGCCCAATACTCGATCTGGTACTTATAGTTGTGGAATGATAAGTCCTATCCTCTTTCCTCGGGCTTGTAGGAAGTGTTGAGTTGACGCTGCTATGCAGTCTGTCTCTGTGCTGTGACTCCGAGTTTGTTAGATTATATCTCACACTCCTTAGTTTCAAATCCAAGCTGTGTTTCCGCCGAAAGTTCCAATCAAATCATTGTAGATTCTGGAGAACCAATCCAATCTATCTAGCACTGTTTGGGTGGGGAAGTTTATCATTACTCATCCCACACATATTTGAAAATATTGAATTTAATATACACGCGTGGCCTCTTACACAGTGATGTCATATCTTTACCTAAGACTTCCGGCGCACCTCTGTTTATCACCTTTATCTGCGTGCCTCCGCCAGACAAATGACTGGTCAGACCGTATTGTCTTCTTTCATCGTATCACAAACCGGCTTGTGTCAAGATGATCAACAGCTTTCCAATGGGGTCAAATGTTTGACCGTCCCATTTCCACAAGTGGTCAGACAGATTTGGCGATAAAATATTATCGCTGGCCGGGTCACCAAACCTGGCGAATCGTAACAACAGTCTGGGAGTGGAGTGTGAAACAATAAGATACGCATTACTCCCGTAGCAAATACTGCCATAGGGGAGTGGCGTGTTAGAGAATTCACCATGCTATTTCCAGCATAGAGCAAAATAGTGAAAATAACGAATGAAAAGGCATGATTTATGCCAAATAAAAGCGATGAGTGAGAAAAATAAAAAAAAGAAAGGATACTGCCGGAGGGCTGATGGTGTGAGAGATCACACAAAAGGGCATGTTCAGACGTTTTGTCACAGACTTGCACCGTAAGAAAACTGTACCTTTATTAATACATAAGCCCGGAATCTTAGGAACCTGAACACTAAGTCACAGTGGGATTTTATTGCAAAGTAAGACCCCAGATCACGTGTAAGAGGCATCTTAACCAAGTTTCCGAAACTATTTCCCTGAGTCAAAAGTCTGTGTTCCCAAAGATATTTGGGGCGAGTTGTTCATTTTATCATTCTATGTTTTGCAATATTAACATGTGCAAATTGCTAGTGGATGTCCAAGTTCATACAAGGCTGGCAACCTCAGCATATCGAATGATGGTTTCATAAACCACCACTACACGATCTGGTGACTTCTTCATGCGGGTTTCTCAGAGAGAACCAAAAGCAGAGGTAGTCTCAAGTTCCATATTGAGCAGGGAGTGCATGATGGCAGAAATAATGTACATAATTATTATTAACCTTTTTAACCAGTGCATATGTATATGTAAACATGTTTTATATAAATGCAATGGGTGTTTTCCACCCACTGGTACTAACATTAATACTCATAGAGGGTAAAGTTCTGAGACACCTGATTTTCCTGTCAGGAAACCCAATTCTCAGGAGGGTATTAGTTCTCTCTTATTTTATGATTCTAGTCGGTGGTACCAATTGGTGATACTAGTCAGTGGAACAAGTGTGTTGTATAAGTGGTCTTCAGCTAAAGCTAGTTACCAACAGCAGACGGGTCTTAACAAACGTTGAGCCATCTTCGTAATTACCCCATGATACTACGAGGGACGTGTTGCGGCCACCAGACTTGATCAGTGGCGAGAAGAACCAGTCTACAACCTGCAAGAAACAAGCACCGACTGGAGCAGAAGCCAACCGACATCTTACTGGCAGCTAAGTACCCATTCAGAGCTGCCAAGTGAACATTTTTTCTAAAGAAAATTTTTCAAAACCATATCTAGATCATCACCAGTGATGGATCTTTAAAGGAATATTCCTAATTCACCCCACCCTTATTTATTTTACATTGTTAACTATAAGTGATTATTAAATTTGTTATCTGTATATATATATATATATATATATATATATATATATATATATATATATATATATATATATATATATATATATATATATATATATATATATATATAAGTTTATAGTTGATTTAGTCATTTTGAGTGAATTGCACCCGTATGTCCTAATCATTGTAAATACATATAACAGAGCTATTGAAGTATACTACTGGACAAAAGATAAGGGCTGCCATTCAGTTTAGACAAAGTTTATGTAATTGATTGGCAAACTGTAAAGACAAGTGAAAATGTCATTCACTAGGTTAATTTTTTGTAAGTGTCCAAAAACTGGGTCACTTTAACCCGCACGTGAAAATTGCCATTGTTGCTGCAAAAACTCGTGGTTTTTGCAGCACGCCCCACTAGTTCAAAAGGTGAAAAAGTGAGTTGAATTTGAATGCACGTGGAAAATGATCATCGGTAAAGAGTGTTCACCGTTGGTATGCAATAAATCAGTATGACAAGTGGTCGAAATGATCACTACATTAGCCATGCCACCAAGGAGAAGTCTCAGCACTGTAGACCGTGGTCGAGCCATGGCATGGATTCAGGATGGTCAATCTGTTCGTCATGTTGCAAGACGTTTAGCAGTGTCCCACTCTACCACTCAGAGACTTCTTGAGAGATTTCAAGCTACCGGACATTTGGAAAATCGACCCTGCTCACGAAGAATTATATAAACCTTGTCTAAACTGAATGGCGGCCCTTAACTTTTGTCCAGTAGTATATATTTTACTGATTTAAATCAGTTGGGGGCTCATCAAAACGAGCAAAATTCTTACTCGTCATAGAAGGTCAGGAAAGAAGAAAAACTGTTTGGAGATGTCGGGAACCTTGAGTTGACTACTGCCTTTATTATAGTCATAAATGTGGAAGTCTGAAGGCGAACGAAGAAGAAGAAGAAGAAGGATCCTATCAGCCGTTGTACTTGATTTCTTAAATTCATATGAGGCTCCCTAGAATTGAAGCACCATTCTTCAATTCACATCTCTGCCAAGAATAATTTTAAGCGAAAGGTAGACACCTTGGAAGACCCTCAGTAGATACTCTGAAGTTTGGCCACTATTGGACCATCACTGCAGAGCAAGGGTAGTAAATCCTGTGACAGTAACCTATTGGATACAACGTTTATTTATATGAACATTGTTTTATCTTCCTGATACAACTTTTATTTATAGGAATATTGTATTACCTGTCTGATACAACTTTTGTTTATAGGAACATTGTACTATCTGCCAAATACAACTTTTATTTATAGGAACATTGTACTATCTGCTAAATACAACTTTTGTTTATAGGAACATTGTACTATCTGCCAAATACAACTTTTGTTTATAGGAACATTGTACTATCTGCCAAATACAACTTTTGTTTATAGGAACATTGTATTACTTGTCTGATACAGCTTTTGTTGATAAGGACATTGTATTACATGTTTATAGACTCATTGTACTCCCTGTCTGACACAACTGTTATTTATAAAAACATTGTATTACATGTTTATAGGAACATTGTATTACCTGTCTGATACAACTTTTATTAATAGGAACATTGTATTACCTGTCTGATACAACTGTTATTTATAAGAACATTGTATTACCTGTTTATAGGAACATTGTATTACCTATCTGATACAACTTTTGTTTGTATTAACATTGTCTGATGCTGACCACATCACCCCTAGTGTGCCGATGGTCAAGAAAATATGGGCCTAACACCATATTCCCAATATGCCTCAATAGGCGTGTAACGGGATCCTTTACCTTTACCTTAACATTGTCTGATATAACTTCAGTTTCCAGTAATAGTATCACATCTTATTTCAGTAAGGTAAAGTTACTACCATAGCAGATAGTGCCGAGGGGAGTGAAGCGTTATAGACTTTAACACTAGGTCCAGCGTCGAGAGGTGTGGTGACTAGTTTCCTTCATCACTGCCTTTGCCTCCCCTAACTCAAGAGCAGAGTCTGGTACACATTTACAGCTGGGTGGACTGCAACGTGACGCCACCAAATTTCGAATCCAACAGTCACCTTTTTTCATGTAGCCCATCGTATTGTTTATGACTACACACAATAGCATTTCTGTCGCAGAAAGTTTCTAACTTACAATAGCCTTGCACACGCAGTTCATTAATAACGTCAATTACAGCACACAAATAAATAACAAATACACACACCTGATCTGAAAATGTTAAACACTCCCAGCGTTCTGAATACACAGTACACGTACTATGAGAAATAATTTAACAGTTGAACGTGCCATATTTTGTAAGCACTTTTCAAATCAATTCTTTTTCAGTAATATGCACTTTTCATTAGTAGCAGCAGCAGTGGTAGCATTCGTCGTCGTAGTAGTAGTATTATAAGCAGCAGTGGTAGTAGTCGTAGTAGTCATAGTTGGGGTAATAGCAGCAGCGGTAGGAGTAGTCGTAGTAGTAGCAGCATTTGTAGGAGTATGTGGACGTACATCTGTCGAGATTCCAAAATTTGAATCTACAACTATTACTTGTATATAGATCGTCTAACGTTCTGAATACACAGTACAAATACTGTAAGACATTTTTAAACAGTTAAGGATTCCATATTTTGCAAACACTTTACAAAGATCTCCTTCTGAATGAAACTTGCCTCAAGTATTTTTCCGGTAATATGCACTTGCCAATAATATCCACTTTTCAGTAGCAGTAGAAGTAGGGCGCATTTCTGGCGAGAACCCATAACTCGAATCTACAAATATTTCCTGTGCACTGATTGTCTAAGGCAGATGTCAGCAACCGGTCGATCGCGTCTTAACTTTAGATGACAAAGGATGATCTGGTAGATCTGTAGGGTAACAGAGGAAGAAAACTATTTTTTGTAACCAATTGAAAGTTCAGACTAGTACTCACCCGCCGTGATTTAAAAGCAGCGGTATCCATATAATAAAATGGAAGGAGGTAGCCATGACTTTTGTCACGAAAGGTAATGCTGAGAGACATTTAAAAACGGTTCATTTTACAACTGAAACTGATTTTCACCGAACACTGCCGACACGACTGTGCCAAGGTGGATCTTTGGAGATCAAAGTTTTTCTAAAGTACATCCTCACCACTCCTGGGTTGTCTACCGCTGATCGAAGGAGAGGAAAATTGTTGAACGGGAAAACATAGTTCATCTTTTACACATCTGATGCCATAAGGAAAGCCCGCGCGTTGCCTCCTCTTTCCACTCTTTCGGGAAGATTTATCCTAGGGGTCACAGCCATTCCCTCCATCTCCTCATCTTCGATTGAGTCCTGATGACACCTGCCTTTCAGTCTAGCTCTTATACTGCACAAGAAAGATTTAGTCCTCCGCCGAAAACTCGGTGAGAAGATGAGGTATATGTAGAGCTTGATTACCCACTCGAACCTGCCCAGGTAAAGAAAGACTCCCTGGAGGTCCAGCATAAGCTGTCTTCGCGGTGTAGAAATGATGGCTCCGTACAGCCGTAGAAGACCCATCGGAAGTTTCAGAGTCAGTATAAAGAAAACGATGGGGAATATAACATTTGTCACCCGGATTGGTGCCCGTATGGAGGAGTTTCGCATGCTACCAACCCTGTTGGAGACCTCCATTGTGGAGGATATTCGATAATATTCACACCCGCGTCCACAAATAAGAATCATGAGCACGATTAACACGATGCTGGGGAAAACAAAGGAGAAGATGTAGTCGAGTTTCATTAAGTTGTAGAAATCTTTCCGGAAAACGTCCCACACCTGGCACATGGAGATAGGCCCAATGTTGACAGGTCCTGTCATGTAGATGACGTAGTAGTAACACGTGCCCGTCATAACCACCATACCTGGAAGATAAGTAGAGACAAGTCCGAGATAGTTAATGTAAGTATTTTGTTTTAAATTTAATTATGAAAAGTACCCCGTTCAACCTCTGATAGGTTATAATTAGGATATATATTGTTTTCAATTCCAAATAATATGAACAACTGCCGATATGGGAAAGTGGCATCACACCTGTCAAATCATTGTAAATAGGGCAAATCACAATTACCAGTTATGCTTGTATGTTTTTTAAAAAAACAACCCAAACAAAAAAAACGAGATCAAACCTAACACAACCATAAATAATATTAAGGGGGAGGGGTGTAAAGGTCTAGCGTTTTCAGTTATATAACTTACTTTAATAGGTATTTAATTAACTTTCACCTGTCAAAAGTCATATGTATTGTAAGAACAGCATCAGACTTTCACCTTCCCAATTACTATAAATTAACTTTCGTTCTTGTTAAATATTGTTTGACTATATTATGCAGTTCCCTAGGTCTGTCTATTCTTAACAACTCTTCTATATTTATAGGTAAATTTGATGCCTGCAAATAATCTAATATTGGTTTTATCATTTGTTCATACCTCTTACATTATAACAAGAAATGCTCTATATTATTGTCTTGAAGATATCATGCACAGTTGGTTCTTCTATTCTGAAATAGCCTTTTCCCAGATGTAGTCTGAGAAGTTTCTTATTACTGTGAATTTTCAATTCCATAGATATCTGACATTTTCTTGTTGGAGCCTTGAATATCTTAAATGCATGTCTTCCTTTCAGATTTGTATCCCACTCTGCTTTAAATTCATCTGTTATTAATTCTTAATTAAGCTCTTAATCTCTGATTTACTCATCCCTACATTTATTAAGATTTTTTATCAGATCTACCTTTCTTGGCTTCTTTATCGGCCTTTTCATTTCTCTCTATGCCAACATGTGAAGGTATCCAAGCGATTAAGACTGAACATCTCTGGAATATAAGTATGTAGTAGCCAGAAATATCTCCTCTGCTATATCAGGTTTACTGTATTCTCTTACAAGAGAGCCAGTTAAAACTTTTAGTTTCTTGGGAGGGTTATTAGAGAATGTTTCTAGTGTTATTAGTATTGTTACGATCTGTCCAGTGAAAATGGATGTATTTTCCGTGATACTATACTATTTTGCCATTTTCCATATTGGAATATATATTCCTATCCCCAATTTACCACCCGCTCCATTGGATCCAATGTAAGTACTGTTTGTTTTTTAACAGGCATGCTTATTGTTGTGTTTAAAATCAGAGCAGGAAATTATTTTACAGAATCCCGTTACACGCCCATTGAGGCATATTGGGATTATGGTGTTAGGCCCGTATTTTCTTGACCATCGACACACTAGGGGTAATGTGGTCAGCATCACGCCGGCCGCCTTACAGAGTTGTTCTGGTACCAAATTCATGAGGCTGGGTCGACCCCGGAGCCGTTTGCGGTCTACGAAATCCCCCCTTAACTGGGGATCGAACCATGGACCACCGAGCTAGGAAGCCAGTGCACTAACCACTGCACTACCGCGGCTCCCAAATTATTTTATAAATATTCATTTAATTATCATATGTAGTTGCCATGGGGGTCTCTGAAGAGATACAGAAAGAAGAGGCCTACTACACCTTAAGGCATGACGTACAAGGAGACTTAAAGAGGTTTTACATGAGGCTGCCAACCTCATAATGTGAAACAAACTGCCACAGACGCCACCGCTATAAGAACATGTGAATTCTCAGTGAAGGCTTCTTGCAATAAGATGTGGCTCCATGCTCCATAAGGAGCGCAAATGATGAAGATGATTATCGCTATCTTGATCCTTCTCCACATTATTTGTCAACCATTTTGAAAATCATACTCATTCTTGTTCCAGTCACATTAACTGTTTCTACCACAAGAGCGTTATGGTGTGCTCGCTATAACCACATTAACTGTTTCTACCACAAGAGCGTTATGGTGTGCTCGCTATAACCACATTAACTGTTTCTACCACAAGAGCGTTATGGTGTGCTCGCTATAACCACATTAACTGTTTCTACCACAAGAGCGTTATGGTGTGCTCGCTATAACCACATTAACTGTTTCTACCACAAGAGCGTTATGGTGTGCCCGCTATAACCACATTAACTGTTTCTACCACAAGAGCGTTATGGTGTGCATGCTATAACCACATTAACTGTTTCTACTACAAGAGCGTTATGGTGTGCCCGCTATAACCACATTAACTGTTTCTACCACAAGAGCGTTATGGTGTGCCCGCTATAACCACATTAACTGTTTCTACCACAAGAGCGTTATAGTGTGCCCGCTATAACCACATTAACTGTTTCTACCACAAGAGCGTTATGGTGTGCCCGCTATAACCACATTAACTGTTTCTACTACAAGAGCGTTATGGTGTGCCCACTATAACCACATTAACTGTTTCTACCACAAGAGCGTTATGGTGTGCCCGCTATAACAACATTAACTGTTTCTACTACAAGAGCGTTATGGTGTGCCCGCTATAACCACATTAACTGTTTCTACCACAAGAGCGTTATGGTGTGCCCGCTATAACCACATTAACTGTTTCTACTACAAGAGCGTTATGGTGTGCCTGCTATAACCACATTAACTGTTTCTACAACAAGAGCGTTATGGTGTGCCCGCTATAACCACATTAACTGTTTCTACTACAAGAGCGTTATGGTGTGCCCGCTATAACCACATTAACTGTTTCTACCACAAGAGCGTTATGGTGTGCCCGCTATAACCACATTAACTGTTTCTACCACAAGAACGTTATGGTAAAAGGTAAAGGAACCCGTTACACGCCCATTGAGGCATATTGGGAATATGGTGTTAGGCCCATATTATCTTGACCGTCGGCACACTAGGGGTGATGTGGTCGGCATCACGCCGGCCGCCTTAACCTTCCCAGAGTTGCTCTAGTACCCATTTGGGGCTGGGTCGACCCAGGAGCCGTTTGTGGCCTAAAAAATTCCCGCCTCATCCGGGGATCGAACCATAGACCACTGCGCTAGGAAGCCAGTGCACTAACCACTATGCTACCGCGGCTCCAACGTTATGGTGTGCCCGCTATAACCACATTAACTGTTTCTACCACAAGAGCGTTATGGTGTGCCCGCTATAACCAGATTAACTGTTTCTACCTCAAGAGCGTTATGGTGTGCCCGCTATAACCACATTAACTGTTTCTACCTCAAGAGCGTTATGGTGTGCCCGCTATAACCACATTAACTGTTTCTACCACAAGAGCGTTATGGTGTGCCCGCTATAACCACATTAACTGTTTCTACCACAAGATCGCTGTGATATGCCGTTTCAGAACTTCAGGACATCTCCTATACAAAGCATATTGGAAACCATTAGGACCTGGAGCTGACTTGCAACCATACTTTCTGGACAATGTTTTCCTTTTATTGCATTGTTGGGGGCTTGGTGTTGAATTCAGTTCCTGGTTTATTAGCCCTTATAAGGCCTTCCAAGCTGCTGAGTGGCTCATCTTTGTGACCATCTGAATAGGTCCTTCTAAGGTGTTCTTCCAGATCTTCTTTCCCAATGTTTAGTATTCCCGACCGTGGCTATTCAAACAGGTCTTTGGCAAACTTGAAGGGCTGCTTGAAGCATCTCTCCGTATCTCTCCGTGTTTTCCTGCACAACCTTTCTGCTCTACAAAGTTCATTATGTTGGCCTTTCAGGTGCTCCCTATATATATATATATATATATATATACACACACACACACACATTAACTTATAGGGAGCACATGAAAGGTCAACATAATGCTCTTTGTAGAGCAGAAAGGTTGTGCAGGAAAAGAAGGGACTGTTCTTTTATATATATATATATATATACACACATCCACATCTCCACATCGAAGATCGGCTGTAGTGGATCTCAAACGTCTTCCGTCTATTGTCTTGATGGTGCATTCAGATGGAATCTCTCCTGTCCATCTCTTAAAGGCATCTTTCCATTTAAAGCGCTGACTTCCTCTAGCACGTTTGCTTTCAACCCTGTCTTCCATTATGAATTTCATTTAGGTGTTGTGTACTTTGACATGACCAAAATATTTTAGCTTAAATCTAATTTTGATCTCCTTCATTAATTCTCTGTACATTCCTAGCTTTTCTAGGACTTCTTCATTTGTTTTCTTCTTGCTCAATGAGACGTGCCACATTCTTATATACATCTCAAAATATGTTACAATATATTTTCTCAAAAAACACATAAGTATATACGGCTTCTATTCCAGCATCTCATGTGAAAACAATCGGAATTCATTTTTGTTTTGTTTTGGTTCTGGCCACGTTAAGTAAAAGTAAAGATAGCTCTGTAGCAGATATTGAGTTTGTGCTTTGGCGTAGGTTTCCTCAAGGGTGCCATCTGCATTGTTGTCTCCGTGCTTCATAAGTAGTGAAAAAGGAATGATGACGATGATGTTGATGAAAAATGAAAACCGCTTTGTTTACGCCATCATGCTTCATTGACTGATATCAGAACATCGTCTGCATCAGTTTCTACTTACTTATGATGACAACTTTGGCCCTGAAGGTGGTGCATAAGGCAGCTTTCCTTAACGGAAAGTACACACAGATAAACTTTTCCACACACAACGCCACGGGGTACCAGATACACAAGAAGATGAAGATGTAGCTGAAATAAGTGATGTATTGACACACTCCAGTCTGGGAATAAAGAAAAAAATAAATTTGTGAGCGATATGAAGAATTACTGATAAATGACAACTAGTCTTACTTACTTTGTCGTTCCTCTTCTACCGTGAGGTGTAGAGGTTTGGAAGAGAGAGCGCCATACCATACTATCTTATCGGATGTCTTCCTCCTGGCCTGGTTTCATTCTAGTCGTTGGTCCTTCAGACATTGTCTAATATTGTCCTCCCAGCGGACGTCTAGATCCCTGGCATTTAGCCTCCCATACCTGCCGTGGCAGCCGATCTGCAGACATGGCTTGACCATCGTAGTTGGGACTGTTCTACATGGGTCTACAGCGGTTGGGTTCTTAAGCCTTGACGTATTGTCTGGTTGCGGATCATGTCTCTTCTTGTTACTTCAACCACCTTTCTCGGATACCTCATTTCTGAGGTTTGGATCTGACTTTTGTGGGTCGTGGACAAGTAGTCTTCCAAGTTTATTCAATAGAATAGACCAGGGTCGGCAACCCAGGAGTTTTAGGCATCTACTTTTTGATAATGAACTCTCTAATGATCTATTTGATAATCTCAAGTACATTTTTAGGTTTCTTCTTTATCTTCTTCGTACACTCTCAGACGACTACTTGAATTTTTTTAAAGAAGCAGTGGTCCCCTTCAGGTTATTTGCATCTTCATAGAGTTTTTTTTCCGAAAATGGTACTGGTGATGGCCGTATGACATTTCTCTGTTCCTCATATGTTGGACATCTTTGAAGCAGGTGTTCAACAGTCATTTTATCAGTGTCACATTTACACTAATTGGTAGTTATTATCTTTAGCTTGTTGAATAGATGATGCCCCAATCTGTTGTGGCCCGTGCAGAGTCTGAAGATTATCACTTGGTCTCTTCTCCTGAGCTGGCAATATGCATCATTTTGTGTGTGTCCTGGATGCGCTACATCTCATGTGTTTCTGTATCTGGTTCTGATAACCTGGAATAGAGTGTATGGACAATTTATTTTCAGCCTTTTCAGTGCATTTGATAACAATAACAAAAATAATTTCTTAAGATGTAAATATATATCTCAGATAAAATGGTTAACTATCTGTCTGGTCTTTGCGTCTCTCTGTCCTCCCGTAAGTATGTGTCTCCGAATGTCTATCTTATGACTATCTGCCTGTGCATCTGTGTTTATGTCTGCCGGACGGCTGTCAGTTTTTCTTCCTTCCATCTGTCTGTGAGGTATGGACAAAATAAGACTACTACATCCTCATGCATGTCGTACAAGGGGACTAATAAGATGTGCATGATGCTGGCAATCTCATAATTTAAAATAAGTTGCTACAGAAAACACTGCTGCAACAGCATGTGAATGTTTGGTACAGGCTTCCTGCATGAGGTCCATCTGCAGAGGTGGCGCTGCACTCCATAAGGAGGAATATGATAATGATGGATGACCTGTCTATCTGTACGTCTGCCTGTTAAATTACCCAAAGGATGATATGTATCCCGTGCAGAACAATCCCATACTGTATAAATTCAGTCAGCAGGGCTCCGCTGTCAACAACAGCCATCGCCGCTAGGTATGGCACAGACGGGACTTTCCGTAAACGAGTATTTGTGAATACCATATATGCTAGGAGATTGGATAACAGTCCGAACGCAAGAAAGATCGGACATGTATAGAAACTGATCATTGTAAATATGGCTGCAACAGTTGGTGTTTCGCTAGGGCGTATAGAGTAAAGAGATTTAACCCGTGTTCCATTTCTCAAAATGTGCTGTGTTGTATTTTCAGTTCTTGGTAATGTGTTTACACTCTCATATTCGTTGATCTCAGGAAAGACTGAGAAATTAAACCCGGGTAAGTCCAGCCGAGGGTAGACAATGCTCTCGAAGAACTCTGTGACATTTATCATCGACATATTTAACTCTCTCTGCTATGTCCTCTTGCATTCATAAAGAAGCAGCCACAAGAAGAACATTTATTGCTGCTGCGAAGATTAATATTAATAATCGCTGGATTATGTTTCAAGGCTAAGTGACATAATCTGTCAGAATGTCGTGTCATTTCTAAAAACATAAAAACATATCGTTAAGTCCTTTCTTCTTCTTCCTGGTTCACTTTCAGACGTCAACTTGAATATGTTCAAAGAAAGCAGTGGTCAGACTCAGACTGGTGGCATCTCCGTTGAGTTTTTTTTATTTTTTTTTATTCAGGAATGGTACTGGTGATTGCCATGTGCGCTTTCTCTGTTCCTCATATGTTTGGCACCTTTGAAGTAGATGTTCAGGTAGTAAGTCCAAAAGTGAAGTTTTAATTATCTGAAGAGAAGCAGTAGTCGAGACACGTGTTGAAATCAAGAGCGCAGACAAAAAACATTCGAGGCTGATCTCCAACTGTTGACATTCTTTGCTAGAGAAAAGTCTTCATTTTTTCCTCTTTGTAAAATCTATTGTCCGTCGCCATGTAACTATGACAGTAACTATGTCCGTCGCCATGTAACTATGACAGCACTTTCACAGATTATCAGTGTCAAGTAAGTTTCGCAGCACGGACGGTTCCAGAATGCTCCCACCAAGTTGTCACGTTCCAACAAAGGCGAAGTATCCTAGAACACTAGCACACGCGTTGCCATGTCTCACAACGGCGAACTGTTCGAGAAAGCTACCACTCAAATTATTTTGTTTCAGCAAAGTTTAACCTCATCCTTGTAACACAAGCAAGAAGGTCTTTGATGAGAATCATTGCTGGATATGAAATTGGGACTTAAATCGATTTCCTGAACAGATCCAGTGAATGACTACTCATACGTTGGGGTTGTACTCAGTCACGTCTTGTTTAGGCCGATTCCTCAGACTATGTGGCATCTGTCACGCCCTGTTGACAGAAAACAATAACCTTAAGAAATACATTGATAATAACAAACTCGTCTTGTAAACCTTTTCATTCTGTTAATACAGATGTAAATGAAGTGATACCTACAGATGTAAATGAAGTGATAACTACAGATGTAAATGAAGTGATAACTACAGATGTATTAATTGTCAGCTTTTCAACAAATACGTCCGTCCCCAGCCTTCTTGACCTGTGCTATTCGTTCAATGCCTTTTCATGTCTTCTATATGCCTTTGATGTCTTCTATATGCCTTTGATGTCTTCTATATGCCTTTCATGTCTTCTATATGCCTTTCATGTCTTCTATATGCCTTTCATGTCTGTCACCAGTACTCTTCACTTTGTGTTTTAGGTCTCCTCCTACATATCTTTCATCGTGGTGTTCAGAAAAAAGACTACCTTATAATGCTACCAACTGGTTTTTGTCAGTGCGTGTCCTATCCAACGTTTTAAACACATAAAGAAGGGAAACCAGAGTCCTGTAAACTTTTAAATAAATATTACACACACATAAAGGTATGTTTTCAGGCACTCGTGAATAATAAAGAAGTAGAAAACTAGACACCAGAAAAACAACAGACGTGAGTGGGTTACCGGGGAATCGAACCCAGGACCTTCCGTGCGGCACCCCCGCCTAGCTATGGAAGCGAATCACACTATCCTCCCTGCCAGCTAAGCACGACAAAAATGATGCTTCGATGACAGCGGTGATTAGTGCGACCAGCAACACATAACACCGGAAATTTACCTAGGGCAATCCAGCC
Source organism: Oreohelix idahoensis (assembly GCA_024509875.1). Lineage (NCBI taxonomy): Eukaryota > Metazoa > Mollusca > Gastropoda > Stylommatophora > Oreohelicidae > Oreohelix > Oreohelix idahoensis. The sequence goes on from JAMPIV010019630.1 coordinate 818,149, forward strand.
TATTATTGACGCAATCACTTCTGTTGTTCCCCTATTATACAGTATAGGTCAGATTACACAAGACAAAGACCTTAATACTGTGTCTAGTAAATGATAGAAGACTAAGAACAGTAAGTACAGGACAGAGGCTAGGTTTTGCTATTTTATAAACGTTGAAGAACAGTAAGTACAGGACAGAGGGTAGGTTTTGGTATTGTATAAACGTTTTAAACACTTAAAGAAGGGCAATACCTTATGTGTGTGTAATATTTATTTACTGTGTCCTATCCAATTCCAGTATCATCTCCCCTCACATCGTCTTCCACCAGTATTTGTCTGATCCTTTATATTAGAGCATATTAGTAATCTAATCACAGAGTGGGTTTAAAAAATTCTTTCTAGAAACATGATAAAGGGCAAAGAAATTTGCTAACGTTGCGACCACAAAGCCTACGCCAGGGAAGGGAAAGAGACAGCTAAGTGAAAAATATGAGACAATAAATACAACTCGTAAAGTCACGCAGGGATCGGCATATTCATGTCTTACACTTTAAATATCTGTCTACCCATTTATAAAAGTACGCATCTTTCTGTTGTTATTTTTATTCTTGTTTCAGAGCCACAAAATAGGAATGGCTTGACAAGGAAGTTGAAGATTCTTGTCGCGTGACAGCAGTGACTGACAAGAGCGTCGAAAGGTAACATGGAAGCGGCGAGAGCTTTGTTTACTGTTGTCAGCTTCTCACACTCTTGTGTTTACTGGTATATTTTTGGCCGGGGCAGAACCTAACGTTATCTCGTATTCACGTGCAAATGAGTTTGGTGATAATCGTCTGGGCTAAAAGATCATTACGGCGGCAGTTGGACTTGGAAAGAAGTTGTGGGACAGAGAAATTGTTGCATCATGTTGACATTAACATAATTTTGGGATACAAGCCCAAGTGTATGATGTGCTGTAGTGTTTGGGAGCTGGGCAAATTTGCTGTATACTGGTGCAGCTTTGTATATATACTTACTTGTTATCTACTTAGTCGTTTCTCTTCAATCCAGAGGTGTAGAGATTTACCAGACTGCCACGGCTGGTATAAGAGGCTAAGAGCCAGGGATCCAGACCTCCAGGACGACCCAGAGTCTACTGGGAGGATAACATTAGACAATCTTTGAAGGACCGAGGACTAGAATGGAACCAGGCCAGGAGGAAGACAGCCGATAGGTTAGTATGGCGCTCTCTCTTCCAAACCTCTACACCTCACAGTAGAAGAGGAACGACTAAGTGATTAAGTAAGTAAGTGATTTACCAGAGATAGCGTCACGCTATCCTATCAGCTGTCTTCATTTTGGCCTGGTTCCAGTCTAGTCCTCGGTCCTTCAGCGACTGTCTAATGTTCTCCTCCCAGCGGACTCTTGGTCGTCCTGGATCTCTGGCTCTCGGTTTCCCAGATTTGTCATGGCAGCAGTTCATCTCCCATTCTGCAGACATGGCCAAACTTTGTATTTATATACCAGAGGTAAATTCTCTTTCCAGGGGTCAAGCAGAAATGATTGTACGGGACGGGTGTGTCCTGCTTGTATGCATTTTGTAATCGTTGCTTGGTACTGTGTACATAAATTGTAGCTCTGCTGAAATCAGCTCGTCATCTGGATGATTCAAGCATGTTAGTGCGAGACTGTTTCATACTGGTTACCTGTTCCCCTGTCTTGGTTGTGAACTTGAGAATACACTGATATAGAGTCACGTCCTTGCTTGCTTTTCACCTATTACAGAGCTTTAATACCCTGTTCAACATTTTGGTTATAACTGGGGTATATTGTGCGATATAAAGTCACGTGAACAGTTTGACAATTTTCATTTTTATGTTGGTCTTGGTATGGAGACCTCTGCAGACGTGCCAGTTGGCAAGCGGCTGCATTAACTCTTAAAAGACGCGATGTAGATCCCATGCTTGACGTCAGGACTTTTCTGTCGCTTTGAGTTTTTATATAGTGTTAATGTTTAGGCACGGTTCTTTCTAAATTAAAAAAAAATGTAGGTTAATGTTGTACGTAGATGTAACGCAAACTAAATGGGAATTAACAACTTACAGTAGAACCTCTGTATTCGGATGCACCTATATTCGTAAAATCCAGTATTCGGAAACAAATTTGGAGAAAAAAATGTACCGATATTCGGAAATGTCGCTATATTCGGAACGACGCCGGTTAGTCTGCAGCTGAGCGTCGATAAGTACGGATGCTTTCTGTGCTCTTGTGATTCAATTGTTATTTTGTGTGTGTAACTTGGTGTTATTTTTATTTTATTATTGAAAATAAGTGATCATGGTCCCAAATAAGAAGAGTGAAGAAAAAAAAACCTGAAAGGAAAGCTGTAAGAACCACCATTGAATTAAAAAAGGAACTTATTTCAAACACGAAAATGGAAAACATCTTTTCTATTATAAAAAATAAAGGCGCAATAAAAAGTGCTAATGTGGCAACAGGTGTTAAAATTCTTGCAAAAAAAAAGGACACAGCCTTTGAGAAATTTAGAAAAAGAAGTGGGATTCATAGTGTAGTAAGGCATGGAGAGGCTGCCAGTTCTGACAATGAAGCAGCTGAAAAATTTGTTGTTGAATTCAAAAATTTTGTAGACAGTGAGGAATATGTCCCTCAACAAGTTTTCAGTTGTGATGAGACCGGCCTATTTTGGAAGAAAATGCCTAAGAGAACGTATATCACCAAAGAAGAGAAAGCATTACCAGGGCACAAGCCTATGAAAAACCGAATAACACTCTTATTTTGCTCTAATGCTAGTGGAGACTACAAACTAAAACCATTGCTTGTGTACACTTCTAAAAATCCCAGAGTATTTAATTAGCATAATGTGATAAAAAGTAAACTAAATGTGATGTGGAGGTCTAATACTAATGCTTGGTTAACGAGGCAGTTTTTTACTGAGTGGATTCATGTAGTGTTTGGCCCAAGTGTGAAAGCCTATCTAGAGAAAAACAATTCACCATTAAAGGCTCTGTTGCTCATGGACAATGCCCCTGCACACTCCCATGCTTGGAAGAAGATTTGATTGGGGAATACAGCTTCATTAAAACGAAATTATTACCCCCTAACACCAACCCATGGATCAGCAGGTCATTGCTAACTTTAAAAAACTGTACACAAAATTCCTGTTTCAAAGATGCTTTGATGTGACCAATGCCTCAATTCTTACCCTCAAAGATTATTGGAAACACCACTTCAATTTCCTCCATTGTCTGAGGATAATATATAAAGCATGGGAAGAAGTTTCTTTGAGGACACTAAACTCTGCCTGGAAGAAATTGTGGCCAGATTGTGTGGAAGGCAGAGACTTCGAGGGTTTAGAGCCCTAGGGTGTGGTGGATGAAATTGTGCAAATAGGCACTCACTTGGGATTGGAGATGAACAGTGAAGACGTAGAAGAGTTGTTGGAGGATCATAGGCAGGAGCTCACTACAGAAGACCTGCAAGCCTTGTACAAGGAGCAGCAAGCAGAAACTGTAGCTGAGATACTTTCTTCTTCAGATGATGATGATGACAAGGGAGCCAAGGTTTCCACTGGGGAGATTAATGAATTGCTTTTTCATTGGGGTAAAACACAGAACATAGTGGAGAAATGGCACCCTAACATTGCTGTAGTGAATAGAAGCAACAATATGTACGATGACAATGTTATTACACACTTTAAAAAAATTTTGAAAAGTAGGGAGAAACAGTCAACACTCGACAAGTTCTTTACCCCAGCAAAGAGGCAGTAAAGAACCACATCATCTGAAGGGCAGTTACCTTCTGTTTTTATAGAAGGTGACTACCCTTCCAAACAATAATCTCCCTCCTCCACATCACTTCCTCCACACCATCATCACTCCTCAGTAAAGGTAAGGTTCATCCTAAATTTTCATTTTTATTTGTACAATATTTCATTATTAATGTTGTTACAGGGTTCATGTATGATTTTTTGCTTGTACATGTTATTTTAAAAATTTAATTAACCAATATTCTGACTTAAAAATGGTTTGTGAAGAGTAACTTTCGGGGTCTGGAAGGAATTAACCCAATTTACATTATTTCCTATGCAAAAAATTGATCCAATATTGAGAAAATTCAATATTCAGAACACTCTCAGGATCCAATTAATTCCGAATATAGAGGTTCTACTGTATTAGGCCTTAACAAAACAAAAACTTTTTGACATTCCCATATCAGATACTGCCATAGGGGAGTGGAAGTGTTAGAGACTTCACTATACTAGGTCCAGCATCGAGCGGTGGGGTGATCAGTTCCCTTCCTCATTGTCTTCTCCTTCACTAACTCAAGAACAAATTCAGGCACCCATGTACGACTGCGTACACTTGATTATTTAAAAAAAATGATTTAAGAAAACACATAATAACATACAAGATATATAATACATTCATAAACACATCGAAGATAGAATAAACGTTTAAACAAATAAAGAGGGGAAACCCGAGGCCTGTAAACAGTAAATAAATAAATATTACACACATAAAGGTATGTTTCAGGCACTCGTGAGAAATAAAGAAGTAGAAAACTAGACAACAGAAAAACAACAGAAGTGAGTGGCTTACCGGAGAATCGAACCCAGGACCTTCCGAACGGCACCACCGCCTAGCTACGGAAGCGAATCACACTATCCTCCCTGCCAACTAGGCACCACAAAAATAATGCTATCGCCCTAGGTACATATCCGGTGTTCCATGTTGCAAATCGCGCTAATGACCCTTGTCTACGAAGCACTATTTTTGTCGTGCATAGTTGGCAGGGAGGATACTGTGATTCGCTTCCGTAGCTAGGCGGTGGGGCCGTTCGGAAGGTCCTGGGTTTGATTCTCCGGTAAGCTACTCAATTCTGTGGGTTTTTTTTCTGTTGTCTAGTTTTCTACTTCTTTATTTCTCACGAGTGCCTGAAACATAACTTTAAGTGTGTAATATTTATGTATTAAGAAGATTGAATAGCTCCATGGCGGAATCTCAACACCAATAACCATGCATGCCATGAATGTTTTGTTGAGATAAATCAATGAATGTAAATAACACGAGAGGCACACCTGTAGAAGATTATATAATACAAAGAGAAATCAAAACATGACGTCGAAGGTTAATGTACCGGCTTACTAACTGACACTTCTGCTCAGGCGTGCATTTATCCAACATAGGAACAAAGCGACAGCTCCTGAATTGCATATTTACACCACCTACTTGCTATGGATGTGAAACAGTGTCACTGTCTACAGGACGTGAGAGGAAGATCACAATGCTAGAAATAAGCTGTTATATAAAAGCTGATAATGTCATCAGATGTTTAATGAAAGGCTGATAATGTCATCAAGATGAGGTAGGGTTTGAATAAAAGCAAAATGGGAAAACAGCTCTGCCTCTCTCAAATATTTAAGTTACTGTGAAGAAGTACTAAATTATGAACAACAGAAAAAGAAAACAGGTATGTGAACACACATGAAAGAAAAACAGCTCTGTCACCCTCTCTCAAAATATTTAAGTTACTGTGAAGAGGAGTTATGAACACAGAAAGAAACAGCTCTGTCTCTCTAAAATATTTAAGTTACTGTGAAGAGTTATGAACACAGAAAGAAACAGCTCTGTCTCTCTCAAATATTTAAGTTACTGTGAAGAGTTATGAACACAGAAAGAAACAGCTCTGTCTCTCTAAAATATTTAAGTTACTGTGAAGAGTTATGAACACAGAAAGAAACAGCTCTGTCTCTCTCAAATATTTAAGTTACTGTGAAGAGTTATGAACACAGAAAGAAACAGCTCTGTCTCTCTCAAATATTTAAGTTACTGTGAAGAGTTATGAACACAGAAAGAAACAGCTCTGTCTCTCTCAAATATTTAAGTTACTGTGAAGAGTTATGAACACAGAAAGAAACAGCTCTGTCTCTCTCAAATATTTAAGTTACTGTGAGAGTTATGAAACAGAAAGAAACAGCTCTGTCTCTCTCAATGATTCAGAAAGAAACAGCTCTGTCTCTCTCAAATATTTAAGTTACTGTGAAGAGTTATGAACACAGAAAGAAACAGCTCTGTCTCTCTAAAATATTTAAGTTACTGTGAAGAGTTATGAACACAGAAAGAAACACAGAAAGAAACAGCTCTGTCTCTCTCAAATATTTCAGGTACTGTGAAGAGTTATGAACACAGAAAGAAACAGCTCTGCCTCTCTCAAATATTTAAGTTACTGTGAAGAGTTATGAACACAGAAAGAAACAGCTCTGTCTCTCTCAAATATTTAAGTTACTGTGAAGAGTTATGAACACAGAAAGAAACAGCTCTGTCTCTCTCAAATATTTAAGTTACTGTGAAGAGTTATGAACACAGAAAAGAAAACAGCTCTGTCTCTCTCAAATATTTAAGTTACTGTGAAGAGTTATGAACACAGAAAGAAACAGCTCTGTCTCTCTCAAATATTTAAGTTACTGTGAAGAGTTATGAACACAGAAAGAAACAGCTCTGTCTCTCTCAAATATTTAAGTTACTGTGAAGAGTTATGAACACAGAAAGAAACAGCTCTGTCTCTCTCTCAAATTTAAGTTACTGTGAAGAGTTATGAACACAGAAAGAAACATGAACACATGAACACAGAAAGAAACAGCTCTGTCTCTCTCAAATATTTAAGTTACTGTGAAGAGTTATGAACACAGAAAGAAACAGCTCTGTCTCTCTCAAATATTTAAGTTACTGTGAAGAGTTATGAACACAGAAAGAAACAGCTCTGTCTCTCTCAAATATTTAAGTTACTGTGAAGAGTTTTATGAACACAGAAAGAAACAGCTCTGTCTCTCTCAAATATTTAAGTTATTGTGAAGAGTTATGAACACAGAAAGAAACAGCTCTGTCTCTCTCAAATATTTCAGTTACTGTGAAGAGTTATGAACACAGAAAGAAACAGCTCTGTCTCTCTCAAATATTTAAGTTACTGTGAAGAGTTATGAACACAGAAAGAAACAGCTCTGCCTCTCTCAAATATTTAAGTTACTGTGAAGAGTTATGAACACAGAAAGAAACAGCTCTGCCTCTCTCAAATATTTAAGTTACTGTGAAGAGTTATGAACACAGAAAGAAACAGCTCTGCCTCTCTCAAATATTTCAGTTACTGTGAAGAGTTATGAACACAGAAAGAAAAGAAACAGCTCTGCCTCTCTCAAATATTTAAGTTACTGTGAAGAGTTATGAACACAGAAAGAAACAGCTCTGCCTCTCTCAAATATTTCAGTTACTGTGAAGAGTTATGAACACAGAAAGATACAGCTCTGCCTCTCTCAAATATTTAAGTTACTGTGAAGAGTTATGAACACAGAAAGAAACAGCTCTGTCTCTCTCAAATATTTCAGTTACTGTGAAGAGTTATGAACACAGAAAGAAACAAAGAGGGAAACTCGAGGCCTGTGGAGTATTAAATAATAATAAACAAAAGTAGATGTCTTCTGTAAGGAAGACAGAAGGAGGACGTGAGACAACCGAAAAGTAACAGAAGTGATAGGCACTCTGGTGATTCAAATCAGAGACCATCCAAATGGCTCCGTCTCATTGTGAGATTGAACTATGACAGGATTCAAACCATCTCAGCACCCTTATTAACAGTGCTTCACCATAGGTAGTCACTCTCATTATCTAAATGCAATTATGGAATAAATGACATAGAATGACCCACACTTTTATGGACTGAATTCCCTCCATTACTTTCCAATAAGAGTTATATATTTTAGTCTGTGGACTCATTTTCTCAGAATTTATGGTCACACTGATTATTTATTTCATGCTTGTCAAAGTGATACAGATTTATTGCAGGCATGTAAGTAATCTTTTCATTATATTAACCTGCATGACTTGTAAGGAATGTATTGCAATAGTATCTGTAACTTAATGGCGCAAAAATTGAAACCAAGCTCAGTGTTATTTCTTATAGGTCTATGGAGATGAGCCAATTTCCAAAATCCTCAACATCGAAGATGGGCAGGTGGTACAATTAGACAGGTGAGTACTTTCTGGAATATCAGTTCCTTCTTTTATTTGACTCTTCTAGTAAACTGGTTTTGGCATAAGCTAAAAGGGGTACTTCAGTGTGTGTATTAATGTTCAGGCTCATTCTTCTGACCATGTGCCACTGCAGTAAATCTTGTTCTACTGGCCATATGCTTATGAAGTCAGGATCTTTCTTCTAGCCATATGTGCTGAAACCAGGCTCTTTCTTTTGGTTGTATGCCACTGAATTCGGGGTCTTTCTTCTGGCCACATGCTACTAAAGTCAGGGTCTTTCTTCTGGCCACATGCAACTAAAGTCAGGATCTTTCTTCTGGCCACATGCAACTGAAATCAGGGTCTTTCTTCTGGCCACATGCTACTAAAGTCAGGGTCTTTCTTCTGGCCACATACCACTGAAATCAGGGTCTTTCTTCTGGTCACATACCACTGAAATCAGGGTCTTTCTTCTGGCCACATGCAACTAAAGTCAAGCTTTTTCTCTGGTCATGTGCCACAGAAGTCAGGGTCATTCATCTGATAATATGCCACAGAAGTCAGGATCTTTCATCTGACAATATGCCACAGAAGTCAGGATCTTTCATCTGACAATATGCCACAGAAGTCAGGGTCATTCATCTGACAATCTGGCACAGAAGTCAGGATCTTTCATCTGACAATATGCCACAGAAGTCAGGATCTTTCATCTGACAATATGCCACAGAAGTCAGGGTCATTCATCTGACAATATGCCACAGAAGTCAGGGTCATTCATCTGATCTTGTCCAACTGAAGGCAGGCTCTTTCTTTTGACCATATGGGGCTGAAACTGTGCTCTTTCTTTTGGTCAGCTGATATCAGTATCTTTCTTCTGGTCAAATGTTACTGAAGTCAGTATCTTTCTTCTGGTCATATGTTACTGAAGTCAGGATCTTTCTTCTGGTCATATGTTACTGAAGTCAGGATCTTTCTTCTGGTCATATGTTACTGAAGTCAGTATCTTCCTTCTGGTCATATGTTACTGAATTCAGTATCTTCTGGTCATATGTTACTGAATTCAGTATCTTCCTTCTGGTCATATGTTACTGAAGTCAGGATCTTTCTTCTGGTCATATGTTACTGAAGTCAGGATCTCTCTTCTGGTCATATGTTACTGAAGTCAGTGTCACGAAATTGCCTCCATTGCTTTGCAGTAGTGGTCCAACAGTGGCCAAAACTCAAGAGTATCTAATATGGGTCTTCAAATGTGTCTGCCTTCGCACAAGATTACTCTTGGCAGAGTTATAGATAGAAAATGATGCGTCTATCTCAAGGGAGTATTCATAAGATATTTCATAAGTCAAGAACAATGCTTCATTGGCAGGGCTATTGTTAACGTATATCTGATCCGCAGTCTTTTATGAAGAATTAAGCAATTATTAACTTCAGCTCGTTCAAGCCCCCACCCTGATTTACTCAGCGAAATTATTATTATTCTGGTATAGATCTGTTTAGAGTGTATTTAGTAACTTGACTGAGACAAACATGCAGTACATCCACAATGATTAAATCGACGTTAAATTTGTATATTTACAAATAACAGATTTAATTATCACTTAGATTTAAGGTAGAAGTATACCCAGAAAAGCTTAAAAAAAATAAAAATCCAACAATTTTCATTTTCATGCTTTAAATCATCGTCAACATGTTCTTGAACTAAAAATAATTCATAGAAGCTTAGAGATACTCTGGTTTGATAGGAATCAGTGTTTTTCTACACACGCCCCCTTGAGTGATTTGCATAGCAACCAATGTTTATAGTTGGTTACCATGTGAATAATGACCCAACAAGAAGGTGCGTAATTGTAAAACTGCGAAATTATAATTATACATAGGCAACAGGAAAAAGATATTTATAACTTTTCCACGGGGAATCACTCAATGATTTCTTGTGAATTTTTTCAAAAGTGTGTGTCTAGAAAGCTTTGATCGTAAATTTCAACATTTGTTACATGCATAGTGCATTTTCACCAACATCAACTCTATTTATTGCTAGTTTTATACTGATTCTGTATAATAGTAGTTAGCAGAGCTTCTTTTGTTCACAATGAGAAATAAGACAAAGACTGGGAGGCGTGTACACCAACAAACCGTTGCCTGAAAATGAGACACCTATTGTCGATAGTGACGCTATAAAACCTCTGTGCTCCTCAGCAAAGAAAATAAAGGTCATAAAGGTCCAAGAAAGTGAAGGACAAGCTAAAAATGACAACAAATGAAAATGGGTTTATCCTTATGGATGTAAAACTACTGTTTGGGTTTTTATGCGCTAACTTTAGATGTGACAAATGTTATCAGTACTCACTGACCTGTGAGATCGTCGAAGAGACTCGGAATGGCTTTTGTCATGAAATCAGTATCAAGCGCACAAACAGTGGCGAATGGACTGCAATTTCAATACTTCTGATGTTTCATCTTCAGCTACTCACAAACAAAGAAGTAAATGTGCGAATGGTGGCATTTGTGCGTTCTATTGGGAAAGGCCACAGTGCATTGCAGAATTTTTCGATATACATGAACACAAGTCAACGCATGGCAAAGAAAGCATACAGGAGAACGCTGCACAGGATCTATTCAGCAAGTAAGGACATTGCAATGGAAAGACCCTGAGAGCACTGAAAATGGGATTCATAGACACTGCATCTGCAGTAGAAGGAGACCTTTATTCAACAGGAGCTCATTAAACTTCCTTTTTTGAGTTCTTTTTTCTGTTTTTCTTTTTTTTCTCGGAATTGTCTTTTTAGCATAATTGGTGATCTTTGAAACAAGATATCTCTGGATCTGTACATTCAATTGACATGAAAATTAACACAGTTGGTTATCATATAATCTTACAGATTATGACCTAAAATGGATACAATTGAATTCAAAATTTTAGTTTTATGACCATCATGCATATATAATGAGGCACAAATATCAAACATTCAAGAAATATAAATTTTGAAAATTCATTACAAATCAACCTTTCGGTCAATATCTGTCAAAACCTCAAGCTATATATACTAATTCAATTTGACAAGTTTCAGTCAGATCCTTGTAAAAATAACATAGTTATGATGTTTTAAAAAAGGTGTATAATTTATTCACTACGGCGGCCATATTGGATAGCTAATTTGCATAATTAATGAGGTCATTATGTGGACAAAAATGTTAAGTCCATACTAACACAATACCCATGGTTGTTTGATTCTGAGATGAAAATTTGAGTTTTTTACCCTACAAGGTAGTCTACTACCTTAACAAGGTTTTAAAAAATTTGAATAATCTTTAACAGAAAATACTCATCATCGTGCGATGGTAATGTTTTATGAAAGAAGTCACTTGGCAGCTTTTAGGTTTGACTTAGCTGCAAATTGTAATTTCTTCTCCTGCTGGGTTTTTGGGTTCTGTGCAGATAGGTCACTGGAGTTATCTCGTCTCTGGTCAAGATTAAAGGCGCAGCACTTTCCAAGTAAGATCAGGGAGTAACTGCAAAACTGGTCCCACGTCTCTAAGACCCTCTGATGATGGTGTTTAGTTCTACGTCAGTCCACTTCTACCTTCACTTGGTTCCAGAGATTAGTACCCGCAGCCAATCTTGGCTCACAGACTGTTTGTTCAGAGGAATAAAGGCACTGGAATAGGCCCCTTACACATGTTCTTATGGATCGTTATTTTAACAATGAATTCCCACTATCTGTGCTTTAGATTCCTCAGATTCCCGGTGTCCTTGTTAAATGGTAGAGTTTATTCTGGGCTCTAAAGTCCTCAAAATTGCTCAAACGATGGTCCGGTTCCGATATGAGAATCTTGATTCTAGGCTCTGGCAATGTCTGGTTGTCGCCTTGGCAAGCGATTCTCACAGTGAACTAGATGCAAAAAGTGTCAAATTATATTCACTGTCTTCCCCCGCATTTGTTTGTTACGATGCTAATCAGAGCGCCAATCGTTTCAAATATGCATGTTTTGTGGGGTAATTTCAAAATTATTTCCGCCTGAAATAATGTGCGTGATGCAAAAGGTCACTTCTCCCATATATGGAAGTGACACGTCCGTACACTCTCTCAGCAATGTGTGTAAGATGTAACATCTTACTTTCCTCTGACACAGGTGGGCCGGAAATGATTATGTCATTCTGTCCAAAATGTATCGCCCAGAAGAGTAATCTCTTAATCCGTCGCTTGTGCAAACAAAACTAAATGCGAAACTGACCAGGCCCGTATGGGTTTTTACCTGCGCTAATCTCAGCAAAGCTGTGCAGAGCCCACGCAAAAAAGGAGTGTCAGAATGTTTTGACAATATCAAATATCTGCTTGATACGAGCAGAAAGAAATGTGTCGACCCGGAAATTCCAGGTAATCAGTACTTTCAACAATTGAAAATGAGTACTGCCGCAGTGGAGAAGAGATCGAGAAGAGGTCGCTCCAATCAATCCTTCATGCTACTGAAGTTAGGATCTTTCTTCTGGTAAAATGCTACTGAAGTCAGGCTCTTTCTTTTTTCTGGTCATGTGCTTCTGAAGTCAGGGTTTTCTTCTGGTCATATGCCCATGAAGTCAGGGTCTTTGTTCTGACTATTTGCCACTGAGGCCAGGTTTTTTTTCTGGCCATCCCAAAAAGGAATTCAATTCTTCCTCTAGCCATGTGCTACAAAGGTCAAGCTATTTTCTCATTTAAGTACTATAGGAATCAGACTATTACAGTAACATTTCTTTGTAAACAGGCTGCTTTCTTCAGTCTTAGCAGTGTGGCTAGTTGACTCCATTCAACTGGTGAGGCATCATTGTTGCTGACGTGAATAGCAATTGAAATATCATACACACTTGCAACTGATATTTGACTATCTTATTGTATTATGTCTTTATGTGCATTTTGTGAGCTGACCATGTTCCTGCAGAGCAGCTACTGTTGCAACTATTTCTGCTTTGAGAATGGTGCTGCATTTGGAATAACCGATATGGAGTAGGATATAAGGAAATAAGGAGGACTGTAGTAAGAATGGTCAGGTGAAAGAAAATGTCTAGCCATGCCAGACTATCGGGTGTATTCATATTTTGTTCCATGTTTTTTACTTAATTCTCACTTCCTTTCCTTTTTGATTTTGATCATTTGTCCCCGATGAAGGCCTTGTGGCAGTAAACTAGATGATTTCTTGTCTTTTGTTCTAGTCTGACGTATTAGCTGCTTTTTTTCCCACTCCGCCTATATGGAGTAGTGTAGTTTCAGTACATTATTTCCAGTAATTGTTGCTCCCTGATGTGACTAATGCTTTTGTATTTTTTTATCTTTTTGAATTTCCAAAGTCTTGATATTTGCCGGTTTTGTGATGCATGTCCTGGGGCAGCTGTTATCAAATTTAATTCACACTTTAATGGAATAGAGTTTATGACTGTGACGTATAATGGAAAAAGACCACACAGGAATCTGACAGTCTTTGTAAACTCGTAGCGCTCTATGATTTGTTAGCAAAACCATGCATTTTCTGCCTGTGTTTACCCACACAAGCTTATTTTCGTCCCGCCTCTTTTCTTTGAACACAAGCAAACGAAGTGTTTACAAACTTTCGTGACCTGCCAGTCATAACAGGTAGCGAATCAGGTTTGTTTACCTCGTCTTATCACGCGAGCTTATCTGTCAATCATACGATACCTGATAGACCGCACGTGAAAAACAAAAACCCTTTGAAGTTCGTACTCAGGGAAGCTAGAAACCCCTGGGCTCTTTGATCTTCAGAAGCGGGCATTCGTACAGAGAAAACCCATTAGGGAACTATAAGTCTTTTGATGTCGGTTGAAACGTCGACGAAAGACTGGCCGTAAGCCTTTATCTTGTAACTCTGTTTCTGATTCCTCGTTACACACAGTAACGTGAAAAGTAACATCATAGATAGATCAGAGAAATATAATGATATATAAACTGTGTTTTCTTAAACCTGCTTTCAGTTGTCACTCAGAATTTTTGGATAGTCTAAGCACGCATTTCTAGAACCATTTCGCTAAATGTGTTATTAGCATTTGTGGGCATTTTTCATTCTGATTTTTTGGTAATAGAAATTAGTGCTTACGTGTTTAAAAGTGTTAGCTTTTACCATTATAATTCACTTAGATTTTCTAGCTTGTAAAACTAGTGAAATAAAACAACGCGTAGCTATTTCATACCAGATGTTCAGTATAATGTTAATTTTCACCACACGCTTTCTCACACAAGAAGAGACGGTTTTAGCTGACAGGTTTATATGCTAGGCGCGACTGATAGTGACAGAAATGAATGCACGTTTTATTTCATTGTGCGTATTTATTATAAGTACCTATTATTTAATATCATACGACTAAACTATCAGACGCCGACCAAATTAATAGCTACTTAACGACCGGCGATAGTTTGTGATAACTGACATTGTGCGCTGTTCGTTAACCGCGAGCAGGGGGGGGGGGGAGAGGCATAACTAAATCAAACCTACACTCGCTATGCGACGCACGATAGGGTAGGCTAAAGAAAACACCTGTGCCATTTAACTTTAAGTAGGACTGACGGAGTGGATAAGAAACTGTCTTGTCCCCGTCTGTGTGCATATATATATATATATATATATATATATATATATATATATATATATATATATATATATATATATATATATATATATATATATATATATATATATATATATATATATATCGCTAGTTGGAGGAGTAGCATTTTTCCATAATGGTTTTCTTATCATTCTGCAGACCTGATCAAGAGCGTCCAGCGGTCTTTTCTTTTGTTTGTTTTGGTCTGGGAAATTTTACTGTTAGTCTTCTTCTTCTTCTCGTTCGCTGTTGTTTAGTAATGTCTACACAAGAAGTCCGGTTCTCTGGATGTATGTTGCTGTGGTTGAACGTTCGTCAAGACTCCCAAACAGCTTTGTGTTGATGTGCGTCTCTGTGGGCCAATGTTCAGTCCGCAATTGACTAAGCATGTGGCAGTCTTGCAGGATATGTTCGGCTGTCTGTGTTGCCTGTCCACACGTACATGGGGGTGATGGGACCAATCTCAGTCTGTATAAGTGACTGTTCAGTCTGTTATGTCCTGTTCTAATACGGAACAGGATCACCTGTTTTGCTCGATCAGGATAGTGATAGTTGTCTCTTTGTTTGTCAATTTTCCTGATGGCCTTGATAAGGGTCTTCTTTTCCTCGAAGGTGATTGTTTGTTCTTTTTGTTCCCGTGTTGCTCCCTCTTTTGCTAACGTATTTGCTCTCTTATTTCCTGGTATGCCACAGTGTGATGGTATCCACTGTAGCACTACCCTTCTTTTGATATTTACTTCGCATAGGGCTTTATTTAACTCTGGCAGTTTATTACTGTTGAGGGCTTGCAGAACTGACATTGCATCGGTAAGGAATACAACCTGCTGACATTGGCTTATTGTGTTATTTATTATTCCTGCAGCAATGCTTAAGGCCTGTACTTCAGCAGAGTAGTTTGAACAGAATATTCCAGTAGGTGAACAGGTGGATTCGTTTACTTTGTCTGAATAGATCACTTAAACTACTCCTGTGTCTCCGTTCTTTACTGCTCTGTTAGTTACCTGTGCCTCAAATTGGTTTGAGCGGTACCGATCTTCATTATAAGCGTGTACTCGCAAAAGATACATGAGAACAGTTCTGGCAATAAAAGTAATTTAACTGTACTTACCAAAACCCAGCAATATTGTTTTTTTTTCAATTTTATCAGCCCACTGGGGTGTACAAAAGATAACATTTATTCCCGACTTCTGACAGTCGTATTCAAGCGAAGCATCCAGAAATTTACGCTGTTTCAGAATCGGCACTCTAACATAGAGTCAGCCGATAGGATTATCATCATTTATCAATTGTAACATTTGTTTTTAGCAGCCAGATGTTTCCCAATACTGGAAGCATTTTTCTTTTTTAATTGTGAACCCCAAGAGCACTTCCTACATCAACTTTTGGCGGTGATATTTTGTTCATCCAGGAAAAACCCACACCAGATTCGGCGTTCGCCTCATTAGGCTTTGTTTTGTTAGAGGATGAACTGGGGCCAATTTGGGAAGTGAACCTGACATTACATATATTTCAGGGATAATTGTATTTCCAAGGGATATCACCAAGAGTAGGTAAGAGTGATTGAGTGGCCACTGTATGAAAGAGAGAGTGAATATTTTTCTTTGTTACAGGGAAGTTACCAACATTGGATTTGCTTAAACTTATTTACTTTACTTTACTGTCTACTCTGTAACATAGTGCAAACCTTCGACCTTTGGGTTATTAACTTTTTTGGGTTCTTTTCTCCATAAGGGGAGGGCACATTTATTCTGCTATTTCATATGTATGTAAATCTGATTTTTATTTGATTTTTCTTTAGATATTCGGTGTTGTCAAGTTTAAATGATAATAAACAACAAAGAAACTTAACTTTGTGTGTTGGTCAGACACATACCCAATTAACCGTAGTTTTTCACGTTTGTGTGTCTTGTTATCGGACGACCCAGAGTCCGCTGGGAGGACAACATTAGACAATCTTTGAAGGACCGAGGACTAGAATGGGACCAGACCAGGAGGAAGACAGCCGATAGGATAGTCTGGCGCTCTCTTTTCCAAACCTCTACACCTCACGGTAGAAGGGGAACGACTAAGTAAGTAAGTGTCTTGTTATCACATAGCTGTGAATGTGTAGTTAAACTTATATTTATATGTATGAGGAGGGCAATAGAGAAACTTACACATTCCAGAGACATATCTTTTGTTCCATAAGCTACCACCCGTGAAATCTATTTCTCACACTTTTCTCACGTACCTATCACCATCCACTCTACTCAGACGGGCCAAAAATAACTCGCAATCTATCTGTACGACAATGACCAATATTTAAAGAGTCGAATGACGATTTTTATCAAAGCTTGAAGAACAACAACTCTATGAGGATTTAACTTAAATGAAGAGGAAAGTGCCATGAGACAAGCCTGAAAGCTTGAGGATGCATTATAGATGAGGTTTTTGTAGGATAAAGTAATAAGATTTACTCAGACATTTTCAGTAATGGATAACTGTTTAAAATGTCACATGCTATTTGGTCATCTTGTCATACCATCTCACTCCTCCTATTCTGTGCAAACACCCATTTGGTTTCCCTTTTTGTGGTTTGCTACGTTTCAGAGTCATACAGTCAAACTGTCTAGATATGTGAATTGAAGGTTCTTATTTTTGTGTTGGAATTGATTTTTCTTATTATTGCAATATATTTCCCAAAGCAGTGACAGCTGCTCTTGCCCCTTGTATCCTTATTTTGATAACACTTTCTGTTCCTCTGGCTTTGTCTATATTGTTGCCAAGATATATTTGAGTCAATTTCATGAAGATACGTTCTCCAAAAGCAATTGTTCTCATAGTTTTTCTCTTTGAATTGTCAGAACCAGATGCTATTTAAGATTGTTTTATCATTCTGTCTTGCATCTAGTTATGGTTATGAGAGAGAAGAGCCAGGTCATTGACAACATTTAGATCCTCAAGCTGTTTTAACAGAGTCCATCAAATTCCATCTCTTGTGGTTGATGCTGTTATTTTTATAATTCAGTTTAGAACCAGCAAGAAGAGAAACGGTAACAAAAGGCTTTCCAATTGCTCTGCAATTCTTATCTCGAATGGCTCTGTAAGTTGTCCTTTATCAAGAAGTCTGCATTTTTTAATCACTATAAATGTAAAGAAAAAGAGGGACTCCATAATGTGTCATTGGTTTCCAAAGTGATTCTCTGTCTTACCTTCAAATGCATGTTCAAATCCAATGTAAAGTGATTTCACTTCCATCTGTTAAGTGCTGTGGGGCTATCTTGTTTCTACAATATTTTTTGGTGTAAAAAAATCTGCTTGTTCCTCCATTAGTTTTATGTATATGGCCTCTTGTAATCTCTCAATGACAATCCTTTTTAGTATTTTTTTTCTAGCACTAACAGTAACACTGTTCCTCTTTCATCATGCAGGCTTGCAAATTTCCTTTGTTAAGCAACTTGACCAACTAGCCCTCCTTCTATACTGTTCAAAAATAGAAACGCATAGCTATCCGAGGGCGCGTTTTTATGAGTTTGTAAGTAAAATTTGGTGCTATAGTGCGTTTCACAATGTTTGCCGCTGTTTAATATTCAATATCTCTGCAACCACTTGATCGTAATTGTTGCAACTTTGCATATGACCTAATGATCGCTATGTCCCGGGGGGAGGGGGGGGGGGGGACATTTTTTTCGTGTATTGAGAGGGCTTACCCCTTCATATTTGTGAGCTATTTCGAATAACATCTTGAACGCATTTCACGTGATTTTCCCCGTGTTTCAGCTCACTATCGCACTGTTTTGAACAATACATTGATCCTTCCGGTGTGTTCAGTTACCGTTCTACTGATTGTGTATTTCAGTGCATAGGCGTATCTTGCGGTATTCTAGGTCTGTAATACAATGGGTATGAAAGTCAAGTTCCTTACACTGCATACAATGGCAGTGAAGATGTATAAATATTTCTGCAGAGAAGCTAAGCGTGGTAAACTGTATCGGAGTCTCTCAAATCCTGAAAAGAGAACTATTCACGCTTTGGGTTTAAGTAAACGCTGATTTCATCAATTACTCAAAGCTAATGGAATTTTCAGTTCAATCAATACCAGGACGCAAGGAAGAAAGGAAGTAGTAGATAGTTTTGACAGGGATGTGATTAGAAGAGAGATTTGTAGAATGTTCAATTCCAAAAAAACTGTGACACTAAGAAAACTGAAAATTCGGCTTAGAACACACAATGACATTGATGTGTCGAAATCAACATTATGGAGAACCGTTAGAAGCATTGGCTTTACGTTTAGGAAGTACGCTAGTGGAAGAAACGTCATCTGCGAGAAGTCGCATTCAGTATTTATGAGAAGTAAATATTTACGTGAAGTACGGGAAATGCGTAATCAAGATTATGATATTGTGTATGTGGATGAAACTTGGATCAATGCACACCACACAAGTGAAAAGGAATGGCAGTTATCAGATGGAACGATTAAAAGATGTGTACCCAGTGGAAAAGGACAACGTCTGATAATGGCACATGAAGGCAGCAGACGTAATGGGCTAGTGAAAAAATGCTGAACTTATTTTTCACTTCAATTTATACGGACAACCGGGGGACTATCATACGAGATGAACGGTAACATATTTAGAGAGTGGATTGAAAATACTCTTCTTCCGTCCCTAGACAGACCATCATGTCTGATAATGGACAACGCATCATACCCCAACGCTGTGGCAGAAGAAGACAAAATCCCGACATCTTCGAGTACAAAAGATGCTATAAAGATTTGGCTCAGAAAAGAAAACATTCCATTTAACGAGGGGTTTCTGAAACCTGAATTACTGTCCCTTGTTAAGAAATCACAAAAGACCAAGATATTCCATACAGACAAGTTGATTCAACAGCATGGTCATATGTGTTTGAGACTGCCACCTTATCATTCACATTTAAACCCAATTGAACTCGTTGGCGCAAAAGTTAAAGGACAGGTGGCAGCTGAAAATAAAACTTTCAAACTATGCAATATGAAAGAACTAACATATGCCGCCCTCTCGCAGATAGACAAAGATTATTGGTGTAAATGTGAAGACCATGTCTTAAAAGAGGAAAATGATTATTGGAAGAAAAAAAGATGGGACTGTCGTTCGTTCAGCGAGAATAGTCATCAATATGTTAGACTCGTCTGACTCAGAATAAGTGTGTAAATACCTTATATGTTTTATATGTTTTCTCCTCCATCTATGTGTATATGTAAACCAATTCATTTCCTTTTTATCTCCACGATTTCACTACTATTTTTTTTAACATACACAGTACTTTCACCTCTTCATGCATCCATTAACGTTTTAGTATAAAAAGTAACATTTACAACGAATAGGCGTTATTATTCTCTCAAATATTTCGAAGAAATAAAAAAGAGCCTCACGTAGTAATCAGTTAACAAACCCCTCTAACATTCGAATTGTATAGACGCCTATGCCGAAAATATGCAACTTCCGTCATTTACGGTAAATTATTTTCTTCCAGGACAAAATAATTACTTCGTTAAAAAAGATCAAAGGAATTAGCCGTTGCAAGAAAAGAACACTACCTGCAACATTGAATTTTATAAAAACTTTGGGACATTGAAACTATAAGACCACATGCAAAAAATCATGTTTATAAGTGCAAGGAATATGGAGATATTTGAAGTCTTTTTGAAACGCACTATAGTGTATATAAAAACTAGCCTCAAATGTTCTTTACAGTGTCAAATGCACGTCTTGACCTGAATTGCGTTCGTTTTTGTAATCGTTACAACGCAGTGGTAAATAGTGTTTATGACGCAATTTTTGACCACAGCTCATGTTGCGCGCACGTGAAAGCAACAAAATTTGGGGTGAACACTATTCACTGACTATGCAACTGAAACCCTATAAAAGGATAACGCTACACAAAAAAGAATTCAGTTCATTTTCAAGCAAGGACATTTATGGCGTCTCTTATCGATAAATTTAAGGAAAAATTGCAATTGCGGCCGACTGCATGCAGGCGAAAGTCTCAAAGTCAGGTTGCACAGGGCATCTTAAAACGTGCAGATCAGAGTATACCAATCAGTCGACTTTGGCACCGGTTCCCAAGCCACTGGCCCACAGTTGTAGGGACCGGCCATTGCCCAGTGGACGACCAGTAGTGAACAACAAAACAGCGGAGGATCGCTTTATTCGGCTTCATCACCTCAGAGACAGGTTTACAACAGCTTCCTCAACTGCCCAGTCATTGCCTGCAGGACGTCATGTGTCTGATCAAACTGTCCGGAATAGACTGCATGACGATAGCTGGACTTTGGGCACAACGACGGCACCAAGGATCTGTGCTTTACGCGCCACGCCATCACAAAATTGACTTCTTTGGGCCAACCAGCATCAGTTCCTTGGGCAGCTGACAATCAATGTGGAGACGTGTGTCTGGTTTAGTGAGAGAATCTTTCTTTTTGTTGCAGCGTCAGAATATATAGACAGGTCACGTTAGTTGTCTCTACCAAAGGTTCAAAGGGCGAAATGAACGTTTTGCCCAAAATTGCGTCGTTGATGGGAAGCGCTCCGCCGCCACGGTAGTGGAGGTGCCAATGTGTGTGGGGAATGATCAGTTTTACAACGCGGAAGGAGTCAATTGGTGCACATTGATAAGGAGGCTGTTGAATGCGCGACGATATGTCAATGAAATTCTTCGACCCCATGTCCTTCCACTTTTGGCTGCCAAAAGGTTTGTGTTTCAACAGGACAACGCCAGACCACATTGTGCACGGTTGACCACGCAGTTCCTGACTGCCAACAACATTCTCACCCTTCCCTGGCCATCCCTGTCTCCAGACATGAGTCCGATTGAGCACCTGTGGGATGAGCTGCATAGACGTGTTTGTCGCCGAGACGTTGCTCCAGCCAATCGTCGTGATCTGTTCCAGGCACTCCAGGAAGAGTGGGCAGCCATCTCACAGGCCCACATCAGACTTCTGATCGCATCCATGCCCAGGAGATGCCAGTCGCTGATCGATGCAAGAGGAGGAGGCCACACACCATACTAACGGGAAAGCCCGTATGCCAAAAAACTCTCGTGACCCAGATGCAAAACAACTATCAATTGATTGGTTGAACCCTAAGATATTCTTGTGTGCAATTTGAACAATTAACTCATTAAATTAAAAAAGTTATTGAATGTCAAAATTATGGCTATGTGTGTGCCTTCAGTAGCTATGCGTTTCTTTTTTTGAACAGTATAGCTTTTCTGGTATTTCTTCTTTCTCACATATTTTACCAAGCGATTAATATAATATTGCTGTAGGGGTGTTACATCTGCTCTGTGTGCTACTGGAGCCTAGAAGTGGCTACCCCATCCGGTAGAAACTGGAACAAGAAAAACAAAAAAACGTAAACAACATGAACAATTTTTCAAATGAAAGAAGTTCAAAGAATGCAACTCGACCATCCAAGACAGAAGAAGATCCTGTATATTAAGAAGATTGAAGAAACAGCGAGAAAGCTGAAAGGAGAATAAATTGCTACCTTTTTTCGCCTAGGAAAATCTACTAATTGTGTTCCTGGAACATTCAAACAGTAAACAAACAAGGGAAACTGCATAAGTGATAGCAGAAATGATAAACTATGAAATTGTCCACACATGTTTAGCAATGTGTATTAGTATTTTTTGTTTGTTCTTGTTGACTTCAATTACTAATTGTTACTTATTTTTCGACTTATGAACATCAGTTGTCTGTGCCTTACCTTCTTTTCTTATTGAAAGTTTGTTTAAGTTTCCCAAAGGAATTCCTTATTAGGTTCTCTAATCCTCTCTATGTTGCATCAATCTTAGAACAATACTGCCTCCAATTTCTTTTATATTTATTTATTTATTACGCAGGTCTCACATGAATTAATGCTCCATACATTTTATTGCACAGAATAAAAGATTAAATGGCCAGTTATCATAAGTAGTCATTTGTAATATCGTTCACAAATGTGTGTGTGTGTATATAAATATATATATATATATATATATATATATATATATATATATATATATATATCATGGGCTGCCTCCTCTGCTTTGCAGTAGTGGTCCAACAGTGACGCTGACGGTTTTGTTCTGTGCAGATAGGTAACTGGAATTAATGCGTCTCTGGTCAAGATTAAAGATGCAGCACGTTTCCAGAAATGTCAAGGAGTAAGTGCCAAGCTGATCCCGCGAATCTACGTCAGTCCACTTCTACCCTCACTTTGTTCCAGAGATTAGTACCATCACTGGTTCCACCAACAGCTGTGGTAAAAGAATAGAAACGAAACGCTATCCTGAGTATTGCGTTTTCCAACCCATAGTTAAGGGTTCCTATCTTCCCATTCCCCCATCCCATCTAACTCGACTTACCCTCGATGAGAATTAAACTTAATCCCTCGAGCGTAAACTGTCTTTACATTTAAATTGGATAGCTTTATAGTAATTTTACATTTAAATGAAAAGGTTAATAGTACAGATAGAATATGTTTATATTTACATCACCCCTGTGTGTATATATATATAAGGAAAAGACGATGGTCATATATCGGTCATGTCCTACGAATGCAAAACAACAGAATACCACTGCAGGCGCTCACTTGGGTTCCTGAGGGTAAGAGGAAAAAAGGAAGACCAGAAGAAACACTTAGAAGAACAATAATAAGAGAAGGAAGAACGTTGGGATTAAATAATGTGCAAGAGCTAAGAGGAGTGGCGTCACAACGAACAATATGGAGAGCACTGATTTCTGCCTTATGCGCCGTGTTTGGTGCTTAAAGAATTTATTATTATAATATATATATATATATATATATATATATATATATATATATATATATATATATATATATATATCATGGGTTGCTTCCCCTGCTTTGCAGTAGTGGTCCAACAGTGGCCAAAACTCAAGAGTATCTAAAGTGGGTCGTCAAAGGTCTCTACCTTCGCACAAGATTACTCTTGGCAGAGATGTACATAGAAGGTAATGACGCTTCTATCCCACGGTAGTTTTTACGATATATTCAGAAAAGCGAAAACAATGCCGCATTGGCTGAGCACGTTATTTTTCGATCTGCCGACAACTTTTGGGAAGGATTAAGCAATTATTGTTTTTTCAGCTCGTCAAGCCTCCACCACTGATTTACTCAGTGGAATTCTTATTATTCTGGTATAGCTCTGTTTTTAGAGTATGTTTAGTAAATTGACTGAGACAAACATGCAGTACATTTAAAATGATTAAATCGAAGTTAAATTTGTATAGAAACAAATAACACATTTAATAATCATTTAGTTTTAACAAAGGTTTAGAAAATGAATAATGGTATATAAAAAAACGTTGTTCATCCCTGTTGTGATGGGAGATTAGTTTTACAAGAAGTTCAAGTGGCAGCTTATAGTTTTCACTTATCTGCCACTAGTAGGTTCTGCTCCCGCTGACGGTTTTGTTCTGTGCAGATAGGTCACTGGAGTTATTGCGTCTCTGGTCATGATTAAAGGTGCAGCACGTTCCCAGAAATGTCAAGGAGTAAGTGCCAAGCTGGTCTCACGAATCTACGTCAGTCCACTTCTACCCTCACTTTGTACCAGAGATTAGTACACTCAATGGTTCCACTAACAACTATGGTAAAAGAATAGAAACGAAACGCTGTCCTGAGTATTGCGTTTTCCAACCCATAGTTAAGTGTTCCTATTCTCCCATTCCACCGTCCCATCTAACTCAGACTTTACCCTCGATGAGAATTAAACTTAATCCCTCGAGCGAAAACTTTCTTTACATTTAAATTGGATAGCTTTATAGTAATTTTACATTTAAATGAGAAGGTTAATAGTACAGATAGAATATGTTTACATTTACATCACCACTGTTTGAAAAGTGTTCTCAATATAAATTGTATATGTTTTCATTTATATCTACACTTGTTGAAACGTTTGAAACTTTAATTAATTTTAAAGTGAATATGTTTACATAGACATTTACACTGGTTTGAAAATGTAACTATTATACTTAGAATGTACATCATTTCTTTCATCTTTTCCTCCCTGCCCCATGTAGAACTTGGGACTACCTTAAGCTTTAAGTCCTGTTTAAGAAACTAGCGATAAAGCAGTCACCAGCCCTTGCAGCGGTGGTTCATGAAATTATCATTCTATACGCTGAGGTTGCCAGCCTCAAATTGCTTGGACATCCACTAGCGATTTTCACATATTAATATTCCCATGGCAATATATACATATTAGTTCACATGTTAGTAATGAAAAATGTAGAATGTAAAATGACAACTTACGCCAATCGTGGCTCACATACTTATTTGCTCAGATGAATGAAGTTAAGGCACTTGATTAGGCCTCTTACACGTGTTCTTGGGGGTCTTTACTTTTATAAAATAATTCCCTCAATGACTCCGTGTGTTTTAGATTCCTCAGATTTCCCGGTTGTCCTTATTTAAAATATAACAGCCAAGAGATTTCCTGGGCTGTTTTGTAAGTCCTTCCGAAATACTCCAATAAAAGGTCCGGTCTGATAAAATGGAATTCTAATTCTAACTTCTGGCATTCTGGTTGTGTCGTCTTTGCAAGCAATTTCTCACAGTGAAGTAGACTTGGACAAACGCCCGGTTATATTCACTGTCTTCCCCCGCATTTGTTTGTTATGAAGCTGCTCAGGGCTCCAACAATTTCTACACAAAAATGTTGGGTTGGGTAATTTCTAAATATTCCGACATGGAATAATTTTGCGCGTGATGAAAAGGTCACGTCTCCCATTTATGGCAATCAGACGTCCAGTGCCTTGTGTAAAACTCACAAACACATCGGTAAACTCTCTCAGCAATGTGTGTAAGATGTATGTGACGTGTAATAGAAAAACAGTCTACAGTAATCTGACAGCCTATTGTAACCTCATGGCTGCTCTGTGATTTGCTAGCTAAAAACATGCATTATACTGTATGCCTTCACTTACACAGCTCAAGTTTCGTCACGTCTCTTTTCTTTTAACACGAGCTAACACAGTGTTTACAAACTTCGTGACCTGTCAGTCATAACAGGAAAGCAAATCAGGTTTGTTTACCTCGTCCACTCACGCGAGCTTCATCTGTCAATCATAATACCTCTCAGACAGACAGCTCGTGAGAGAGACGAACACAGACCCTTTTGAAGTTTTTACTCAAAGAAAGGGGAATCCCCTGTGCTCTTTGATCTCGAGACACGGGCAGTTTAAAGAGTAACCCGTTAGCCGTAAGTAAAGCCTCTGATGTCGGTCAACAGCGCCAGACGAGATATTCTGGTAGCCAAATCGTAAGCTTTCATCTTGAGCGCTAGTTTCTGAATTCTCCGTTCTTACAGTAGCGTGAAATTAATAACATTAGAGATCAGAGCAATCTAATGATATTTATACTGAAGTTTTCTTAACCCAACTATCAGAAGTCAGTCAGAATTTTGAATATTCTGGCGCGCAGTCGTAGAACCCATTTCTTGTGGATATGGTGTATTATTGATTCGAGGAGAGTTTCATTCTGAATTTTGCTTAACATTTATTCTTCACTTAGATTTTTCTTGCTAGTAAAACGAGTGAAATAAAGTAACGCGTAGCGATTTCATACCAGATATTTAATTAAAATGTTAAATCATGCCATCCGCTACCCACATACCTTAGACGGTAATTAGGTTAACAGTGCAGGCAGACTCGACACTTAATCTCTACAGGAGAGAGATAAACCCGACGGTTTAGCTGACCGGACTTATAGGCATTAAAGCGACTGAAAGTGGGAGTATAGAAATACACGTTATATTTCATTTGTATATTTGTTATTATAGTGTCTTGTATTTTAATACCATACCACAAAACTAACAGACGCCGACAATTTGATAGCTATTTAATGATAGGCGATCATTGTTTAGGGAGCGCGTATAGAGAAATTAAATAATAATTAACATAGTACGCTGACCGCCAGCGCGAGCAGGGGCGGGCGAGTTAACATAACTCAGATAGACCGAACTCAGCCGCCAGCGACGTCTGCTAGCGTGTAGGCGTAAGGAAACACCGTGTGCCTTTTAAACCTAGTCAGGACTGACGGAGTGGAGAAGAGATCGTCTTGTCCCCGTCTGTGTGTATATAGTAGTAGCATTTGTTTCATAAATGTTTTCTTGTATTCTTTGCAGACCTGATCACAAGGACGTCCAGTGGTCTTCTTCTGTTTGTTACTTTTCTCCTGTACTTGGCTTGTGCGTTACCAATTTCATTTAGAAACGTTCACTCGCCAAATAGTATTTGAGAACAATAAAATTTAACCACTGGACTTACCAAATCCAGATTTATATTTTTACCAGCCACAGTGGTGTAACTATAACATTATTGGTCCCGACTCCTGACAGTCGAAATTCCAGTGGAGTATCTCCACTTGGAATAGGTGATTCACACATTGATGATGTTGCATGTGCGAGGAGGATATACCGTACATATGTATGTTTAGTGTACTATCTGTGTACGTCAGTGAAGCCAGTCAATGAATATTGCAGTTTATTTCCTGCAGGCAATGTTGGCCTGAGCGCGATGTCAGCAAGCGTGACGATATTATTGATGTTCAGCACGTATGTGAATGTTCAATAAATGTTATGGAACTGTACCGGTGGCGTCGTGTTAATTCATACCCCTAGTATTGTTTACCATCTACTCACGACACACCCATTATAAAGTTCTTTACATCTGGGGGCTCGTACGGGATCTGAACCCGGGACCTCTCGCATCCCAAGCGAGAATCATACCCCTAGACCACACCTTATAAATATATTTACATAGTCACACCTTATAAATATATTTACATAGTCACATCTTATCAGTATATTTACATAGTCACACCGTGCCATTGAGTTTACATAGTCACCTTGTAATAGTCTTTATTCATGTAATTGCACCATGTTAGTGTCTTTATTTACATAGTCATACCTTGTCATTGTGTTTACTACATAGTCATACTTGTAATTGTTTTCATTAAACACCTTGTCAGTGTCTCTATTACCTTCAAATTTCCAATGGTTCTATTTTTATAGTCTCATTTACCAGATACTTTCTTTTACAACAAAGGCACATTTCAGATTGCTGTTAGGTTGAGTCTAGTTCACAATGCACTGTATGTATCCATTGTAAGCGCAGAACATTTCTAATTGGGTAAATATGAAAAGAAACATGTGCTAAGACAAAAAGATGATCTATTCTCAGAAATGTGTCACATAACACAGGCAGCACATGTTTAAAAATGAAACCTCGCTTTGTGTCCACGTAAAACTGTGAACTACCAACCGCTTATTGTATACCACTAGTATTCAGAATGGCTGGACCACCCAGTAAGCCTTTGTCCCAGACAATCTTTTCATGTGTATATAAACATGGTCAGATATTTCCAGGTGCATTGAAGCTGTGAACATTACAGGAACATTACAAAATGTCACTAGGTAATACTTGATATGGTTCAGTGAAATGACCTGATAAAGCTCCATGAAGAGACCCATATAGAATATATCGTTGCACAGATGAATGCCTCACACATATTTTCTATCAGTGCTGATGAAGATGCTGACGTTTTAGGAGCTGCACATATGTAACTGAGTGTGTTAAAGCTCCACGAAGAGACCCATGTAGAATATAAAGTTGCACAGATAAATGCATCCCCAGATGAGTTGGGATTTTTTAGGCCACAAACGGCTCCTGGGTCGACCCAGCCCCAAATGGGTACCAGAGCAACTCCGGGAAGGTTAAGGCGGCCGGCGTGATGCTGACCACATCACCCCTAGTGTGCCGACGGTCAAGAAAATATGGGCCTAACACCATATTCCCAATATGCCTCAATGGGCGTGTAACGGGATCATTTACCTCCTTTACTTTACAGATGAATGCCTCACATATTTTCTATCAGTGCTGATAAAGATGCTGACGTTTTAGGAGCTGCACATCTGTAACTGAGTGTGTTAAAGCTCCATGAAGAGACCCATGTCGAATATAACGTTGCACAGATGAATGCCTCACACATGTTTTCTATCAGTGCTGATGAAGATGCTGATGTTTTAGGAGCTGAACATCTGTAACTGAGTGTGTGCTTCATGATACAAGTAAATTACAAGCTACTATTCATTAAGGATTTATTGACTTTGTAAAATTTACACGATTGAGTGCTTTTGCTATTGTTGATGCAATTTATATAGATTCTTATAATGTTAACAGGACCAAAGACGCATCAAAAGTGAGAAATGTAGTAAGCGACCCATAGCTTGACTGCTTGCGTCAGGGTCAGCGAACCAGAGCTGACCAAGACCTTACTCCACCTCCAAGTGGTGGTTCTGGAAACAGGCTGCATCACTGCAGTCTGGCTGAGTGTTACGACATGTTTAACTATGTCGTCTGCTATAGTTGGCAGTGCGCATTTTAATGTTGAGGGATTTTTTGAATATAGAAGGATTTTATACTTCATGGGTTAGTGAACAAGCCGCACGGTCCGATTGTGACGTGTGAGCGTTGATATGGTCAGCTTTGGTGACTAATGCAATTTACCCTTTTTACCGTGACCGTCAAGCCATGAAGATGCGTTCTATTTCCTTCCAGGGTTAGGCTTCATATACTGCCGATTTATATTGAATTAAGGACGTGGGTCAGTCCGTATTATATTAATAAAAATGATGGAAGTGTATGGTTAACATATACCAATTCTATGGAAGGATCGTCGATCAGTTTATGATCTATATATATTCGTCAAACTATTGGGTCTCATTTCTGGTGGTCTACATAGTTAGCCACGCATGTATACAGCCCATGATGTTCGAATGACAACTAATTACTTGGAACACTGACGGTAACAATAGATTCCAATTGAATCAATTGCAGATGTATTTTTATTATGATTGAATTATTTCTGATGTCTTCACATGTCTTGTCAAATAAATGGATGTTCATTGGACTCAAACCCGAGGACTTACCCACATTAATTACGTTAAGGTTGGTTCATCAGATTACGATGTTGATTGTTATTATGTACGATGAGCTCTCTCATAAAGAAGTTATTCATCTACAATATTAGAATAAAGTTCGTAAGGAACCAGAATAATTCTTGGACATTCGGCTAACCGATGAGACAACCTAAACATTGACCCACAATTTGAATAATTAATCAAACAACTGAACCACCCTTATCAACTGGCGGCCATATGTGGTTGTGGAATTTTAATTCACAATAAGGATCTAATTGTCAAGAAATACCGGGTTTGCAAGATCTCCCTTCGAGCGAAATTAACATTTTTTACGTGGGCACATGTGACGTCACGCCTTGACAACAGTACGATCGGTAGCAATGGCTTCCCGCAACTCAGTGACATTGAAGAAAAGATTCCAAAATGCTTCAACCAACGGAGGAAACTAACTTAAACAGTCATCATCATGACATACGATCTCATTAGTTCGTTAGCGAAGCAGGCACTGTCAAAACGTATTGCGATTCCAAAAGCTAAGTACTATTTATGCCGTACGCATGTTGAGTCCATGTTGCTAAGGTCTTCCACATGTCTTTGAGAAGTCATTTGTTAACTGTTGAATTTTTTTTTTCTACATGTATTTATATTGTAATGTATATATCAGTGGGAGGTTGGTGGGAGATTTAAATCGATTAATATCTCTCTCGGAGGTCGATCGATTTGAATCCGTTCCGTAGGGTAGTTAAATTTTTTCATTTTGCAAAGAAACCCATTGAAGATTTTCCCGATGGCTACTTTCGTTTGCATTTGAAATTATTTGACCTTGATTGTTAGCTGTGAAGTTCTGTAAATAACTGGTGTATTTTGCTGTACTAAGTTCCATTTTTATTCAGTTCTAGTCATATGTTCGTAATCTATCTCGTCCATCCTGATCTGACTATCTTTTAGTTCATAATATATTTGTCAGTTAAATGAGTCCATTGTTACGTCACCATTTTTAGTGTACATGTTTAATCTAGACTTAGTTCAACCCTGACCTTAATTGTGTACTTTCGATTTTTCTGCTCGGTTTGTAAATTCATTTTATGTCTAAAATTGTCACTTTTGTGAGGTGCTACTGTTTTGTACAGCTTGGTTTATTGTTCGTCTTATATTTATTCATTTCTTATATTAATGATATAATAATATAAATTGATCATTAATAGAATAATAAAATAATTTGATTAATTTTCACTAAAACACTTCATGACTAGGTGATGTCTTCAATTTGCACTAGGAGTCCAAGACACTATTATTTGTTTGTTATGACTAAGGCATGATAGCATAACATATTGAGAATTAACTATAAATTTATGGTTTGCCTTGAGTATAACAGGCATATTAGATATAAATTAGTATACTTTCCTAGTACTACAGTGTTCACTGGGCACATACATATATAAATAATTGAATAACATAATTATGGAAGGATGATACCCATAATTATTAGATGATGATATTAGATGCATGAAATAATTTCAGCATCGTAAATAAATAAGTATCATAACTATTTGGGGTTTATGTTGGTATGAGTAGGTAATACTATTATAAAATAGTGAATAAAAATAGTTGTTGAACTTACAACTAATATTAAAATAATATTATAGTTGATTATATTTATTATTCAACCATTCAGCACGTACTAATAATTTCATTGTGTTGAACAATATATATTGTTAATTAAATACGTTGACTATTAACGTCAAGATGCTTAATTTTGTTAAAATTGGAAAAGATTTCAATAAAAAAGGTGACGCACTTCAGGAATTTGCAATGACTGAACTTGCGAAATATGAAGCAAAAATGGAGGAACAGAAGGCTGCATTGAAGAGGGAAGAAGAAGAGAGAAAGGCTGCATTAAAGAGGGAAGAAGAAGAGAGAAAGGCTGCATTGAAGAAGGAAGAAGCAGAACGTGAGATGAAAGAAATTGAAAAAGAAAATAGATTAAGAGAATTAGAGGAAAATAAAAGGAAACAAGAAGAAATTATAAGGCAACAAGAGAAAGAATTGGCACTCTTCAAGTTGGAGACAGCAAAATTACAGGCACAAAATGCTACTACCAGCCATGGTGATAATTCTCAAAATGTATCTTCATCCAACCAAAACAAAAGTTATTATAACTTTAAATTATCTCATTTTAAGCTCAATTTTGACGACCTAGCATCATATCTAGCACGGTTTGAACAGGTATGCAAAACAAATAACTTGGATAAATCCGCATGGGCATTAAAACTTAACGAATTTTTAGATGGTGAGCCCTTAAATGCAACTGAGAATGTTGATCCTACAATGGCAGGCGATTATGATGCAATAAAGGCTTTATTATTGAGACGGTTTCATTTAAATGAGGAGGGCTGTAGACTTAGGTTTAAAACGCTTCTACCAGAGTCCAATAAAGACTTAACAGGTTTTATTGCGAATATACGCAATACCTTTAATAGATGGGTGGAACTCGCAGGAGTTAACAAATCTTATGATAAATTAGTTGATTTGTTACTCAGGGATAAAGTTCTATCCTCTATGAGTCCACCGTTCTTTTCTTTTTTACAAGAACGAAAACCATCTACCATTGCTGCTTTAGAAGAAATGGCAGTAAATTATTGTTCCGCACATCCTAATGTGAGCATATCTAACTCACAAATAAGAGAACCTTTACCTGTGGCCCCCAATATGTCATATCATGGTTATGACAAATCAAGAACACATAGTCTAGATAGAAATCATTACAGGGGAAGTTATAATGATAAGTATAATCATGGACGTAATCATTATAACAATAATGACAATTTCAACAGAGGTAGACAGCAATATAGAAACCAGTAATCTCATTTCAGGTACAACAAAGGTCAACATAATTCAAATCTGAATAGACCATTTGACTATAATACTAAGAATAATAGTAACAGAGGGTATAGAAATAATCAAGGCTCTAGACCCAGATATAACAGCCATCACGGGGAACAACGAAATGATCCTCACAACTATTCCAGTCGTCGATCTCAGTCACGTAGACCGTCACATTATGATCACAATACAGGGGCGGCACTTACTAATAGTACGACTCCAGGGGTTCCACATGATGATAAACAAATACAATCATCATCCACATGTTATGCTGTTAACTATAACGTAGCAAATAGTTGCCAAGACTGTAATCTTGTTTTTCAGAAAGCAAAAGAAACAGTACTGAATTGCGGACACATTTTGCCAGAAGTAGGTCTTGCAGCTAACGATGGAACAGGCTCTCTGATATTTAACAGAGGGATAATAAATGGTTCAGTGGTCTCAGTTTTGAGAGATTCCGGTTCTACCACTATCGGAGTCCGGCAGTCACTAGTCCACCCGAGTTGTGCTACAAATGAATATGTCAGATGCATGACGTTTGGGGGTACCATTGAGTACTACCCCACAGCTATTATATATGTTAATACTCCTTTCTTTACAGGTAATGTTAAGGTCTGTATGTTAAGGAATCCAATTGCTGATCTCATGGTTGGTCGTATTCCCGGCAGTAGAGATTGTACACCAGAAGAAATTCTTGACTGGGAAAGACATAATTTATGGACAAAAAATGCAGTGACGACTAGAGCTTAAGCTCAAATTTTAGAAAACATTAATACTAAAAATGTGGAACCAGACAAACAGGAAGATATTGATGTTCAGTCACCCATTGATAGAGCTTCTTTTGCAACCAAACAGAAAGAAGACAGTTCGTTAAAAAAATTCTTTGCTGTGGTTAATAATTTTGATAACGTTACTTCAAGCAACAAAGAGAAACACTGGTTTACGATTAAAAATGATATTTTAATTAGATGTTTCATGGACAAGTCACATGTTAAACAACAAGTCATGGTACCTTTTTCATTTAGGCGCTATATTCTACGACATGCACATGACTCCCAATGTGCAGGTCACATGGGATACACTCGCACGCGATCCCGAGTGTTATCACCATTCTTTTGGCCAGGAGTTTCACGAGACGTATCACAATATGTACGCTCTTGTTCTATCTGTCAAGAGGTTAAATCACGAGGTGCGTTTCACACTGCTCCTATTCAGGCCTGTGATATCTCAGTACGTCCTTTTGATAAAATGGCCATAGATATCATTGGTCCACTCTTACCTTCGGCCAGAGGTCATAGATTTGTCCTCACTTGCATTGATTTATGCACACGATGGCCTGAGGCTATTCCATTGAAGACCACTACTACAGCAGATGTAGCTGATGCATTACATCTTATTTTTTCTAGGGTAGGGTTCCCTAGGAAGTTATTGTCGGACCATGAATCTCAATTCATATCTGATACCATGACGGAGGTAATGAAGACTTGGTACATAGATAGAAACCTTAGTAGCATTTACCATCCTATGAGCAATGGTGCGGTAGAACGGCTCAACCGTACCCTTAAACAATTATTGCATAAGGTTACGGTCAAACACCCTCAGGACTGGGACTGAGCACTCCCAGCTGTCCTGTTTGCTTATCGAGAGGTGCCAAATGAACAGACTGGCTTCTCTCCATTCGAATTAGTTTTCGGTGCTCCACCAAGAGGTCCTATGGGACTAATAAAAGACTTACTAATCGATGCCGAGATGACTCAGGATACCCAGTCATCATACGAATATGTCATCAATCTTCGTAATAAAATTATTGAATCCTGCCAGTTGGCAACAGCTTCTTCTGAAGCTGCTAAAGCTAAAGCTCGGACATTACAAAATAGGAATAGACGATTACGCCAATTATTCCTAGGCGATGAGGCCTATGTACTACTTCCACGTAACGACAATAAATTGCTCATTGCATGGAACGGTCCTTACAAGGTTATTGACAAGATTTCAGATGTTGGCTACATCTTGGACATTAAGGGACATAGGAAAATATACCATATAAACATGCTTAAACAATTTCACACTCGTCCAGAACACTTACAATCTATTTTTCATGAATTGGACGACAAAACAGTACCAACTTGTCACTACTCCAATCTATCAGTAATACAGGAAGAAGAATCTTCTTTTCCTGAGGTACATATGTCGTTACCTGTACCTATAGTACAACTTACAGAATCTTGGCGTGATGTAACCATCTCTTTTTCGGTTACACCGCAACAGCATCGACAGATTGCTGATCTATTACAATCGTTCCCAGATGTGTTAACCGACGTACCTGGTCGCACATCAGTGATTAGTCATGACATTATTCTTAAAGACGATACACCAATTCGTGTACATCCTTATTCTGTCCCATTACATTTTCTCAGTAAGACATCTCAGGAACTTGAACAGATGTTGGCTTTAGGTATTATTGAGAGTAGTACCTCTCCATTTTCATCACCTTTAGTAATTGTCAGAAAGAAGGACAACAACATTCGTTTATGCGTCGACTATAGGAAATTAAATGCTCAGACTGCAGCTGACAGCAAACCGCATCCTATTCTCGATGACTTACTCCTTCGTCTATCTCCTGCTACATTTTTTACAAAGATAGACCTAACGAAAGGTTATTGGCAGATTCCTTTAACCGAAAAAGCCAAATATTACACGGCGTTTTCCACTCCACAAGGTCTTTACCAGTGGAATGTGATGCCTTTTGGGCTTATGAACGCTCCGGCTACCTTTATTCGCATGATGCGACAAATTTTATCACGTAGACAAGACGTTATTACATACATTGACGACATATGTTTATTTAGTTCGTCATTTGAGGAACATTTTTCTGGACTTCGGTCTGTTTTGGAAATATTAAGAGAAAACCATTTAACGGCTAAACATACGAAAATACAAGCAGCGTTCCAGGAGATTACCTTTCTTGGACATATTGTTGGGGCTGGACGTATTCAAACAGTTCCCAGTAATGTATATAAAATTTTAAATTTATCAGTTCCTCAAACGAAGAAGCAAGTTAGGAGTTTGTTAGGTCTGGTACAATATTATAGTAGGTTTGTACCTAATTTATCGTTCATTACGGCTGTCTTATCTTCACTGTTGAAAAAAGACATGCCGTTGAAGGTAACATGGACTGACGAATGCGACAAAACTTTTCGCAGTATCTTGACTATTTTTTCAAATCCACCTATTTTACGGTTACCAGATGCTTCTAAAAAGTTTATACTCCGTACAGATGCCAGTAATTACGGACTCGGAGCGAGTTTGCTTCAATGTCATGACGGAATACTGCACCCAACCCTTTATATCTCACGTAAACTCAAGGTGCCTGAAACCAAATATTCGACGGTCGATAAGGAACTTTTGGCAGTAGTTTGGGCGATCACTAAACTTGAAACGTTTTTGTTGGGCGCACCCTTTGTGATCCAGACAAATCAAAAGGCGGTGGCGTCATTACGTCGCTCTAATCATAAAAGCCCCAAACTTGCCAGATATTCAATTCTACTTCAGTCCTTCGACTTTGTCATTGAATCCATATCAGGAAATGAAAACGTTATGGCCGATGTACTTTCCAGGCATCCTGCTGAATTCAATTAAAGAGTAATGACGGTTCACAAATTCAAGAAGGAATATTGATCAATACGTACTTTTCTAATGATTGCGTACTTCAACGATGAAAGTGTTGTGAACTGCATGCATACTAATGACACATCGAATAACGTGCATTAAAGTAACTTGTATATACATTCTTCAAACGAAATTGATTATGGGCCGAGAGACATATTTCGAGATTTCGTTATTAACGTTCGGACTTTGCTTTGTGTCCATTCGTTCTCCAACTCGTTACGATACAGACGAGAATAATATTGGAATCAATGTTGGACAAAAATCGTTTTGCAACAGGAATCGAAATGACTAATTCAATGCTGTAAAAGTTTAAATTCGTTCATACAGGGAACACAGATGAAAAGTATTAACGTTCTCCTCCAATGGAAATCACCGTAAATTCAAATAGGGACATAACGAAGGTTGGATCTTCATCTCCAACATTATTAAGTTACATATTTATTGAATTAATTAAGAAAATAAAGATAAAATGTGAGAAAAAGATGAAATACATAAAAAAAAGAAAATATGAAAACAAAATAATCTCACATAATTGAATAATCTAATTAGATGTATTTATGAATGTAATAATTGTTAAATAAATTTAGCAAATATGTTTACATAATATATAAAGTACTATTATTATTTTGTTAGTTAATTAAGTTAATTAGTTAGTAGTTAATCTACACACATATTTAATTTTAGACACACCTCCCTAATTAATTTTATACTTATCCTTTTCGTTACTTTACATGTCTTTATTTTTCACTTCGTTCTTTCCTATGACACGATAATTAGTTTATTTAATTATATTTTAATTAGACTTATACCTTACACACATACAATCATTAGTTAGTTTATTTTAATTATTTAGCATAATTTTCATTACCCAACACATTATTATTTAATCAATACAGACTTTGAGTTAATTACATAATTATTTAATGACGATTGACATTTTCTTGGGTTAATATCATAATTCCTATATTAAATGACTGATATTATATCGACATGACCACGACACTGTTCTAGACAGAACATCGTAGGCCGTATGTCGTGTTTTTGTTAAATTTTTGATATTGTTGATTAAGACATTTCAAAAAAATCTATCTAATAGATTTTTCCCCCGTCTGGTAGGGAATTGTTACGACATGTTTAACTATGTCGTCTGCTATAGTTGGCAGTGCGCATTTTAATGTTGAGAGATTTTTTGAATATAGAAGGATTTTATACTTCATGGGTTAGTGAACAAGCCGCACGGTCCGATTGTGACGTGTGAGCGTTGATATGGTCACGCTTGGTGACTAATGTAATTTACCCTTTTTACCGTGACAGTCAAGCCATGAAGACGCGTTCTATTTCCTTCCAAGGTTAGGCTTCATATACTGCCGATTTATATTGAATTAAGGACGTGGGTCAGTCCGTATTATATTAATAAAAATGATGGAAGTGTATGGTTAACATATACCAATTCTATGGAAGGACCGTCGATCAGTTTATGATCTATACATATTCGTCAAACTATTGGGTCTCATTTATGGTGGTCTACATAGTTAGCCACGCATGTATACAGCCCATGATGTTCGAATGACAACTAATTACTTGGAACACTGACGGTAACAATAGATTCCAATTGAATCAATTGCAGATGTATTTTTATTATGATTGAATTATTTCTGATGTCTTTACATGTCTTGTCAAATAAATGGATGTTCATTGGACTCAAACCCGAGGACTTACCCACATTAATTACGTTAAGGTTGGTTCATCAGATTACGATGTTGATTGTTATTATGCACGATGAGCTCTCTCATAAAGAAGTTATTCATCTACAATATTAGAATAAAGTTCGTAAGAAACCAGAATAATTCTTGGACATTCGGCTAACCGATGAGACAACCTAAACATTGACCCACAATTTGAATAATTAATCAAACAACTGAACCACCCTTATCACTGAGAGAGTAGGGATCGAAGAGGGAAGGCTAACCCGGTCCAAAAATGCCTGCCGAAAACGGATGTGTCGGGCCGAAAGGCGCAGATATCGCAGCGTTGCTGTAAACGGCGACATAACGTAACAAACGTTCTTTTTAGGACGAATTCAGAAGAAGAAGATACTGTTAACGCTTCTACTGTTACCAATGCAGTTATAGGTTGCTTTAAATTTGGTTCAGATCTGTCTAAACTGTGTGACCAAGGATATGATGGTCGCTCAACAATGGCAGGGAAGGAAGGTGTCATGAAAGCTGTGATAAGAAATTTTGAATCCTTCAACTATGTTTGCCAAATGTCACTCCGTTGTGATGATGTACATTGATACACCGATAGAATTATTAATTGTTAGTATAAAAATAAGGTAGAAATGAAAATAGTGGAGTTATGAAGTTTCGTCTTCACCCACGCCGCAAGCGCGTTGATTTTAGCAGATCGTGTTGTGGAATAGATAGTACCATCGTTTTCTAGTGTCCTTGAAAAAAACTATTTATAACATGACACGAAAAGCCTACTCGTTCAGACGGAGCAAAAGAGGGTAGAGACAGAAAAATGATACCGTCTGCACGCGTGGCCGTTTGAAAATACGACACAAATTCAAAATATGTTCGGCAATTGGGTCACGCAAACAACCTTAGCTCTTATAAAACTGACGTATTTCTGACGTAATACGGGAGACTATCGTTTTTAGTTTGAAAATAGCGATAGAAAGAAGTGAACAGGTGGTAGTTTATAGATTTCAATATTATTGAAGACTAACATGGAAAAAATTATGGAATTTTGAACCATTATACATAGGCTCATAAAACTTATATATTCGGGTGCCATAGTGTCTCCTGACAAAAAATATGTTTTCATTTACCCTATAGTCCAACTAACAGCCAAGATATGGTCATAATACTAGATAGTCACAGACACAGTGACAAACACACTAGTGTTCTGACATTCGCTATCGGTAACGTATTTTTGCACGAGTTGTTGAAAAGAGGCATGAGAGGGTAGGGCAAAGTCCAAAAGAGGGGAACGTTAGGACTGAGGTAATATGATTTGGAGCGGAGTTTGAAAGGGGGAAAGAAATTATGGGATGGCTCAAACTGAATTTTTTTTGGGTAGAGTTAGGCCAAAACCAAGTCTATTTTTGACGAATGCCAAGTTTGGACGGACAGACCGACAGAAGTACACTAACATTGGACCGAAATTGGACCTTAGATTTAAAAATTTGAATTGACAAACTTAGTAGTTAGATCTCATTGGTCGAAACCGTTTAGATTACTGGGAAAGTTGAAGGCTCGGTGCCATTTTCACGAAGACTGTTCATAGAAGCAGGACGCTTGAGAGCTGAGAAGTGTGTCGTGCCTTGAATATAGATATAATTAATAAAAAGTATAAGGGCGCCATAGTCCAGCAAGCAGTACATCTGAGGTTGTGCTAATTCAACGTTCCTGTGTGTGTATTCTTT
Organism: Oreohelix idahoensis; assembly: GCA_024509875.1. Lineage (NCBI taxonomy): Eukaryota > Metazoa > Mollusca > Gastropoda > Stylommatophora > Oreohelicidae > Oreohelix > Oreohelix idahoensis. The sequence goes on from JAMPIV010019630.1 coordinate 857,654, forward strand.
GAATTGTGGTAAGACCGAAATTATTAACATTATTTATACTATTAATTATGTTGTTTGACTTGGGTAATGAAGAAAACATTACGACTAAGTAAAGAAGTCATCAGTAGACTTATACAAGCCTATTTGTTGCTCCATCATGTTATCAAGCTACCAGAAAGGTAGTAGTAAAATATTTATAGGTTGTCACCAGGAATCACATCACCTATCACATTGTATGGAAAAAGATCATTGAGAATGGCAAAGGCGTTGCAGACATTAGGGAGAAGAATATGAAAACTTGTACAAAGTGTTACCTCATTTTATGGAGATGTGCTGAGTTGGTCAGAGAGATCTGATCCAGGTCTTTTAGATTAAACATTGTATTGTTTGTAAAATTGGTGGATTAGGTATTATGCTAAGACAGAACATAATTTTCATGTTACAGGGTTTTTGTTTGGCACTAGTAAGGTGCCAGATTCCTGTGTGAAAAAGTTACCCCAGAAGAGATAGAGGTACTCGCGGCCTACCCTATTTCTTTTGGGACAAGATCAACAGTGGCTGTTGACAGATCATACATCTATGTTCAATCCTCCAGTGCCAGTTAAGTAAACAAGCCCTGGCACGAGGAGAATTTATCAACTTTTCCACTTCATAAAACTTGAAAAGGAAATATAAATAAAGACTATCTGTCAAGAAGTAAAGTGAATCAAGAGAAAAGAAACATTGTGACAAAGACTGGGCGTGATGTTAACACCCCAACCAGCCAGCTCATAACACTTTAGAGATAGCTAGAAGTTTTACAATACCATAAAAACTACAATATATATATGATTAAGGACAAATTGTCCTCTTTTATTTAATTAAGTATGCCTATTATTTATGTATATATTTAAATTGATCTCATGTGATTTGACAGTCCTAACGAAAAGAATCTTAGGTATAGGACTAATAAAGTTATAAAAAAAATTGTATATTACTAACTTTTAACAACCGGTGTTGGTTGATTTGATCACATAGATTAATATTGGTGTTTGTGTGTGTGTTTGTGTAATTAATTACCATCACACCACACTTGCATAACCCTAGACATTAAACGTAGCTATCATACATACTAGTCAAGAATAGGTCTGACTGAGGTCATAAGGTGGTAGCAGAAAGGTGTCCTGATAACTCAACCCAAATTTTGTTATAATCAGGGACCTTCACAGCTGACCTCATTCAGTACAATAGTACTACAGAACAACAACATTGCATAACATCAAAAACCACCACATCCGTTCACTGCTGTAAGTTGGGCAGGACTTGAGTAGATGTTCAGCTTGCATAATGATGCCTATCACCAGCTATCTAAGCAAGACGAGGTCATAATTTTCCGCTTACGCACTGGTCACAATAGGTTGAGGTACTATCTATATCTCAAGTACAGGATTGGCTCAACAGATCTCTGCTCCTGTGACACCAACCCCATGACACTCAAGATCAAGATGATAGCAATTTTAAACTTATGAATAACTGTATATTATAAATCAAGCAATTGTTGATAACATTAGAAAATAACTGTGTGGAATGATTTGAACATGCCTGTTTGTCAATTTTGAATTGTCACTTCCAGAGGATTACGTGAACATTTACACAATGTCATTTCTGGAAGAGGCTTGGACATATTTTGTTATAACTTTATGAATGAATAATTACCAAGGATCCAAGTTTTGAAGTTGCTGAGTAATTCGTTTTTGTTTTAGTTTTAAAGTCATGCCATCATTTATTGCAGTCAGACTGGATTTATTTTATGGAAACAGCTTCATTTCTAACAAATATAAATGTCTTATCCATTAGACATGAAAAATAAAATGATAGATGTTTAGATAAATGGATGCGCCAAACTGTTTTATGAATAAATGCTTTTCAGCACAAATTTAAAGATCCATATTTGTTGGTTAGTTTAGTTCTCTACTGTAGCATAGATTACTTATTGTGTGGGGCCCTGAGCTCGTCAATCTGAGACCAGAGAGGCAGAAACCAGTGATCTCCAGGTTGTTCGTTGTGATGCCACTCCTCTTAGCTCTTGCACATTATTTAGGCCCAACGTTCTTCCTTTTTTTAACCCAGATTACTTCTCTTATATTTATAAGAAATAATAATAATAATAATAATAAATTCTTTAAGCACCAAACACGGCGCATAAGGCAGAAACCAGTGCTCTCCAGGTTGTTCGTTGTGATGCCACTCCTCTTAGCTCTTGCACATTATTTAGGCCCAACGTTCTTCCTTCTCTTATTATTGTTCTTCTGAGTGTTTCTTTTGGTCTTCCTTTTTTCTTCTTATAAGAAATACTGACACTGAAAGTGGTTGCATCTGACTGATAGAGATATTCTGAAATGAATATCCCTAAGAAATACTGACATTGAAAGTGGGTACATGTGGCTGATAGAGATATTCTGAAATGAATATTTCTAAGAAATAGAACCTTTTTTTTCCAATTCATTTCCTGAGATGTGCTAGTGGGACCTTGCCTTGGGGAAATCCAAATGCTGTGGGATTCGAACCCCAGACTCATGATGATGGTTACTTAGAAGTTATAGGGTTCACATTCTCATCACTGGTGAGTCATGAAAATCAATCGTTTATTGTTAGAATGATATAGGTTTTATCAAAGGTCTTTGCCTAAGCTGCAGGAAGAGAGATGTAAAGTTCATCACAAAGAAACAGAATGCTCCAGAATGCAGGGTCAAAATAAATGGGAGAGTTTTAAAACAAGTCCACATACTGAAATACCTGGACACATTAACAACATTAGTTGAAAGATGTACCCCAGAAGTAATAGATCAGGACAGCCCAAGTGAAAAAAGCATTCTAGAAAGTGTATCCCATTCAAAACATCTTTGTCAGTGAAGTAAGAAAGGGAGTTCTTAGTTGCTGCACAGTAAAAAAATTGTCATGTTCCAATTCACAAAGTTTCATTGTTTGGATGTAGAAGTAGTCTCAAAGTGTCTTTGTCTTCAGTGTTTTTTGCTTTTTTGTTTGCATTCATTCTGGTAAATTTTCACATGCAAATGTAACTTATAATTGTACACACATGCAAACATAGAAAACACATCACAAAATAAAAATTACCATGACTGCATGCATGAAAAGGACTTGAGAGAAAGACAACCTTAAGTAGAAGCACTCAGACAACTAAACATCTAAACAATGAAACCTTTGTCTCTGCCAGACGATCTGCGCCCTGCAGTTCCATCAACAGAATGGTGGAAAGGTCAAACTAAATATTGTACCATTTGTTAACTTCACTTCAAAGGTATGTAGTTTATGATTAAAGTGAATTTTAGTACGCTTCTGTGTAGCCACTGGGAATGCGCACAAGTACCTTCAATCCAGGTTATTACTGCACTTTTAAATGTGGGTCAGAGTTAGCCTATAGTTTTCTTAGTTTAAATATTCTTTGTTTCATCCCTCTGCACCACCTTGTAATTGATCAAGTAACCATCCATATTTGGCCGATAGATTGTGCTTACTAGTACCAGTTAATTACAAATTCTATTTGTGTGTGTTTTTTAAAGTGTTTAAAATAATCATACTTCTTGTATTGCCGAAACAAAGATGTTTATTACACACATGGAAGAAAGCAGTCCATATACATTGGGGAGTTTTATGAAAAGAGGGAAATTGGAATACACTATGACAATGGGAACAATACATATTACAGAAACAAAAAAAATTGAAGATGGCGAAGAGAACAGATTTTCTTTTTCTTAATATTTAAAATAGGAGTTTTGGTGATGTATTCAACCTAGATACAACGAATATGAATGCTAATTGTACCTGTAGCACGCTGGTTGTACATACGAGGATGCATCCTCTTTTACGCCCATCTCTGCTAGTCCCACGTTTGATGCCAAACTCCAACAGTCTCAGCCTTGTTGATTCATCCATTGCAGTGTCATTATCTAGCAGGCGATCATTAATTGTCCTTAGTATCTCTCCGTTATCCATGTCCAGTGTCCCCACTATGGGTGCTCTCGAGGACAGTCTGTCAGCTCTTTCATTGCCACGTACCCATGCTTGACCAGGACAGTACACACCAGTTCTTGAAGACTTGAGGATTCTATGGAGGTTTTCCATTCATGCCTGAGCCATCCACTTTAGACCTTTCGAAGCATGGATTGTGAGTCTGATACAATAACTGCCCTTGTTAATGAAGACTCAGAGTCATTTTAAAGCTCCAGTGGCTGCCTCTACCTCCATTCTCATGCTGGAGGTTGTTATTATGTAAGCCCTGCTATGTTCAGTGACGATTCTGTCCTTTACTCTAGCAGAGAAGTTCCACCCTGGTTTCTCACCACGGATTACAAACTCATCAGTGTACACAATGGCATCATCATCCCCAGCATGATCATTTATCAACTGATCAATCTCCAGCTCTGTTTTCCCATTGGCCCAAGTTCTGCACTCTCTACCAAGGCTGATGATGACTTGCTGGTAGTTAGTCTAGTTCTCATACGACTTACTCCACTCTTCTCCTTTGAATATATTTTCAACTGTGATCACCTGTTTTTAATCGTTGCTTCTGCCATCCATGACATCCCTCGCTGTATCCTCGCTCCCTTAATGTCAGCTATATTCCCATGTAGGTGGTGCCTTTTGTCTGTGGTTACTCGAATATAGGCTTTTGACTGGGCCATCGCATATTTGGGTTTAATCAACATTAATCCAAGCATGTACCGCATTGTCACGATGGGGGTATCTCACGTACAGCCCAAGAATACACATATCCCTTCATTTTGAATGCATTCTAATCATTCACATTGTGATATTGACAACGTGAGTATTCCCCGACCATACACGATGACTGATATGACTAGCTGATGATACAGGAGAAGCGGTAGTCTCTGTTCCAAGTGCGCTACCAGACCTCTGTTGTACTTCTGTATAATTAGATCAACATGATACTTGTATGATAACCAGCGACCGAAAGTTATTCCGAGGTATTTCAGCTTGTCTTGCCTTTCCATTTTCTGCCCACTGGAAGTAATGTCGGGGGTAAAATTTTAGGAGTAATGGTGAGTAGTTGAAATATATGCAATATGTGTGAATATATTGGGTAGAACTGCAGATGTGGGTTGATAAGTTTTGTTAGGATGGGGAATTGAAATGTGAGCGATGTGGAAAGTTGTATGAGGTTAAATAAAGACTTGATAGCTTCTATGTGGATTGGCAGGTCTTCATACTGTAGACTTTTATGGTGAGCGTAGGGGTCGCTCTGTATGTACAATTTCTATCCTTACATATAGACCGTGGGGAGGGTCTGGGATGACATAGCTATAAGGAGGTGATTTTATGATAGAAATGCACGTTCATGAGAAGCGTTAAGGGTAGGTTGAATGTGCACATCAGATTGTGCAATTGTATTGGTCTAGACAGCTGGAGAATGTATGTTTGTGGGAACTTTATAGGAATCAGTACCTATTGGGGGAAGATGAGATCTATCCGTCTCAGATCCCCTTAATACCATTAAGTAGATAGAACACTGACAGCTCATTATGAAGAGAGAAAGAGGGGTATGAGGTAGTAATTAGTACTGAGACCTGGTAAATTGTGGGATAAAGATGGACTGTGGAGGGGTGAGAAAAGAGAATTATTAGAGGACTGAGTTAGTTGTAGGTTTATAAGGATATGATTACGGATAGCGATAGATGCACAGTTTATTTAAAGTATTGACAGTTACTGGATGGGGGAGCTGGGATTAGTTTAAGTTCGCATCGGAGTGTTTTTATGTTAGCATGATTTCGGGGGTTTAGAGGGGAAGGGAGGTTGTAGAGAAGATTATTGTGGAATATGTTGATTTATGGGGTAGGGGAGATATAAGGGATTATGTGGATATTAAGGTGGGAATTCGTTTGGGAAGAATGTAGGAGTAATGAGGCTATGTAAGTAGAATACTGGTAGGGCCTAGTTAGGATTTGCAGTTGTGTGGTCAATATGATTAATGGAGGTGTGGGTATGGTTAGGGATGATATGAAGTGGGGGTATGGGAAATGGAAAGATGTGTGAGCTGTGCAATGACGGATGAGAGAGGTATGTTGAGTGGTAATGGTTAGGTAGAGATATTCACAGGTAGGGGTTGGGTATGAGTATAAAGAGCGTTAGGTGGATGGAAGATTAAGGTGGGTGAGGGGTTTTATAAGTTTAGGGATTTTGCTGTAAGGCTAGTATGAAGGGAGTAGTAGGAGATTATTAGAGAGTGGTGTTTGGAATGGATTGATTGAATAGGTTAAGTGGGAATAATATGTAGTTGAATAAAGTAGTGGGGGGTAGATTTGGTATAGAGATGAATAGTTAGGGTTAGATCGGTGATATTTGTATAATAGGTAAGGTAATGAGGGATTGGATGAGGTTTAATGGTGATGTATTAGTGAAGAGAGTTGGTTTGAAATTTTTGTATTTGGATGTAAGTGAATAGGATTGGGTGAGTGGTTTTGTGTATGTTTTGTAAGATTAGGAGGGTTTGTATTGGATGGGATTAGTAGGTGGGGGTATATGTGATATTTTGTGGATGTTATGGAATATTATGAGGTGGTGTTAGGTTAAATAGTTATGTAAGGGTGTGATTAAAATTGGTAATGTATTGGGGGAGTTTGTATGGGGTGGAGTGAAATTGAGTGGTATGAGAGTGGTTATGAATTGTGGTCTTAGGTGTAACATTAGGGAGTTAGAATGGTGGAATTGGTTAAATGGGAAGAGTGGTTTGGGAGGGGAGAATGATATTGAGTTGTATATTTGGTGTGGAAATTATTTATAGGTCTGGTGGGGTTGGGGGAAGGTTAATGTAGGAGGGTTGTGGTAGGACTGTTATTGTTGATATAGTAATTAGGGGTTAGAATGGAATTTGTTCCAGATGTGTGTTCTGCACTGAGTATGAGTTTAGTATGAGTTAAGGCATGGGATGGGTATAATATGGGTGGTATGTTTGTAAGGTAGAAATGGCAGGTGATGTTAGGGTATATTGATTTGAGTTATGAGAGTGATGAAGTTATATTTTACAATTTGGATATTTTTTTAGAATTGAGGTTCAATGATTTTGGTTGAGAGATTATGTTGTCTTGTATGTGGATATTGTGTTTTGGGAATTGGTTAAAGTGTGTGGAGTTGTAATTATTTGTAATGGATTGAGGAGTTTTATAGATTTTAGATGATTGATAGGATTGATAGTGTTGGAAAACTAGGGAATATTTATTAATGGGGTCTGTCTCTTTGATAAGTGGTATGATTGGTATATATTGAAGGGTAGTGTTTAAGGTTTCAATGGGGGTGATTATTTATGTGTTATGGAAGTATCAAGAGATGATAGGTTGGGACAAAGGATTTTGGTATAGTAGTGGGATGTATAATGTATGATGATATATGTGGATTTAGTGTAGGTGATGTGAAGGGTTTTTGTAAAATTGGAATGATAAGGGAAGGGTTGGGGTATGGGTTAGAGAAATTATTTTATGGGAGTATGTGTAATGTTTTAGATAATGAGGGGATTGGAGGGTTGGAATTTTGGGGGAGGTGTGATGATTTATTATGGATTAGGGTGGTGGTGTGGGGTGTGGGGGTGTGGGTGGGGTGGGGTGGAGTTTGATAGGATATATGGGGTCTCTCTATGGGGTGGGAAGGAGGTTGTGTGTTGGATTGGGGTGGAGTTGTTGATGAAGAGGGGAGACGTGGAGGGGATAGATGTTTATTATTTGTGGTTAAGGTAGGGGGGGAGTTGTGAGTAGGTGTGATAATGTAGGGGGGTTATAATGATAGAGGGTGTAGTAAGAGATGTAGGGATGATAGAGTTTGATGAAGTAATTATGAATGTATGGAGTTGGGTGATGCTTGAGGAGGAGATGTTATAGGGGGTGGAAGGAATATTTGATGGAATTATGAGATGGGGAGAATGTTGATGAAAATGTGGAGGGTTATATAGGATGGTGCAAGAGTTTGAAGGAATATGTTATGATGGGGAAGGGCAAAAATAGTTGGTTAGGAAATAGAATACAGTATTTGAAGAGGAGGACATGGTAATGTAATGTTTGTTGGTTTTGTGGGATAATTAGGGGTTAAGAGTTAATAAGGAGTTATAAGGTGGTAGTGGTGGTGAAAATATGGGGGGGGTTATTAATTGTTGAGGTTGGTGTGGGTAATGGATTATGTTTTTTTGTATGGGGGATTGATTAGAATGATTGTTGTTATGGGGTGTAAGGGATGGGTGATGTTGAATGGTGATAGTTGTAAAAAAGTGTTGGGTATTTGGTTGTGAATAGGGATAGATAAATAGGAGGAAGGTGGTGGGGGTATTAAGAGGGTATTGGTATTAGAGAGTGTTGATTTGTTTAGAGTTGTGTTTGGTAAGTGATATATGGGTTATTTGGTAGAAGGGGGATAGGGGAAGTATTTTGGAGTGTGGTAATAAGAGGGGGGAAGGTAGGTGTAATAAGGATGAAGAATTGATTTGTGGTGGGTGGGTTATTGGATTGAAGGTTATTAAGGGATGGGGGTGGATTTATAGGTGTTTTGAAAAAAATGGGTTATTGGTGTTTGATGATTTGTGGGATGGAGGGACGGGATAAAAATAGTAATTAGGATTTTTGGTGGGATGTTATGGGGGGTTGATTGATTGTAGTGGGGGTGGTTTAGGTTTTTGGTTATGTTTTTTGGTTTTTTGTTGATGATTTAAAAGTTTAGGAGGGTTGAAAATATGTGAAAAATTTATGGGATTTGGTTTGGTTTGAGAGGAAGAGTTGTTTTGTTGAGGGGTTTTAAGTATGGGTAGGTATTTAGGATTAGGGGGGGAGGGGTTATGGATTCGGGGGGTTTAGTGAGATATACGGTTGGTTAAGGGGGGATTTATGAAAGGGTTGGGGGGGAAGGGGTTGGGTGTATTGTAGGGGTTGGGGTTGGGGGGTAAGGGAGACTGGGGGGAGATGGGTTTTGTATGTGCTAACTGGGGTCGGGGGAAGGGTCATACGACTTAGGGGCTTATTGTGGGGTGTTGCGCCCAGGAGTATTAGCGTTGGGGGATGGGGGGAATGTGGAAAGTGGAGGACGTCATAGATAGACCGGAGATAAAGAATGACGGGTACACATAGAGAAATTTATTATTATGTCTGGGGTTTACGGTGATTCTCATCACACGGATGGCGGCTTAAAAAATCCGCTCCCAAATTTGTTTTTCCAGATATATACTCAATGCTAAAATTATATGGAGCCAAAAGTAAGGACCATCGGAGTAACCTAGAATTCTCATGCCTAGCCTGTGCTAGAAACGATAAAGGTTTGTGATCCGTTTGCAACTTAAATGCCTTCCCATACAGATAAATATTGAATTTCTTTATTGCCCATATTACTGCAAGACATTCTTTTTCGCTAGTTGAGTAGTTGATTTCAGCTTTATTCAACTTTCTGCTAGCATATGCCACTGGGCTTAATTCCCCATCCAATGCATCTGATTTCTGTAGTAGAGTTGCACCTAACCCAATATTACTGGCATCCGTCCTTACTATGAATTCTTGACTTAAGTCAGGTAATTTCAAAATAGGTTTACTTGTGAGCTTTTCCTTCAATTCCTGGTAAGCCATTTCACATTGTGGTGTCCATGTAATGCGATCTGGATGTCCTTTACGTGTCAAATCAGTTAACGGTGCACATATGGAATTAAAGTTTTTGATATACTTCTGGTAGAAACCACATAATGATACAAATGATCTCACGTCCTTCTTGGTTTTTGGTCTCGGAGCTTTCTTTAGTTTCTCTAAATTCTTTGGGTCAGGGGTCATGTTTCCCTGATAAACTGTGTGTCCCAAAAATTCCAATTCTTTACATCCAACGCAACATTTGGTTGGTCGGGCTGTTAAATTTGCTTCCCCAAGTCAATTAAACAGCATATTCAGAGAGTCAATGTGTTCCTCAAATGTTTCTGTTGCTATAAGGATATCATCCATAAAATTTGTTATACATGGATTATTCAGAGGGTCTAATAATTTTCTCATCATTCTAGAGAAGACACTAGGCGCATTCTTCAATCCAAATGGCAATCTATTAAACTCATAGTGTCCTTCTGAGGTACTAAAAGCTAGGTATGGTCTAACCTCAGGCTTTACTGGAATTTGATAGTATCCTTTACTCAGATCCACTTTTGAGAAATATTTAGCTTTATTTAGTCTGGCAAACAGCTGATTTGTATCCGGCAATGGATCCACCTGTCCTTCTGTAATAGCATTCAGTCTCCTGTAATCTATACAGAGTCTATGTTCTCCAGAGGGCTTCCTTAAGAGTACAACACCGGAACTATACGAAGATTCACTGTGCGAAATAATTCCTTCCTTATACAGATAGTCTATCTCTTCCTTCAAAGCTTTCTCCTTAGCAAACGGAATCGAATATGGTTTCATACAGACAGGTGTGGGGTCTATCAGTTTCATATCATATTCCAATAGGTTTGTATGCCCTGGTCGGTCTGTTAACACCTCTGCATGATTATTTAGAACCTGTTGCACTCTCTCTTTCTGAGTTTTCGTTAAATGTGTACTGATTTTCACCTGTGCTGCTGTCTCACAGGGGTGTAATGGATATTCAAATGATGAAAGTGGTTCCTTTTTCATCTCCATGGCGATGGACAAGGTCAACAAGTGTGTCTCTTCCTGATGTTCTCTTTCCAATATTTCTTCAGGAGATTCACATGATAGATTTTTTCTTTCCCCTTCTTATCTATCTTATAATTTGTTCTAGACACCTTCTCTAAAACTGTATATGGACCTTGCCATCCAATCTGTAACTTATTCTGACTCCCGGGGAGAAGAAGCAGTACCTTCTCTCCCACAGCCAAATCTCTGTCTTTCGCCTTCCTGTTATAATAGGCAGCATGTTTCTTCCTGGCTTGTTTCAAATTTTCATTGGCAAGTTTCCAGCCAGTTTTTAAACGAGTGGTCAGCTCATTCACATATTGGTATGAAGATGTAATGTTTTCCTCTGCCTTTTCATCAGTCCACGTTCTTAACAAAGCTACATATGGACCTTTAATTTTGTGGACCTATTTGTCCATGCACCGGTATGGTCTCTTCCACTCGAAGCTCTATAGTTAGTTAGTTGCTTATCCTTTACAGGACGTGGCAATCAACCCCAGCTTTTATTGGCTGTTTGTGATTTTTCTAGGCAATTTTTTCATTCAGTAGTTTTGCCACTGCTTTCTGAACGGTACGGCGCTTATACCATTGTTAAAAATCCACACAAAGCGATTTGCTTCCAAACCGCCTGCAGCAGGTTTCGAACCTGGTATATCTGGATTATGAAACTGCGTTCATATCCATTAGGCCACAGACGCCGAAGCTCTATAGTGATGATTTTTCTTCCCAGAATTATCATGCATAAAACGACCGCTACCAATTTTTCTTTTGGGGCTTTCTCCCCACTTAAAATTCTTGAGGAGAGATTTCCTCTCTACATCCTCTTCCTCCCGTTTGTTTAAGTCCGATTGAGGGATTTTCGGCTTATCCTGGGGTAAGACATCTTTTTGCACTCTCCGCATAGTGGCCATTGTAAAACAGTTAAGTGAAGCTTGTCCGTGAAAAGGGGCTTCCCATTCCATTTGGTCCACTTTATCAAACTTATTTTTCTTTTTATTATCAGGCCTAATTTTGCCCCGTGGCGTGTCCAGGTCCTGATCAATGTTCCCACTTGTGGGTGTTCCCTCATGTGCTATGCTACATCTTTCTACAAAATTCTCAATGTCCCATCTTGCTTTGGGCCAATAATAATTGTGAGCCACCTTTTGAATGATGGTACCTATCTTCTCATGGTCCCCATCTGGTTTCACATGTAGGCTCCTTATTAAGTCTGCCCTATATCTTTTAGGAAGTACCAGCTGTCCCTGACCTTTGGATCTAGCTCCGGCCTTCCTATACATCAACTTGTTTTTCATGAAAAAATCTCCCTTGCCTGGAGTTGTATGACAAGTTGACAATTTCCTGAAACAAGGCTTGAGTGTTTTATCCCCAGCCTGTGCCTTCCTCATCTCTTCTGGAGTGGTATCCAACATAATATCCTCCTCCTGTCTTGAGGTCGACCTGACCTGAAGGGTGGCCATATACACAGGTTTCCTTCTGCAACGGTCAGTGTCATGATTGTCCATCTTACAATTTTTACACCACCTTTTTCCTTGGTTAAAAGATTTTCTTTCATCATATTTCCTTTCATCGAATTGTGGGAATTTATTTTTATTTTCATACCGTGGCCTATCAAACTGGTGCTTACCTTTGTTTTGATCCCTAGGATCAAATTTATTAAAGTTTTGTGGTGCCCTAAAGTTATCCACTTGTTTCTTTTTATTACCTGTTACCTCTGCTTGAGCTGCTTGATACCTTTCAGCAACATTTAGCAACTCACCCAGCCTCTCTGCACCTTGTTCCATGAGAAACTTTCTCAGGTCTGGAGCCATGGACTCTCTTAGTTGCTCTATAAGGACCATTTCCTTAAGATCTTGGGTTTTCCCCAGAGAAGTCCATTTCTCCAAGTATGTCTCTATTCGTGCAGAGAACTGGTGATAGGTTTCACCTGACAGTAGTTTAGCATTCCTAAATTTTTTCCTATAAAATTCTGCATTCTTTTCATATCTTAACAAAAGAGCCTGCTTTAGCATGTCATAATTTTCCTGATCACCTCTGCTCATTTTTGCAAAAACTTCATAAGCTGCCCCACGAAGTCCTTGAGATAACTTTAAGCTCCACCTTTCTCTCTCTAACCCATATGTGATAGCTAATAGTTCATACCTATTTAGATAGCTCTCTATATCATCGTCTTTCTCAACAAAATGATCTAAATGAAAATTCATAGCTGAGGTTGAGGCTCCTTGGCTAGCAGTGGCATCAGAGGCAAAGGGACTGGCACCATTTTCAGGAGCATGGCCTTGAAACTCAAACTCCCTTAGTCGTAACTCATGTTCCCTTTGTAATCTTTTATCTTCTGCTTCCCTTTCTGCAGCTAATTTCTTCTCTTCCCTTTCTGCAGTCAATCTTCTTTCTTCTGCTTCCCTTTCTGCAGTCAATCTTCTGTCTTCTCTTTCTGCTTCCAATTTCTTAGCCTCAGCCTCAATCTGCAACCTCTTAGTCTCAGCCTCAGCCTCAAATTGTAACTTCTTAATTTCCCTTTCAGCCTCTAACTTTCTTTCGGCTTCAAACCTTCTTTCTTCGCGTTCAATAAATTTGTCACATTCAGTAGTGACATAGGCAACCATAACTTGCCCATCTAATCCTAACTCTTTTGCAGTCTGAACAGCAGCAGATCGAAATTTGGCTAGGTCCGCCATTGTCTATCAGGTAAGTTTATACAATGTCTAACTAACAATTCAATCTCTAAATATATATCTAATGGACAACACAGGCACCGAGAGCTCAACCTTATTTAATTCCACCCAAGGATACCTTTTTAATTCTTATTATTCCCTGAAGTGAATTACCCCCAATATTTGTAATAGGTAAAGATTCAAAATCCCGAGAGCGAGACCCCAATATATGTGGTGAAGTGGGATGTTATAAATATTTATAGGGGACTTAGTGTACTGACTGAGATCAGCTGTGAAGGTATCTATATCTAATAAGAGTAGTGTATTATAGGTAACCTTACTTGCTGCCACATATGTATATCTCAGTCAGAATTATTCTGGAATAGTGTGATGACTACGTTATATGTCTAGGGTATGTGTATGATGAAGTGTAAGTCAAAACAACAACAGACAGATAAACAATTTAATTTATTCCACTACACTTGACAACACTGTGACACTCACATACATAAAACACTCTACAAGGATATCTTAAAGGAGTCACTGATAACTTTTCAAATAACAATATGTATTCAGTGCTGTCATGAATGTATATGTGTCCTGATTCAAATACAAAGGGAACCAGGAATCACAATCAATTTTAATTACAAGTTATATGTACAGAATTTCTCAATATGAATCTTGTAGTGACATATATTTTTAATAGTATCCTATGTGTGTCAGTTGTGTAGTAGTAATATGAGGTAATACTGGTTTTGTTTTGTTCAAGCTCTGTTGGTATTTGTCATCATGACTTCAATAGTTTGTCTTTATTGGAACTAGTATTGGAGATGTTCTCAGTTCCTGATATTAAAACAATTAAATTCCCCTCTTAATGTTATTTTTACAATGTCATTTTAAGATGGGGGTACATAATGTTGAGCTCCATGGCCACACTCTCTTATCTTTCGTGATGACTGCAGTAAAGGCCTCCTCTGCTCGATTACTTTAATGAGTTCTGGAGCCACCCCACTGGTTGCTATATGGACCAAGGAGTATGCTGTCCACCTCTGGCTTCAGCAAAGCTCTGACCAGGTGCTGCTCAATAACTTTAAGACCACGGTCCCTGAAACAAGAAGGATGTACCTTCCACGTCATAACTAATTTATACTCTCTTTCTACACTGAGCACAATACATCACAAACATTGAGTTCAGAGCGTTAGGCCAACTGTCAGCTTCATCTGAAATACTTTATACCAGTATTTCCCTCCCTAATGGTCACTACGCCTCTGCAATTCCAGCATTATTTCTTTCTAGTCAATCATCTAGGTGTCAGTGTACTGTTTGGCCATTCCATGCAGTTTTACTTTCCTCCGACACCTTCTGTTCAGGCTGGAGCATTATAGGCTTTACATCATGTTTGCTACTGAACTACACATATATACAGACATAAATTATCAATTTACATTCAATTTTCATTAAAAGATATTGAATATTTCAAGCTTACCACAATTCATAGAATAATAAACAGTTTCGTTGACTGGCAATGAATATAGCACAACTCCGATCTGCCGATGTCCCAGGCTTTATTTTATAAAAAATATACACTGGTGCTCAACGCACTGCTTCTTAGTAGGTTTATTACAAGATGTGGCAATGAACAGACGCTCTGAATCGAGTATATTCGCAGCTCTACCCAATGAAACCATGTCTACACATCTTTTTGAAAAAAGTACTCCTTTTTCACGTTTCCCCTGACAACACAAGATAGTATTTATAGCCCGACCAATCGTGTTTAGTCTTATATTTGTTGCGCTCCAATCAATTAGGAGTTAACATGGTAGGCTATTTCCGTAACGTAAGGTTTTTTCAAACACGTTATAAAAAAAAATTTTATGAGCAGAAATGATTTCATGCTGTCAGGCACCCCCACTATTTTATTTTGGTTATAATTTGGTAATTCCTAGACTATTTGCGTAACGTTTTACATATTCTTTGTCAGCAAACCCTAAGGAACCCAAATATACAAATTTAATGGAGCTAAGTGGCTGCGTTCAAAATATGCAATTTCTTCTACCTCCTGTTTCGAAGATGTGCTGTCTGGGTACTGTAATGTTTTCAAACGTAAACCAGTATAATGTCATATTTCCAATAAGCGTTTTTCATGTTTTTAAAACCTAACTTTGGGATGGGTAGTGTATTTTATCACTGTCGATTTGAAATAAAGTTAGTGCATGTGGCCTTACACGCGTGACGGCAGCAATTGTGTATCGCGCGACGCGTGTTTAGTATTGCATGCTTCCTGCCTTCATTCGCCCCTCTCTCTCTCCTGCTTTATCTGTCTTTTAGTTACGCCGTGTATAAAATGGAATGAATGAAATATTAAATTTAGGTATCTATATCTATTAAAAGTAGTGTATTATAGATAACCTTACTTGCTACCACATATGTCTTATCTCAGTCAGAATTATTCTGGAATAGTGTGATGCTACGTTATGTGTCTAGGGTATGAGTATGGTGAAGTGTAAGTCACAACAACAGACAGATAAACAATTTAATTTAATCCACTACTCTTAACAACACTGTGACACTCACATACATATAACACTCTATGAGAATAGCTTAAAGAAGTCACTCGTAACGGTTCAAATAACAATATGTATTCATTACTAGCATGAATGAATATGTGTCCTGATTCAACTACAAGGGAACCAGGAATCACAATCAATTTAAATTACAAGTTATGTACAGAATGTATTTAATATGAATATTGTAGTGACATATATTATTACAAATGTTCTATGTGTGTCAGTTTTGTAGTAGTAAAATGAGGTAATACTGGTTTTGTTTTGTTCAAGCTCTGTTGGTATTTGTCATCATGACTTCAATAGTTTGTCTTTAGGGACTAGTATTGGAGATGTTCACAGTTCCTGATTTTAAGATAAGTAAATTCCCCTCTGAATAGTATTTTTATAAAGTTATTTCAAGATGAGGGGGACATAATGTTGAGCTCAGCTGGCCAACTCTGCTTATCTTGAGTGATGGCGGCAGGAGAGGACTCCTCTGCTCGAATTCTCCTCTGGGCTCAGGAGACACCTCACTGATAGCTAAAAAGACCAAGGAGTATGCTGTCCGACTCTGGATTCAGCAAATCTCTGACCAGATGCTGCTCAGTACCATCAAGACCACTGTCCCTGAAATCAAGAAGGATGTACCTTCTACTTCATAACTAATTTATATTCTCTTTTACACTGATCACAATACAGCACAAACATTGCGTTCAGAGCGTTAGGCCAACAGTCAGCTTCATCTGAAATACTTTATACCAGCATTACCATCCTTAATGGTCACTACGCCTCTGCACTTCCAGCATTATTTCTTTCTAGTCAATCATCCAGGTGTCAGTGTACTGTTTGGCCATTCCATGCCGTTTTACTTCTCTCCGACACCCTCTGTTCAGGCTGGAGCATTACAGGCTTTACCTCACGTTGGCCACTGAACTACACATATATATACAGGCATAAATCAACAATTCACATTCAATTTTCATTAAAAGATATTAAATGGTTCAAGCTTACCACAATTCATACGAATAACACAGATACGTTGATTAGCAATGAATTCTGGCACAAACTGGCACAAACTTCCATCTGCCTATGTTCCAGGCTTTTATTGAGCCAAATATATGCTGGCTTCAACGCACTGATGCTTTATCAAGCTATTTTAAACAAGTGGTTTCGAACTAACGCTCCCAAGTGTGTATATCAGCGAGTCTGACCAATGAGCCCCGTTTCGACAAGTGTTTGAAAAAATGTTACCTTTCCCCGTTTCCCCTAACAACCAAGATAGTATTTATAGCCTGACCAATCGTGGTTAGGCTTTCATTTGTTGCGCTCCAATCAATTTGGAGTTTACATGGTAGGCTATTTATGTAACGTAAGGTTTTTTTCAAACACGTTATAAAAAAATTTTATGAGCAGAAATGATTTCATGCTGTCAGGCAGCCTCACTATTTTATTTTGGGTATAATTTATTAATTCCTGGACTATTGGCGTAACGTTTTACATATTATTTGTCAGCAAGCCCTAAGGAACCCAATAATACTAATTTAAAGGAGCTACGTGGCTGCGTTCAAAATATGCAATTTCTTCTACCTCCTGTTTGGAAGATGTGCTGTCTGGGTACTGTTATGTGTTCAAACGTAAACCCATCTATTGTTATCTTTTCTAATAAGAGTCTGTTATGATTTATAAACCTAACTCTGGGAAAGGGTAGTGTATTTTATCACTGTCCGTCTGAAAAAAGTTAGTGCTTGTAGACTTACACGCGTGATGCCAGCATTTGTATATCGCGCGTCGCGTGTTGCATGCGTTCCTGATTTTCAGCCCTCCCCTCTCGCTATCCTTTTGTCCATCTGTTCGTTCGTTTTGGTAACGTAATATAATTAATGTTAGGATTAATTTAGGTCATTACGCAGTACGTCTCAATGTTTTTCTTAGAAATGCAGCACACGTTTCATTGAAGAAGGCGGGTAATAATACAGTAAGCTTTTATATCAACGTGAAAGCGTTACAATTTGCAGACGAAGCAGAAAACAAGGGGGATTTCGAGTACATTCCTTGTGACAGCACTGTCATTTTACCATTGCTCTTCTCTTTATTAATTTTATTTGTTAGGCTTCATATTTACCTAATAATTTATATATGTGGATTAGAATATTTCATGACACCTCCCCTCTTAAAACAGACATTATATGTCAGTCCTTTATTCTATATACACATAGAGAAATTTATTATTATTTCTGGGGTTTACGGTGATTCTCATCACACGGATGGCGGCTTAAAAAATCCGCTCCCAGATTGGTTTTTCCAGATATATATTCAATGCTAAAATTATATGGAGCCAGAAGCAAAGACCATCGGAGTAACCTAGAGTTCTCATGCTTAGCCTGTGCTAAAAACGATAAAGGTTTGTGGTCAGTTTGCAACTTAAATGCCTTCCCATATAGATAAATATTGAATTTCTTTATTGCCCATATTACTGCAAGACATTCTTTTTCGCTAGTTGAGTAGTTGATTTCAGCTTTATTCAACTTTCTGCTAGCATATGCCACTGGGCTTAATTCCCCATCCAATGCATCTGATTTCTGTAGTAGAGTTGCACCTAACCCAATATTACTTGCATCCGTCCTTACTATGAATTCTTGATTTAAGTCAGGTAATTTCAAAATGGGTTTACTTGTGAGCTTTTCCTTCAATTCTTGGTAAGTCATTTCACATTGTGGTGTCCATGTAATGCGATCTGGAAGTCCTTTACGTGTCAATTCCGTTAAAGGTGCACATATGGAATTAAAGTTTTTGATATACTTCTGGTAGAAACCACATAATGAGACAAAGGATCTCACGTCCTTCTTGGTTTGTGGTCTCGGGGCTTTCTGTAGTTTCTCTAAATTCTTTGGGTCAGGGGTCATGTTTCCCTGATAAACTGTGTGTCCCAAAAATTCCAATTCTTTACATCCAACGCAACATTTGGTTGGTCGGGCTGTTAAATTTGCCTCCCTAAGTCGATCAAACAGCATGTTCAGAGAGTCAATGTGTTCCTCAAATGTTTCTGTTGCTATAAGGATATCATCCATAAAATTTGTTATACAGGGATTATTCAGAGGATCCAATAATTTTCTCATCATTCTAGAGAAGACACTAGGCGCATTCTTCAATCCAAATGGCAATCTATTAAACTCATAGTGTCCTTCTGAGGTACTAAAAGCTAGGTATGGTCTAACCTCAGGTTTTACTGGAATCTGATAGTATCCTTTACTCAGATCCACTTTTGAGAAATATTTAGCTTTATTTAGTCTGGCAAACAGCTGATTTGTATCCGGCAATGGATCCACCTGTCCTTCTGTAATAGCATTCAGTCTCCTGTAATCTATACAGAGTCTATGTTCTCCAGAGGGCTTCCTTAAAAGTACAACACCGGAACTATACGAAGACTCACTGTGCGAAATAATTCCTTCCTTCAATAGATAGTCTATCTCTTCCTTCAAAGCTTTTTCCTTAGCAAATGGAATCGAATATGGTTTCATACAGACAGGTGTGGGGTCTATCAGTTTCATATCATATTCCAATAGGTTTGTATGCCCTGGTCGGTCTGTTAACACCTCTGCATGATTATTTAGAACCTGTTGCACTCTCTCTTTCTGAGTTTTCGTTAAATGTGTACTGATTTTCACCTGTGCTGCTGTCTCACAGGGGTGTAATGGATATTCAAATGATGAAAGTGGTTCCTTTTTCATCTCCATGGCGATGGACAAGGTCAACAAGTGTGTCTCTTCCTGATGTTCTCTTTCCAAATATTTCTTCAGGAGATTCACATGATAGATTTTTTCTTTCCCCTTCTTATCTATCTTATAATTTGTTCTAGACACCTTCTCTAGAACTGTATATGGACCCTGCCATCCAATTTGTACTTATTCTGACTCCCGGGCAAAAGAAGCAGTACCTTCTCTCCCACAGCCAAATTTCTGTCTTTCGCCTTCCTGTTATAATAGGCAGCATGTTTCTTCCTGGCTTGTTTCAAATTTTCATTGGCAAGTTTCCAGCCAGTTTTCAACCGAGTCGTCAGCTCATTCACATATTGGTATGAAGATGTAATGTTTTCCTCTGCCTTTTCATCAGTCCACGTTCTTAACAAAGCTACATATGGACCTTTAATTGTGTGGACCTATTTGTCCATGCACCGGTATGGTCTCTTCCACTTGAAGCTTTATAGTGATGATTTTTCCTCCCAGAATTATCATTCACAAAACGACCGCTACCAATTTTTCTCTTGGGGCTGCCTCCCCTCTTAAAATTCTTGATGAGAGATTTCCTCTCTACATCCTCTTCCTCCAGTTTGTTTAAGTCCGATTGAGGGATTGTCGGCTTATCCTGGGGTAAGACATCTTTTTGCACTCTCCGCATAGTGGCCATTGTAAAACAGTTAAGTGAAGCTTGTCCGTGAAAAGGGGCTTCCCATTCCATTTGGTCCACTTTATCAAATCTATTTTTTCCTTTTATTGTCAGGCCTGATTTTGCCCCATGGCGTGTCCAGGTCCTGATCCATGTTCCCACTTGTGGGTGTTCCCTCATGTGCTATGCTACACCTTTCTACAAATTCTCAATGTCCCATCTTGCTTTGGGCCAATAATAATTGTGAGCCACCTTTTGAATGATGGTACCTATCTTCTCATGGTCCCCATCTGGTTTCACATGTAGGCTCCTTATTAATTCTGTCCTATATCTTTTTGGAAGAACCAGCTGTCCGTGACCATTGGATCTAGCTCCAGTCTTCCTATACATCAACTTGTTTTTCATGTAAAAATCTCCCTTGCCTGGAGTTGTATGACAAGTTGACAATTTTCTGAAACAAGGCTTGAGTGTTTTATCCCCAGCCTGTGCCTTCCTCATCTCTTCTGGAGTGGTATCTAACATAATATCCTCCTCCTGTCTTGAGGTCGACCTGACCTGAAGGGTTGCCATATACACAGGTTTCCTTCTGCAACGGTCAGTGTCATGATTGTCCATCTGACAATTTTTACACCACCTTTTTCCTTGGTTGAAAGATTTTCTTTCATCATATTTCCTTTCATCGAATTGTGGGAATTTATTTTTATTGTCATACCGTGGCCTATCAAATTGGTGCTTACCTTTATTTTGATCCCTAGGATCAAATTTATTAAAGTTCTGTGGTGCCCTAAAGTTGTCCACCTGTTTCTTTTTATTACCTGTTACCTCTGCTTGAGCTGCTTGATACCTTTCAGCAACATTTAGCAACTCATCCAGCCTCTCTGCACCTTGTTCCATGAGAAACTTTCTCAGGTCTGGAGCCATGGACTCTCTTAGTTGCTCTATAAGGACCATTTCCTTAAGATCTTGGGTTTTCCCCAGAGAAGTCCATTTCTCCAAGTATGTCTCTATTCGTGCAGAGAACTGGTGATAGGTTTCACCTGACAGTAGTTTAGCATTCCTAAATTTTTTCTATAGAATTCTGCATTCTTTTCATACCTTAACAAAAGAGCCTGCTTTAGCATGTCATAATTTTCCTGATCACCTCTGCTCATTTTTGCAAAAACTTCATAAGCTGCCCCACGAAGTCCCTGAGATAACTTTAAGCTCCACCTTTCTCTCTCTAACCCATACGTGGTAGCTAATAGCTCATACCTATTTATATAGCTCTCAATATCATCGTCTTTCTCAACAAAATGATCTAAATGAAAATTCATAGCTGAGGTTGAGGCTCCTTGAGTAACCGTAGCATCAGAGGCAAAGGGACTGGCACCATTTTCAGGAGCATGGCCTTGAAACTCAAACTCCCTTAGTCGTAACTCATGTTCCCTTTGTAATCTTTTATCTTCTGCTTCCCTTTCTGCAGCTAATTTCCTGTCTTCTCTTTCTGCAGCTAATCTTTTGTCTTCTCTTTCTGCTTCCAATTTCTTAGCCTCTTTGTCAGCCTCAATCTGCAACCTCTTAGTCTCAGCCTCAGCTTGCAACCTCTTAGTCTCAGCCTCTAACTTTCTTTCGGCCTCTTTTTCTAATCTTCTTTCTTCGCGTTCAATAAATTTGTCACATTCCGTTGTGACATAGGCAACCATAACTTGCCCATCTAATCCTAACTCTTTTGCAGTCTGAACCGCAGCAGATCGAAATTTGGCCAGGTCCGCCATTGTCTATTATGTAAATTTATACAATGTCTAACCAACAATTCAATCTCTAATGGACAACACAGGCACCGTGAGCTCAACCTTATTTTATTCCACCCAAGGATACCTTTTAATTCTTATATTCCCTGAAGTGAATTACCCCCAATATTTTTAATAGTTAAAGATTCAAAATCCCAAGAGCGAGACCCCAATATATGTGGTGAAGTGGGATGTTATAAATATTTATAGGGGACTTAGTGTACTGACTGAGATCAGCTGTGAAGGTATCTATATCTATTAAAAGTAGTGTATTATAGATAACCTTACTTGCTACCACATATCTCTTATCTCAGTCAGAATTATTCTGGAATAGTGTGATGCTACGTTATGTGTCTAGGGTATGAGTATGGTGAAGTGTAAGTCACAACAACAGACAGATAAACAATTTAATTTAATCCACTACTCTTAACAACACTGTGACACTCACATACATATAACACTCTATGAGAATAGCTTAAAGAAGTCACTCGTAACGGTTCAAATAACAATATGTATTCATTACTAGCATGAATGAATATGTGTCCTGATTCAACTACAAGGGAACCAGGAATCACAATCAATTTAAATTACAAGTTATGTACAGAATGTATTTAATATGAATATTGTAGTGACATATATTATTACAAATGTTCTATGTGTGTCAGTTTTGTAGTAGTAAAATGAGGTAATACTGGTTTTGTTTTGTTCAAGCTCTGTTGGTATTTGTCATCATGACTTCAATAGTTTGTCTTTAGGGACTAGTATTGGAGATGTTCACAGTTCCTGATTTTAAGATAAGTAAATTCCCCTCTGAATAGTATTTTTATAAAGTTATTTCAAGATGAGGGGGCATAATGTTGAGCTCAGCTGGCCAACTCTGCTTATCTTGAGTGATGGCGGCAGGAGAGGACTCCTCTGCTCGAATTCTCCTCTGGGCTCAGGAGACACCTCACTGATAGCTAAAAGACCAAGGAGTATGCTGTCCGACTCTGGATTCAGCAAATCTCTGACCAGATGCTGCTCAGTACCATCAAGACCACTGTCCCTGAAATCAAGAAGGATGTACCTTCTACTTCATAACTAATTTATATTCTCTTTTTACACTGATCACAATACAGCACAAACATTGCGTTCAGAGCGTTAGGCCAACAGTCAGCTTCATCTGAAATACTTTATACCAGCATTACCATCCTTAATGGTCACTACGCCTCTGCACTTCCAGCATTATTTCTTTCTAGTCAATCATCCAGGTGTCAGTGTACTGTTTGGCCATTCCATGCCGTTTTACTTCTCTCCGACACCCTCTGTTCAGGCTGGAGCATTACAGGCTTTACCTCACGTTGGCCACTGAACTACACATATATATACAGGCATAAATCAACAATTCACATTCAATTTTCATTAAAAGATATTAAATGGTTCAAGCTTACCACAATTCATACGAATAACACAGATACGTTGATTAGCAATGAATTCTGGCACAAACTGGCACAAACTTCCATCTGCCTATGTTCCAGGCTTTTATTGAGCCAAATATATGCTGGCTTCAACGCACTGATGCTTTATCAAGCTATTTTAAACAAGTGGTTTCGAACTAACGCTCCCAAGTGTGTATATCAGCGAGTCTGACCAATGAGCCCCGTTTCGACAAGTGTTTGAAAAAATGTTACCTTTCCCCGTTTCCCCTAACAACCAAGATAGTATTTATAGCCTGACCAATCGTGGTTAGGCTTTCATTTGTTGCGCTCCAATCAATTTGGAGTTTACATGGTAGGCTATTTATGTAACGTAAGGTTTTTTTTCAAACACGTTATAAAAAAAATTTTATGAGCAGAAATGATTTCATGCTGTCAGGCAGCCTCACTATTTTATTTTGGGTATAATTTATTAATTCCTGGACTATTGGCGTAACGTTTTACATATTATTTGTCAGCAAGCCCTAAGGAACCCAATAATACTAATTTAAAGGAGCTACGTGGCTGCGTTCAAAATATGCAATTTCTTCTACCTCCTGTTTGGAAGATGTGCTGTCTGGGTACTGTTATGTGTTCAAACGTAAACCCATCTATTGTTATCTTTTCTAATAAGAGTCTGTTATGATTTATAAACCTAACTCTGGGAAAGGGTAGTGTATTTTATCACTGTCCGTCTGAAAAAGTTAGTGCTTGTAGACTTACACGCGTGATGCCAGCATTTGTATATCGCGCGTCGCGTGTTGCATGCGTTCCTGATTTTCAGCCCTCCCCTCTCGCTATCCTTTTGTCCATCTGTTCGTTCGTTTTGGTAACGTAATATAATTAATGTTAGGATTAATTTAGGTCATTACGCAGTACGTCTCAATGTTTTTCTTAGAAATGCAGCACACGTTTCATTGAAGAAGGCGGGTAATAATACAGTAAGCTTTTATATCAACGTGAAAGCGTTACAATTTGCAGACGAAGCAGAAAACAAGGGGGATTTCGAGTACATTCTTTGTGACAGCACTGTCATTTTACCATTGCTCTTCTCTTTATTAATTTTATTTGTTAGGCTTCATATTTACCTAATAATTTATATATGTGGATTAGAATATTTCATGACAAGGTCATTGATCAGTTTGCGTATCTCAAGGTTGTTCCAAGAAATACAGTACACGTTTCATTGAAGAAGGCGGGTAATAATACAGTAGGCTTTTACTATCAACGTGAAAGCGTTACAATTTGCAGACTAAGTAGAAAACGAGGGGGATTTTGCGTACAGTCATTGTGACAGCACTGTTTCTTTTACCATTTCTCTTTTCTTTTATTAAATTTATTTGTTAGGCTTTACATTTACCTTTTAATTTATATATGTGGATTAGAATATTCCACGACAATGCAACTGATCTCTCAGTTAAGGCAGCTACTGTCCATCGTGTTAGCCAAAGGTTAACATCGCAAGCCATTACACAGTTCATTAACGTTTCAATGTTCACAGTTATAAGCATCCTCTAGGTCAATTACTAGAACAACGGTTTCTCATTTACCCTGAAACCCCTCGTACACATCATACGCAAATGTTGTAGCATTTCCCCATGTTGGCTTCATAGGCGTATAGTCACCTAGGATATCAGGAAGGATGTGTGCATTTTCGAGGTGGCTCATTACTTGTCTCAAGTAATTTACCATAGATATTCTGCAATGTGATAAATCCATAGCCGCTGAGCAGTGTGGGATCTCTACCAGGCTTAGGAAGTGGCCGTAATTAACTGTGTAGCTAGTCTTCATGCACCTCAGCATTCTGTATGCTGATGTTGAAATCCTTCACCACATTCATAATTACTGTGTCGTCCAACTGTTTAATGTGTTTATACTGTACACCATCAGGGCCTGGGGGTGGTGTTTCTATTGGTTTCTAACGTGTGCACGTCTTCTTCAGAAATGAGGTGAAAATATAAGTCACATCTTATGTCATTCTCCAAAACATGGTCCTTAATTTTTAGACGGGCAACTCGCATCTGTTTGGGCCAAATATCAATCGAATAATGCTCACCCCTTCTCTTCATCCGTCCTTTAGTCTTATTCCTGTTGAGCTTTTAATGTTGGGGATGGGTTGGCTTGTATTTTTCATATTCATTCTACTGTGTAAGGACCAGAATTTAAGTAGTTTTTTCCATGTCCACCTTTGTCATGAAGGCCTCCCATACTGTATCCTTGGCCTCCTTATAAATTAGTATATAGTGTTCATCATTCCATATAGTGTATTACTTTGTTGTTTGTATTATGTGTTGGCTCTTCCAGACTGTAATTTATCTGCCGTTTGTTGTGGCATTGTTTAATGTCTATGGTGTTTGTAATGTATTTTCTTCCATTATACCATATTGCTCTCTCTCGCTATTGACATCTTTTTTTCTGCTGGGCTTTTGTTGGTTTTAGATTGGTGGTGTTTGTTTTTTTTTTTTTTTTAATTCTTCTTCTGATATTGAATGGACTTTTTTTTCCCTTGTCATTCTAATTTGTTCTAGTTGTTATATGTTGGTTATTGTTTTGGTAATGTACAACTTTATTATGTTGTGCAGCTCCCTGGGTTAAGGTCCAACTTTCAGTACATTGTCCAGGGACAGTGATGTCGAGTTTAGTGATTTCTCAAGTATTCCATTAGTGGTTTTCTGTCTGTTCGTATTTTTTTTGCATGTTAATGTGCGATGGTGTTTTTTCTCCAGACATGTTGCACAGTAAGGGTTCCTCCACTATGAAATAGCCTGGTTCCTAGTTGAAGTCTAATCAGTTTTCGGTTGCATGGTATTTTTTTGTTTCTCTAGATATCTGACATGTCCGGGTTGGATCTTGTTAAGCAGATCTGCCTTTCTGGCTCTTTTTCCAGTTATATTTCCATTCCTTTGTTATAATATTTTCTAATTATACTTTTTTTGATCTCTGTTGTGCCTAAACCCTGAGTTTATGTGGTTTGGCTGGTTCTTACTGATTTTTTGCTTCCCTGTCGGCCACCTCGTTTCCTTCTATTCGGCTACATTTCATGTGGGTATTTCTTAGTGCTTGAAGAGCAGACAGTGAGTCAGTTAGGATTGTTAGTTTTTGGGGACTTGTCGTAATTATTTTAAGTGCTTTTGCTATGGCCAACCATTTTCTGTCGTGAATATTTATGCGCTTTCAGTTTAAAACTAAAAATGTTTCTTCAGCTTCCAGGCTGGTATGTGTTCTCCTATTCCTTCATTTTCTATCTTTGATCCATCAGTATATACTTTCAAGCTACCCTTCGTTACATGCTCTTGTGAAACAAAACGGGACGGCCCCTATCGATCTTTGTTTCACTCCGGCAGTATCGGTACATTTGTGGTAACTGATATTTATTATTTGGCTCTCAATTGTCGCACGTTTTCTTTCTTTCTTTGTTATTTTTCTGCTAAGTAGCAGATATTTGATTTTATCAAATCATTCGACACTCCCTATAGGTGATAAGAATTCACATTTGCTTAGCGCTGCCCAGATTTGTTGGTATAGGCGCGGCAGATTAACACGTACATCGCCAGCGCTATCGGCCTAATCACCGATAAGACATGGATGACAAAATTACTTTAGATAAAAGTAAGATTGCTACATCTCGAACACATGGTAATATGCGGTTTACGGTGTTGTTCGTAAGTTTGTACACAAGGGCATCGGACATCTTATTACCATATATGGGAGAGTTGACCTCTGCCTTACGTTCAAAATTATCCGATGTCGGAATATTTTGAGATTACCCCATAACCCGCCTGTTTGAATATGATTGGAGATTTTTGATAGCTCATAACAGACGAAGGCGTGGGAAGAAAGGGAATATAATCTGACCATTTTCTCAAGCTATTTCACTTGAGAAATCGCTCGCCAAGACACCAGTCTGCTACAGTGAAGAATGAGAATTCAGAATTCCTTCTTAAAATACCGGACACATTTTATTGGAGTATTCATCAGGACTTACAATATAGCCCAGGAAATCTCTAACATTTTAAATAAGGAAACCGGGACTGAGGAAACTGAAGGACCACACACGAAGTCAGAGAGGGAACTTATTAAATTAACGACACCCCAGACGCGTGTAAGAGGCCGATTCAAGTCTCTTTTATTCATCTAAGCAAAAAGTCTGTGATCCAAGATTGGCTTATTGGTGGTACCAGGAGGAAGTTCCATATCTGGAACAAGACGGGAACAATGGCCTAAGCTTTAAGACGAAGGGCCCATGTGGCAGACTCTAATTGACATTTCCTGGAAACGAGCTACTACCGACAACCTTGATCAGAGGCAAGCGTGAGCAGAGTGAACTGAACTACCCATAAGAAGGAGTAGAACCGTCATTGGCAGCTAAGTTCAAATCTATGCTGCCACTTGAACTTCTTGTAACATCTCACATTCCATAAAGACTGTGATGATAACTTTTCTTGATCCATAACTATTCAAATTATTTTCCAACTGTTAATACCTAAGGTGATAATTAAATTTTGTTATTTGTAATTTTACAAATTTAACTTCGAATTAATCATATGAAAGTTACTGCATGTTTGTCTCAGTCAATTTACTACACACACTCTAAACAGAGCTATACTAGAATAATAGAACTCCACTGAGTCTAGTGCTTCAAGTGATGTTGATCTTGAGGCTCCAGCTATTGTACATAGTGCCTGGTGTTGTATTTTGTCCATTTTTTTCTTATTGCTGTGAGCTGCTGAGTCATCTACTATGCTTGCATAGTCCATTTTCCCCCTTACAAATCACCTGTAGAACACGAGAAGTGACTTGATGCTTGCACCACAGACACTGCCTATTAGGTATCTCATCATATTAGTGAGTCCTCTGCAGCTCTCAACCAGCTTGTCTATATGTTTTTTCCAGTTTAGTTGTTGATCCAAAGTCATGCCTAAATATTTAGTTGTTTCTACTGTTTTAATTTTGTGTCCTTGGATTTTTATGTCAAGTGTTTTATTTTTTATAACTCTACCTTTTACTGAATATCATTCCGACTGTCTCTTTAGCGTTTAGTTGGAAGCCCCACTTAGCCATCCATTCTGCGATCTTAATAATTTGGGCTTGCAGATCTGTATATAACCTGGGAAGGATTTTCCCCGTCCTCCAAACAGCTGCATCATGTGCAAATTGTGACAGTTTGTTTCTTCTGTTGCTGAATTCCTCTTTTAAGTCATTAACCATAATATAAAATAGGGAAGGAGATAATACTGAGCCTTGAGGGATGCCGTTCTGTTGCTCGTATAGCTGTGCTTTGTCATTATTTACCTGTACTGTAAAGTATCTGTCCTCTAAGAAGTTTTCTATTTAGTTGTATATGTTTCCAGTTATGCCTATCTTGTTAATCTTATATAACATGCCTTCTCTCCAGCATTCATCGTATGCCCTTGCTACATCTAGGAATACGGCTACTGTTTTTGCATTTCTTTTAAATCCTGATTTTACCTCATGTTCTAGTCTGATAGGCTGGTCCATAGTGCTTCTGTTTTCCCTAAACCCTGATTGGGTTGGGCTGTAAAGATTGTTCTTTTCCATGTGGTATTTTAATCTATTGTTCACCACAGTTTCCATTATTTTCCCTATGTGAGATGTCAAAGCTATTGGTCTGTAAGAGCTCGCATCATGGGCCTCTTTATCTGGTTTTAGTATTGGTATGACTACTGCTACTCTCTATGCCTTTGGTATTTTACCTGTTTTTTCATATAATATTGTATAGAGAGGTTATTATTTCTGTGGTATATTAAAGAATGGGAAATGTAATGGTATTGTATATATATATATATATATATATATATATATATATATAGAGAGAGAGAGAGAGATAGGGCCTGATATCGGACAGTGGGGACGGTATGGACGCACCGGGCTCCGACTTGGGGTAGGCACCGATATTTCTTTTTAAAAATAAATAAAATAAAGACAAGAAAAATGACAAATAAAATTACAAAGTAAACAATTCTTTAATTATATCTGATCGTTTTCGAATATGTCTATTTTATAAAAAAAAACGTTAAGCGTTTACCTTCCTTAAATTAGTAATTAATAATTTAACATGAAATTAGAAATTTTTGTTAACCTTCACCATCAGGCAACTAATATGAAGTTGTGCGTGAGGTTGGCAACCTCATCATGTAACCTTTCGCAGCAAAGGTAGCAGGTGGAAAACACAGGGTGTCACGCTACAGTCTATTAGTTGTAAATGGATACCTGGCTCTACTCTTGGGTCAGGAAATGCATAGGCAGCGAGGAGGGGACGTCGTTACTTCACCTCTCGAAGCTTTATCTAGCATTGTGAAATCTCTAACACTTCATTCCCCTACAGTAGTATCTGCTATGGGACTATATTTCTTTTTTACCAATTTGCGAAAGTCTGACGCTTCTTAGTTGTGTGCGAGACTGGCAAGCTCATCATCAAAAACTGATTGCCATTAAATCCACCACTGCAAATTCATGTAACTGCTTGTTGCAGGCTTCCTACAAAGGGACAAACTGCGGTTGTGGCTCCATGCTCCTTAAAGGACGCAAAGGTAAATGATGAGGATATGTGTATGTGTGTATGTATGCCAAGGGTAGGAGAAGAAGAGGAAGACCCAAGAACGCATGGAGAAGAGATCTGGAGGCAGAAATGAAAACAACGAAGACATGAAAAAAGCTTGAGTTTAATCCCATGCGACAGAGGGACTTATATGTGTCTGTTGGCCTGTGCTCCACGGGGGTCGTCTACATATGACGTCACGCAATTTTTTTGCCATTTTAACCCCCCCCCCCTTTTTCTCCCCCCCCCCCCCCCCCCCCCTCCCCCCATATGTCACATTTCGTTGCAAATACCCAGACCTCCCCCTAATATGACGTCACAAATCTGTTACCCACTCTTTTCTACTTTTTTAAAATGTGTACTACTGAAAAGCAACAACGTAATCGTATGTAAACTAGTTACTTAGTCATCATCATCATCTTCTTCATGACCTTTCCACTCCCTAAGTAGCGTATGCTTTATACCAAATCTTCCTGTCCTGTGCCGTCAGCGCTTTCCATTTCTTCTTCATCCTCTTCATGTCTGTCTCCAGTTCTCTTCTCCATGTGTTCCCTCGTCTTTCTCTGTCTCTCTTACCCTGGGGATTCCAGAACAAGGACTGCTGGGTAAATCTATCAGCAGACTTGCGCAGTATTGTTGTGTATCCATCACCAGCGAAATCTTCTTATGTTTGGTTCTTCTGGCTCTTGTTTGGTTCTGGTCATCAGTTCCACATTAGGGGTCTTGTCATACCACTACAGCCCTTCTATTTAAGCAAGCACTCATTTATGAGCGCGTCTGTGGTTAAAGCGCAGGCTTCTCACAGCAAAGGTAGCGGGTTGGAAACACAGTGGTGTCACGCGACAGTCTATCAGCTGTAAATGGATACCTGACTCTACTCTTGGGTCAGGAAAGGCAAAGACAGCGAGGAGAAAAGGTCGTTACTTAACCTCTCGAAGCTTTATCTAGCAGTGAGAAATCTCTAACACTTCACTCCCCTACGGTAGAATCTACTATAAGACTTTCTTTTTTTTTTAAAACTAATTTGCGAAAGTCAGATGCTTTTTGGTTGTGGTTTTTGTTGTTCTCAATCTTCAAAGCCAGACAATATGATTAACTTGACATTTGATTAGATTTTGATTTTTGTGTTGTATTTTAATCTCGATACATTTCTTTTATTTCATCAGACTATTGTCGCGACGGTAATAATCTGTTACCCTGTTACTGTTTTTAATCTAATTTTAAAAAGCACAATCTGTGTAGGCTGCATTATGTTTTTTAAGGTGTTTATTACTTACTTACTTAGTCGTTCCCCTTCTACCGTGAGGTGTAGAGGTTTGGAAGAGAGAGCGCCAGACTATCCTATCGGCTGTCTTCCTCCTGGCCTGGTTCCATTCTAGTGCTCGATCCTTCAAAGATTGTCTAATGTTGTCCTCCCAGCGGACTCTGGGTCGTCCTCGGGGTCTGGATCCTTGGCTCTTTGTTTCCCATGCTGGTCGTGGTATCCGATCTTCTCCCATTCTGCAGACATGGCCAAACCATCTTAATTGGGACTGTTCTACTTGGGTCTGCAGGGGGTAAGATTTAAGGTCTTGACGTATCGTCTGGTTGCGTACCATGTCTCTTCTTGTTACTTCAACCGCCTTCCTCAGATACCTCATTTCTGAGGTTTGGATCTGGCTTTTATGGGTTGTAGTCATTGCCCATGACTCGCATCCGTATGTCAAGACTGGGACATAGGTGGAGCGGTATACAGCCATCTTCGTTTTCTTACCAACCTCTCTCTTGCTGAGGAATCCTCGATTTATGGCCTGAAAAAGGTGTTTATTACATTATTTAAAAAAGAAATATATAATTAAAACCAATTTAAGGGGCTATCCATAAAAGACGTCCACAGGAGAGGGAAGAGGAAGGGGTATGTAAAAAGTGGACTACTGGGGACATGGGGGGGGGGGGGGGGAGAGGGGGGTATTTATGTTGAAAGTGGACGTCCAATTCACAAACCACATGGCAACTCTCATTCATATATAAATCTATCACGAGTAACAAACCCTCTTATCTTCGAAAGCTTCTTACTGCCCAGCTAAACCCAAATAAACGTTCTTCGGGTATCGTCCCTCTTGCCAGGCCTTCCAATCCTTCTAGACTCAAAATCTCTAATATGAAGAGGTTTTAACTTCTATGCTCCTGTTCTCTGGAACAAACAACCTTAGTACATTAACTCTCTGGGAACCGACATCACAATTATTGTGATTTCATAATTAGATTCTTTTCTATGCCAATTTATAAACAGTAGAGCGGTGGAATTTTTTTTATTAACCTCCCATAGCCATTTTCCAAAGAGGCGGATTGTTTTTATTAACAGTTTGCCAAACACTTTTTTTAAAATTAATTTTTTTTCTAAGTCATAGTAGACATGGAATTTTGTTTCAGACGCTAAAATGACCCAAAAAACAGGCTTTCAACCTCCAAGGTGCTTGAATATTTCATACCACTAAGGTCACGGCAATAATCATTTTACATTTTAGTATAAATTTAGTTTATTTTTACAACCATTGATTAATAATATTCTGAGTTTAAAGAATCTCAATGCACTGTTTGTTGCCTGTAATGTGCCAGCCCATAGTGCATACATTGCTGTTTAAAGATGGCACAATTATCTCATGACCCACAGGGACATGTTTTGCCACATGATCACTATGGATCACGTCTTGATTCCAATAGCAAAATTGTAGGCCAATTTCAAGAAAGCTGGAGAGACACTTGCTGAAGTTTGGAATCAAACAGTCATTGATGGTTACAGTGTGCATGCCAAGTATGTGGAACCTGAAGTTAGTAGCAATGCAGCTGTTCCAAGCCATCAATGGTGCTGCGACCATGCTCAGCAGTCACAATACTGCTTACAAATTGTCAAGTGCAATACTCTCACATGCTGTGGACAGAGACGCACGAACTACAATGAGGTATTTCGTAAACGATTCATTCCATCGCCAATGCCATTTTACTGAACATGTTCAGGCGTCAGCAGTGCATCATGTGCAGATAGCGGTGACACATATGGGTCACTTTTTCTCAGAATTGCGTAAGACGGTCTTGAACCACATCATGGATTTAATGGCATGCTTTTCTGCCCCTCAGTGACTGGACAAATTCACAAGCGTGTATGCAGCTCATGCAGACAATACCGTCCATCTCATGCAGCTATCAAAGTGCACAAATCTGTGCATCAGTTACAACTGATCCAGATGGCGATGATGTTGGTGATGCAGACATTGCACCAAAGCAACGAGAACAACAAAGTTCTGACACTAGGGTCGTTATTGTACGCAGCCTGTTCAACTGGTTGCAGTCTGAATTCACTGCTAAATGAACGGCAAACATTCACATTAATATTGTGGCAGTTAAGAGTTTTCCTTCAGAATATTACTACAGTACACTTTGTTTCAAAAGTTTAAGACATCCCAGAAACAATAAGATAATCAGTTTTAATAAACAATTAATTTAAGATTACAATTTATAATATTATGCTTTCATGATCAAATTTCTTACTTTGTTTATAAAGTTTTGTCTCATAATTGTTTTGCCTCATTAACTGTCAAAACTTTCATCTTTGGTTGACTGTTTTAATATTGAAAATAATTACTGTGCCAGTTTGTCGTGGAATATTCTAATCCACATATATAAATTATCAAGTAAATATAAAGCCTAATAAATACATATAATAAATAAAGGAAGAAGAATGGTAAGAACAGTGCTGTCACAATGACTGTACTCGAAATCCCCTTGTTTTCTACTGCGTATGCAAATTGTAACGTTTCACGTTGATATTAAAGGCCTTCTGCAACATACACGCGTTTCCCAAACACACAATAAAATGTGCTGCCTTTCTAAGAAAAACCTTGAAATATGCAAGTTGACCTAAATTTTAAATTCCATTCATGTCTTTTTCTACACTATGTTACCAAGATCAAAAGACAGATGGACAAAAGGATAGCGAGAAGGGAGAGGCAGAAAGCCGAACACTAAACACGCTTCGCGCGATACACAAATGCTGCCATCACGCGTGTAAGACTACATGCACTAACTTTTTTTCAGACGGACAGTGATAAAATACATTACCCATCCCAGAGTTAGGTTTATAAATCCTGAAAAACTCTTATTAGAAAAGATAACATTAGATGGGTTTACGGTTGAAAACATAACAGTACCCAGACAGCACATCTTCGAAACAGGAGGTAGAAAATACATATTTTGAACGCAGCCACGTAGCTCTTTTAAATTTGGATATTTGGGTTCCTTAGGGCTTGCTGACAAAGAATATGTAAAACGTTACGCAAATAGTCCAGGAATTAATAAATTATACCCAAAATAAAATAGTGGGGATGCCTGACAGCATGGAATCATTTCTGCTCATAAAATTTTTTTATAACGTGTTTGAAAAAAATCTTACGTTACAGAATTAGCCTACCATGTAAACTCCAAATTGATTGGAGCGCAACAAATGAAAGACTAACCAGGATTGGTTGGGCTATAAATACTATTTTTCGTTGTTAGGGGAGACGTGAAAAGGTAACACATTTTTTCAAACACTTGTCGAAACGTGGCCTCATTGGCTAGACTCGCTGATATACTCACTTAGGAGCGTTAGTTCGAGACCACTAGTGCAAATAATCTTGTAAAGCAACAGTGCGTTGAAGCCAGCTCATATTTGTGTTAAATAAAAGCCTGGAACATAAGCAGATGGGAATTTGTGCCAGTAATTGTGCCAGAATTCATTGCTAATCAACGTATCTGTGTTTATTTCCATGAAATTGTGGGACGTGGTCTTGATGGTACTGAGCAGCACCTGGTCAGAGCTTTGCTGAATCCAGTGTCGGACAGCATACTCCTTGGTCCTTTTAGCTATCAGTTGAGGTGTTCAGAGCCCAGGGGGAGGAGAATTCGAGCAGAGAGGAGTCCCTTTCCTGCCGCCATCACGCAAGATAAGCTGATTTGGCCAGCTGAGCTCAACATTATGTCCCCTCATCTTGAAATGACTTTGTAAAAATAACATTCAGAGGGGAATTTAATTGTCTTAATATCAGGAACTGAGAACATCTCCAATACTAGTCCCAAAAGACAAACTATTGAAGTCATGATGACAAATACCAACAGAGCTTGAACAAAACAAAACCAGTATTACCTCATATTACCACTACACAACTGACACACATAGGATATTTTAATAATATATGTCACTACAATATTCATATTGATAAAGTCTGTACATATACTTGTAATTAAAATTGATTGTGATTCCTGGTTCCTTTGTATTTGAATCAGGACACATATATACCTTTATGATAACCATGAATACATATTGTTATTTGAAAGTTATCAGTGACTCCTTAAGATATTCTCATAGAGTGTTATATGTATGTGAGTGTCACAGTGTTGTCAAGAGTAGTGGATTAAATTAAATTGTTTATCTGTCTGTTGTTGTGACTTACACTTCATCATACACATACCCTAGACACATAACGTAGTCATCACACTATTCCAGAATAATTCTGACTGAGATATATAGATATGTGGTAGCAAGTAAGGTTATCTATAATACACTACTCTTAATAGATATAGATACATTCACAGCTGATCTCAGTCAGTACACTAAGTCCCCTATAAATATTTATAACATCCCACTTCACCACATATATTGGGGTCTCGCTCTTGGGATTTTGAATCTTTCCCTATTAAAAATATTGGGGGTAATTCACTTCAGGGAATATAAGAATTAAAAGGTATCCTTGGGTGGAATTAAATAAGGTTGAGCTCACGGTGCCTGTGTTGTCCATTAGATATATTTAGAGATTAAATTGTTGGTTAGACATTGTAGAAATTTACCTGATAGACAATGGCGGACCTGGCCAAGTTTCGATCTGCTGCTGTTCAGACTGCAAAGGAGTTAGGATTAGATGGGCAAGTTATGGTTGCCTATGTCACTACGGAATGTGACAAATTTATTGAACGCGAAGAAAGAAGGTTTGAAGCCGAAAGAAAGTTAGAGGCTGAAAGGGAAATTAAGAGGTTGCAGATTGAGGCTGAGACTAAGAAATTGGAAGCAGAAAGAGAAGACAAAAGATTAGCTGCAGAAGAGAAGAGAAGAGATTAGCTGCAGAGAGGGAAGCAGAAAAGGAGGAGAAAAGATTACAAAGGGAACATGAATTACGACTAAGGGAGTTTGAGTTTCAAGGCCATGCTCCTGAAAATGGTGCCAGTCCCTTTGCCTCTGATGCTACGGTTACTCAGGGAGCCTCAACCTCAGCTATGAACTTTCATTTAGATCATTTTGTTGAGAAAGACGATGATATTGAGAGCTATATAAATAGATATGAACTATTAGCTACCACGTATGGGTTAGAGAGAGAAAGGTGGAGCTTAAAGTTATCTCAGGGACTTCGTGGGGCAGCTTATGAAGTTTTTGCAAAAATGAGCAGAGGTGATCAGGAAAATTATGACATGCTAAAGCAGGCTCTTTTGTTAAGATATGAAAAGAATGCAGAATTTTATAGGAAAAAATTTAGGAATGCTAAACTACTGTCAGGTGAAACCTATCACCAGTTCTCTGCACGAATAGAGACATACTTGGAGAAATGGACTTCTCTGGGGAAAACCCAAGATCTTAAGGAAATGGTCCTTATAGAGCAATTAAGAGAGTCCATGGCTCCAGACCTGAGAAAGTTTCTCATGGAACAAGGTGCAGAGAGGCTGGGTGAGTTGCTAAATGTTGCTGAAAGGTATCAAGCAGCTCAAGCAGAGGTAACAGGTAATAAAAAGAAACAAGTGGATAACTTTAGGGCGCCACAGAACTTTAATAAATTTGATCCTAAGGATCAAAATAAAGGTAAGCACCAATTTGATAGGCCACGGTATGACAATAAAAATAAATTCCCACAATTCGATGAAAGGAAATATGATGAAAGAAAATCTTTCAACCAAGGAAAAAGGTGGTGTAAAAATTGTCAGATGGACAATCATGACACTGACCGTTGCAGAAGGAAACCTGTGTATATGGCAACCCTTCGGTCAGGTCGACCTCAAGACAGGAGGAGGATATTATGTTAGATACCACTCCAGAAGAGATGAGGAAGGCACAGGCTGGGGATAAAACACTCAAGCCTTGTTTCAGAAAATTGTCAACTTGTCATACAACTCCAGGCAAGGGAGATTTTTACATGAAAAACAAGTTGATGTATAGGAAGACTGGAGCTAGATCCAATGGTCACGGACAGCTGGTTCTTCCAAAGAGATATAGGACAGACTTAATAAGGAGCCTACATGTGAAACCTGATGGGGACCATGAGAAGATAGGTACCATCATTCAAAAGGTGGCTCACAATTATTATTGGCCCAAAGCAAGATGGGACATTGAGAATTTTGTAGAAAGGTGTAGCATAGCACATGAGGGAACACCCACAAGTGGGAACATGGATCAGGACCTGGACACGCCACGGGGCAAAATTAGGCCTGATAATAAAAAGAGATATAAATTTGATAAAGTGGACCAAATGGAATGGGAACCCCCTTTTCACGGACAAGCTTCACTTAACTGTTTTACAATGGCCACTATGCGGAGAGTGCAAAAAGATGTCTTACCCCAGGATAAGCCGAAAATCCCTCAATCGGACTTAAACAAACTGGAGGAAGAATGATGTTAGAGATGAAATCTCCCCATCAAGAAAGGGATTTAAGGTGGGGAGACAGCCCCAAAAATGAAAAATCATGGTAGAGCGGAGGTGAGGAGCGACCGGTCGAGTTTTTATTAGAGGGAAGGAGGATAATTCTAGGAGGAGGAAGCGACTCTCAGGCAGTCTCGGTCCTCCGGACTAATAGGGGTGGGAGTGCATTACGAGTTGGAAGAGACCAAAAACCGGTGCATGTGTGATGACCGGGTGACTGGTGAAGGGTATTACGAAACGGCTCAAACCAAAAGTCAAAGACTATGAGACCGAACTTGTACGAAGAATGAAAAGGAGTAGGGGGAGGTAGGCCGGGAACCGGCACTAAAAGTTCCACCAAGGCTCGTCAGCTCGTGGTGACAGTGTCCCCCTAACGTTATAGTGATTTTGTGAAAAGGGATGTAAATACTCTGTATTTTTAACCTTGATATTAAATAAGGGAAAATAATTTCCCAGGCCCATGCCCCAGTACTTTATTTCCTTATAGTGCTTCTAGTGATTCTTCCCTGGAAAAACTTGGAGGTTAATCAAACCAAGATTTAGAAATTCCATAAGGGAGGAACAACCCAGGTAAATTGGTAGATCTCAAAATGCCCCCTTGATTGATT